>OZ038445.1:6879393-6894393 GCA_964036265.1 Daptonema setosum
TATCAAATTTCCGCTTGTAAACCTTTTGACCGACAGTCTAACTTTTCAACCAGATCAGTCAGACTCTAGCAGGTGAGTCCATTGTAGGAACTGAAATTAAATTGATTGAAATAAGCTATCGTTATTCATAATTGGGAAAAATTGATTCGTATTTCTCACACTGTTTTTTTCTATTATACTAATCGTTCACCTACTTATTAGAATACAGTATCCTCGTCGTAACGGTTTTATGGGTGGGGAAACGTTTAATATAGATCAATATAGAAAACACGATGTAAATGAGAACTCATTATAACAAAATAATTGGATTCCATCCATTGGCAGACGAGCGAATCCTCCAAAGGGAGAGGAATTCCGTCAAAGAGGGGGGAATTGACAGTGTTCAGGCTATTTTATCTACACCTTGCGGAACAAATCATACTCTTTGAAAACGCCAAAGAGGAGGGAATTTCACTTTTTCCACTTCTTCTCGTCCGCTAATGACTCCATCTAATCTTATCACGTGATATAAAACAGGTTTAGATTCGCCCGAAATACTGTATATAAAATAAACATTTATTGGTTATATTCAAAAGTAAACCTAAACAATCCGGGAGCTCTGGAGCTCACGTGATGGGAAATGCAGTTGCCAAAAGTTATAGCCGGTTCAAAGTATCTTGTTACATAAAAATTTTATGTAAACTATTTCACGAGTGGAAAAATTTCATACACTTTTAAAAGACATGTGAAATCCTCATTTCAAGATGGTGGCAGGTGATGATTATCTGGGGATGAACAAATTGATAGCTACTCTTCCATCATAAAAGAGTGAGTTTGTGAGTGAGTGAGTGAGTGAGTGAGTGAGTGAGTGAGTGAGTGAGTGAGTGAGTGAGTGAGTGAGTGAGTGAGTGAGTGAGTGAGTGAGTGAGTGAGTGAGTGAGCGAGTGAGTGAGTGAGTGAGTGAGTGAGTGAGTGAGTGAGTGAGTGAGTGAGTGAGTGAGTGAGTGAGTGAGTGAGTGAGTGAGTGAGTACGAACTGATGGAGAGATATTAAGTGACAGGGGAAAAATGCAGGACCATGACACTGAACTTCGGTTACTGTTTTCAAGAAAAACCTTCAATCTCTCCTCAATCACTCACTCACTCACTCACTCACTCACTCACTCACTCACTCACTCACTCACTCACTCACTCACTCACTCACTCACCCACTCACTCACTCACTCACTCACTCACTCACTCACTCAATCACTCACTCACTCACTCACTCACTGACTCACTCACTCACTGACTCACTCATTTCCATTTATGTCACAAAACATATTTTCACTTCATTTTTCATTGTCATAGTTTTATTGGTTTCTGAATCTCGTGTATTAATCAACGGAAAAAGATTTTCTTCGAACAAACAGCCTTTCGAACAAAAGACTGCATGCATGTGAACATGTGGTTGCATAGGCAAGTAGCGGATGAAATCAGAGCAAAAACCTGTTGTAGAAAATCGCTTTTATCATATCTTGAAACGAGGAAAATAATGTTTTATAATTGTTTCAGAATGCTAACACTGTTTCAATTTTTTATTCTCAACTTTCGTCCAACTCAATCAACTTTTCCAACCGCCCCCTGAATCTGTTGCAGCAAAAGCGGATGAGAAGAGGAGTGAAAAGTTGAATTCTTTCCGTTTTTGCTATTTGAAGAAATGCATTGTTTTCATATACTGCCTGACACTGTAGATTTCCTTCTCTTTCGGAAAAATGTTCTCCTCCAAAAAAATATAAAACGAGCTTATCCACCAAAGGGAGAGGGATTTCGTCAGAGAGGGGAAAATCGGCAGTTTTCAGGTCGCTTTACTTACAACTTAGGAAACAAATTATATTTTTCGACACGGCCAAACAGGGGGGAATTCCACTCTTCCCACCCCTTCTCGTCCGCTAGTGGCCAGTGTGCTGCAGTATAACACGCGCCCGCAGGGCCAAAAACGCATGTATGTTTGCATGCAATATGAATATAGGTCATGCTGAACATCTGGAAGTGGTTGATCATCAGATATCTATTCACGAAGAAATTCTGATGAAATAAGCGCATTTATGTAGATTTTCCTACCGTTTCGCTTCATGTTTCGACTGCTGCTGTCCTCCTTTTCGCACAAGTGTCGCTTTCTGAAACGTGAATGATTTCGAGTTTCTTCAAACTTATTTTTGGTTGGCATTATTGGAAAGTAAATAAAGCAATAATTGAAGTTTTACGTTTATCTAATTTTACGTTGTTTTTGTATATTATTTGATGTCGTTTTTCAGGCTCCAAGTTGATTGCAATCCATCACAGAAGAAAATAATGGCCGACCGCAAAAAAGCGATGAAGAAACGCGCCAAGGAAAAGGTTGGAATGAAACTACTATTTGGGTTGGGATAAAAATATCAGTTATTTATGTGAACTGAATATGAAGTATACGGACTAGCTGATCCTCCAAAGGGAGAGGAATTTCGTCCAAAAGAGGGGGGTTTGGTAGTGTTCAGACCATTTTAACTACACCTTAGAAACAATTTTACGTTTTGAAAACACGGAAGAGAGGGGGATTTCCGTTTTCCTAATCTTTTCTCGACCGCTACCGCTACTGTATCGAATCAGTTAAAGTAAATATGGGTTTACCAAAGTCACTTCATTCTGACAACTATGCAATTCAGTTGAAACACTAGCGGACGAGCTAATCCTCCAAAGGGAGGGGAATTTATCCACAGAGGAGGGAATCGGCAGTTTTCAAGCCATTTTACCTACACCTTAGGGAACAAATTCTACGTTTTGAAAATGCCAAAGAGGGTGGAATTCCACTTTTCTCTCCCCTTCTGGTCCGCTAGTGAGTTGAAACATCAACACTTGAAAACTCAGTTCCAAGTTACCATAGAAATACCACAATAAAATTGATAAATATGTTTTTATTCCAGGGCGGCGACAATGTTCCGACGAAAGAGCAAAAGTCGGTGGCTACGTTTCTCCGATTCAACTGTCCCACAAAAAGCACAACCTGCGCTGGAGAAGAGGTCCATTATTTCACAGGTTGGGTCGTTTTTTTATTCGGCCGATTATTTTTTTGACCCATTCTCTTAATAGACAGGACAGGACATTCATTAATTCTTGATGTTTCATCAATCCCTCAGGTTACCCACTCATCAACTCGTTCATTCACTCACTCACTCAGTCACTCATCTACACACGCAATAATTTTTTACATATCCTTATTCATGGTCTCACTATCTCCCTCAATTACTTACTCACGGTCTGAATCTCGAACTCGATCACTACTACTGATGGTCTCTCTTACTCAGGCAATCACTCACTTGTTCACTCACTTTCATTCTCACTCATCCACTCACTCACTCACTCACTCACTCATTCACTCACTCAATCACTTACTCTTTCACTCACTCACCCACTCACTCACTCACGTCCTCACTCACTTGCCCACTCACTCACTCACTCGTCCACTCACTCCTTCACTCACTCACTCACTCACTCCTTCACTCACTCACTCACTCACTTGCCCACTCACTCACTCACTCGTCCACTCACTCCTTCACTCACTCACTCACTCACTCCTTCACTCACTCACTCACTCACTCGCTCACTGTTGTAGCTTCCAAAGCCATCGACTGTCTACTCGAGTCAAAGTATGCCACCGGGAAAACTCCCGTCTTCACTACCCGCTCACAAGTCACCAATTATTGCCAAGCGTTGGTTTTGATTGTCTTATTCATTTTATATCTTTTTCTGTTAAATTTTTTTGTCGAAAATATTTCTTGAAGTGAAAAAATTAACGGTGAAATCAGTGTAATTTATAATTATTTTATTAAAATAACAAAAAGCTTATCACATTCTTGGAAGCAAGTTTATTATCTTTTTATCCTGAAAATGCGTTTCCGATTTTCAGACTGCTCGATAAAGGACTATTTTGGCATGCCAGAAAGCTGGTACCACGCGTAAAGGTGAGTTTTACTAGAAAAAGCTGGATGAGAATAAATTATACATCCAGGCTCTTATTGTGCTCAGGTTTCAGCCATTTTCGGAACAGAAATGTTATTTCTGTATTTTAATTTCTCTTTTTACGTACACTACGTCGTTACTCAACTCAACAAGTTTCTCCACTTGTTTATTTTTTTGGCTCTTCATTACAAATGTTATCCCGTTGTTTCTTCATTTTAACATAAAATTAATATTACTAATTATTTATTAAAATCGAAATGAATTACTGTTCCAAAAAGGTGCGGGAGTTCTCGATAAACGAACTGATGCTCCACGTCGGATAGAAGAGATTTCTTCTCTTTCTTGTACAGATGAAATGTTAATCGACAAAAAATCGGACACTAAGTTGTTTATCGAGAATTAACTCAGCTTTTTTGGAAACAGCAATTTATTCTTCGAATATTTAACTTGATTGTTTATTATTCTCAGGAACGCGACGGGGATAAGAAGAAGAAAGATAAGGATAAAGAATCACAGCAGGCGGGGGATACGGACGCCGCCGCGGGTACGCCGAAGAAGACGAGAAAACGAAAAGATAATAAAGACGAGAAGGATAAAGACGAGAAGGAAGAGGAGGAAAAGGAAGATGATAAAAAGAAGGAAGATGAGGTTGGGGTTTTCCGTGCATTTGATTCATTCGGTTCCTCCCGTTTCATTTGTTCCAAAGCATTGTCAAGTGAGCAGTATATTCGATTGTAGAGGTCCCTGTTTTTGTGCCCTATCATATAGTCGATGATATCACTGGTCTAAGAAGAACGCGCAATATATGTAATTTTTCACTCTGAATTCCCCGGTTGACCGCAGCACTAGCAGTCGACGAAATTTTCGTTTCTCCTATTTGGTTTTCGAGCTGTACGGACCAATTTTCGAAAAGTTAACATCAATTTAAAGAGTAAAATTTTCTCTTTCGTTTGCTTTAAAAATTTCCTGGAAACAGGCCAAATCACAGCATTGCAAATAAAAACCATTTTATGGTCGACTGACGTTCTCTTCATCGACAAGCTAAAGCACGGTAAATCATCAGGATGTTTAGCGGGAATTCACGCACCTTTTTGGAACAGTAATTCATTATCGGCTATAGGATATCCAGGGGTCTTGCTACTCGTATTACTCAGAGTCTGAAAATTTTTCGCGCAATTTCAAAAGTTCGATGAAAGTCTTCAAACAATTCCTCGTTCCCCTCCCCTCTCTGTCGTCTAGTTTTTGTGATTTGATTCAGGACAAGGACAAGTCGTCGTCTAAAAAGAAGCCCAAGAAGATCAAACTCGAGTTCCATGAGGATCAGAGCTTCAAAGACGGTACCGATGTTTACGTGTGGCATTTCGATCCAGTGTCGTGGACGAAATTCTTGATCGGACTCGGACTGGGTTGGTAATTTAGTTGGTTGAGCATTAGACTGTGGAACGTGAGGTGTCGGGTTCGAGTCTCGGATGGGCTTGCTTTCTGCCGTTGTTCGTCACTTTTAATTCAACCTCTCTAGACTCTAGCCACAATACGTAAACTCCATTCTGATATGGCTTTAAAGTTGCCTGCGAGTTTATTATTTAACGTCATTCACCTCTCTCACTCACCCACTCGTCCAGTCCCTCATTCACTCTTTCACTCACTCACTCACTCCCTCACTCACTCACTCACTCACTCACTCTTCTACTCACTCACTCACTCACTCCTGTAATCAACTCCATCCTACTGTGTCTGTTCCCGCTCTGTCCGCACTGTTTACATCTCGGCGTTTACTAACTCATTCCACTCAGTCACTCACTCACTCACTCAGTCACTCACTCACTCAATCCCTCACTCACTCACTCACTCACTCACTCACTCACTCACTCACTCACTCACTCAATCCCTCACTCAGTCACTCACTCACTCACTCACTCACTCACTCACTCACTCACTCACTCACTCACTCACTCACTCTAGTAATCGGCTCCATCCTGATGTGTCTGTTCCCACTCTGACCGCACTGGCTACGTCTTGGTGTCTACTACCTCACTCACCTACTCACTCACTCACGCACTCACTCACTCACTCACTCACCTGCTCACTCACTCACTCACTCACTCACTCACTCACTCACTCACCCACTCACTCCAGTAATCGGCTCCGTCCTGCTGTGACTGTTCCCACTCTGAACGCACTGGCTACGTCTTGGTGTCTACTACCTCACTCATTCACCTACTCACTCACTCACTCACTCACTCACTCACTCACTCACTCACTCACTCACTCACCGACTCACTCCAGTAATCGGCTCCGTCCTGCTGTGTCTGTTCCCACTCTGGCCGCACTGGTTACGACTTGGTGTCTACTACCTCAGTCTGGTGGCCATGGGTCTGGTCGGATTCCTGCTGTTCCTTATCGTCCGTTAGTGAAAACGAATTTTTTTGAATCTTTTATTCTTTAAAAAAATCTGAATTTTTTTGTTATGATTATTATTGGCCAAGTACGGTGCCGGCCTCGAAAACTGGTAGTACAGGTTCGAAGTCGGACTTGAGATATTGTCACTGACGCGTTGCTCGCTCATTGCTCGTCAGTTTCTTCAACCTCTCTGTCCCCGACGAAAGTCCCATTCTAATATAGCAATAGAATAGTCTGCCTTTGGCCCTTAATGGCACTATTAATATAGAATTCGAGAAAAAATTAACTCAAATTTATCTCAGTGTTGACCAAAAAGAAAAACGGGGAAAAACTTTTCCAAAAAAAACAAAAAATTCGAGCATTCTTTCCAAAGAAGTTGCGATATTTTTCATTCCTCAAATCCTGGTTTATCTCACCCTATTATACACTTGGTGCTTCCCTAGTCCAGAGGTTAAAACACCGGCCTCGCATGCCCGATGATCCTGGATCGAAACCCGGGTTCACAGCGCATTCGAGATCGTTGTTGATGATCAGTGATTTTCAAATAGTAGGGTTGCCGTTTCTTCAGTATATTTGTGATTTGGTATCCAATAGTCGAAAATGAATTACTGTTCCAAAAAGCTGCGTGAATTCTCGACAAACAACCTAATTTCAGAATTTTTGTCGATTATCATTTCGTCTTTACAGGGAAGAAAAACCACCTTTATCTGACGATATCTTTATCGAAAAAAAATCTGATACCGATACCGTTAAGCATCATTTTGTGTATCGAGAACTCCCACACCTTTTTGGAACAGTAATTCATATCCGACTATCATGACATAACAACAGGATTAATTTGAATTTGATTAAATTTTTTGCAGTACGCGGCCTCATATTCGGCGCCATCTGGGTCTGTTCATTCGGCAAACATCATTTCTGGTTGCTGCCGAACCTCACCGAAGACTGTGGTGTACTCGAGTCGTTCAAACCCGCCTATTCCTATGCTTATTATCCGGCCGACGGCGAATCGACGGATAAGAAATCATCGTCGAAAAGCAAAAAATCAACCAAAGACAAACAGAGCGATGCGGAAGAGGGTGAGGAGGAGGAGGAGGAAAGCGGTAATGAGAGTGAGGAGAAAGGTTGGAGTGAGTGAGTGAGTGAGTGAGTGAGTGAGTGAGTGAGGTGAGTGAGTGAGTGAGGTGAGTGAGTGAAATAGTGAGTTGGTGAGTGAGTGAGTGAGTGAGTAAGGTGGGGAGTGAGTGAGTGAGTGACGTAGTGAGTCAGTCAGTCAGTCAGTGAGCGAGTTGGTGAGTTAGTGGGTGGGTGAGTTAGTGAGTGAGGGAGTGAGTCAGTCAGTCAAACAGTCAGTGAGCGAGTTGGTGAGTGAGTGGGTGGGTGAGTTAGTTAGTGAGTGAGTGAGTGAGTGAGTGAGTGAGTGAGTGAGTGAGTGAGTGAGTGAGTGAGTGAGTGAGTGAGTGAGTGAGTGAGTGAGTGAGTGAGTGAGTGAGTGAGTGAGGGGGTGAGTGAGTGAGTGAGTGAAATAGTGAGTTAATGAGTGAGTGAGTGAGTTAGGGATAATATGTGAGTGATTCAGATTCATTCATTCATGTAGGCCATCCTGACATGCAGTAGAATACAATATAAAGTGTTATGAAATTCGAACAAAAGTATAAAGATACATTGATTAAATTGCAAAGTATAATTGTGTGTGTGTGTGAGTGAGATCGCTCATTCACTCACTCCCTCATTCACTCACTCACTTACTAACACACTCCTTCACACACTCACTCTCACTCATTCACTCGCTCACTCAGATATCCAAGATGAACAAAACACGGACACGGACAGACAGGGCAGCACGGACGCCGAACAAACAGATAATATCGGTTAGAAAAAAGCAGCAAATTTTCTGGACATGGACCATTAGGACAATTTCCGTATATATCGTGTCGTTACTTAATCTCTTTCCATGTTTAATTTCAGTAATTCCATAGCATAAACTCTTGCTCTTCGTGATTTGTAAGACCGATTATATGCGAGACAACACATTGAAATCTTTAAATCTTGAAATAACAAACTGCACTGAATTAGCGAAGAAAATAGAGAATAATTGCTGAACTTTGCAATTTAAAAGGAGAATAACAACACGATGTTTACGGCATTTGTCTTATTTTTATCATCATCATCATCAATCAGCATCACCATTATTATTATAAGTTATTTTTATAATCGAATATGGAATGCTGTAAAAAAGGAGCAAGAATTCTCGATAAACAAACTGATGCTTTATGATGTCAGATTTTTGTCAATGAAGATTCAGACGTCGGAGTTAAGCGACCAAAATCTGACATCGTAAAACATTAGGTTGTCTCACGAAAATTCGTGAAGCTTTTCGGAACCGTAAATATTTTGACTATATTATTATGGATATCTTTCAAATGTACTTTTTTGCAGACAAACAAGCCGGTGGTGATTATTCGTCATCGGAACGGGACTCCTCGGCGGCAGGTACGCCGTTGCGGCAACGATCTAATAAAAAGTCGAAACAACAACAATCGAAAGAACAGGCCGAAGATACGAATGGGTTTGAGATTGTCGACTGAATGGTCGTTGTGTTTATCTTTTTCTGTCGATTCTCCTTCTTTTGGTATTTTGGCCCGGAGAAATATTCTTGTTGGTTACAAAAGTTATGATGACGCTCGTAATTTGTAGAAAAAACCACTGAATAATCACACGAATTTATTATTTCTCACTGTTTCCCGCACGCACTTAGCGGCTGAATACCGACAGAGGTTCAAATCAAATCAAATTTATTCAGTTATGCCATAAGAGCAATGTAGGATACCAAGAGATTGTTCTTGTTTACTAAAAAAGAAAAAGAAACCTCTCCGGGCTCTAAATAGTAATGTTTCAAGTTTTTCAATATAAGGTTATCTCATTGTTCTGCGCTGTATTTAACAGTATTTATTTCTGCTCTTTGTTTTTTTTTCATTTAATTAATATCGGCTTACTAATTGAATTGTATTTCTCTTTCGGTGGTCGCTATCCCGGGGGTTTTAAGAATTTTTCGTGCAAAATTTGATCAAACCATAAAATCGATGTTTTTGACAGATTTTTGTTTAGATAAATCAGGTTCCTATGGCGATAAATGGCGGAAATTCAGTTGTAAATTCATTTAAAATCTGTCAAAAATATGCGTTCCTTATTTTCCTGGTTGAGAGTATTTTTATCGGGAACCGTTTTCGCATTCGCCATGGATATCGTGCATATATTTAGATTTTTGGAATTCTGAATTTTTTTGAAAAAAATGGTTTGTTCTGTTTTTTTTTCTTGAACAGGTTAATAAAAATATATGCACTATCCAGCGGCGAACTATTTACTAGCTTGTTGTTGATTCGTTCAATATGTGATATGAATAATAATATTTTCTACATTTCTTCATTGTGTTGCATTGCATTATTATCAAAATCCGTTTATTTCGGTGTTCAATATTGCCAAGATTAAAGTCAGATTCTGGAGATATAAGCAGTTTTTTTGGCATCATCGGCGAGTGAACTAATGAAAAGAATCACACAATATCAGACAATTCAATCAACGCAGTAGCGGACGAGAAGGGGAGGGAAAAGTGGGATTTCCCCCTATTTGGAGTTTTCAAAAAGTAGAATTTGTTCCCTAAGGTGTAGGTAAAATGACCTGAAAATTGCCCATTCCCCCTCTTTGACGAAATTTCCCTCCATTTGGAGGATTAGCCAGTGGACGTAAGGACAATGCATATTTTTTGTATAATGTTTTTAGCCTAGTGGTATTGTGTGAATATTTTTCGTTAGTCTATCCTTTTTCATTTGATTTCTCTCATTTTCTACTGGTACCATAATCATTCATTTGATAAACAGCAAAGACGTGAAATATACCGTGTATGTTTTGCTCGGCCATTCAAACTTGTGGTTTAATATTCACTATAATAAATGAATTATACAGGGTGGTCCAAAAAAAATGACAACACTTTGAAGCTGAATAACTCTTGGCACAGAGATCAGATTTGATTGAAATTTTCAGGTATTATCAACAACATACTAACTTAGCAAATTATATAAAACCAAGCTGATCGGACAATCACAGCGGCCACCACGCATCAATGTTTGCAAAAATGCGTGTGGGTCAAAAACCGAGCGAACAATTAGGGCATGGATTACACGTGATTTGTGAAACCATAAACTCAGTTATTTTTGCCAATATTCAATCAAGGGTCTTTTTTACTTATTCTGAAACACTTGTAGTTTACATTTTTCGAATTTTATTTTTCATCTGATAAAATCTTGTTTCCAGAGGTGAAAACTGCGTGTATTTCCTTCTGACAATGAAAAAGCGTTTAGTTTGCTAATTTAAAATGAAAAAATAAAAACCAATTAAACAAAATGCTTAAAAACCAACGATAAAATTTAATTGAACGTGAAATTTTCACCATTGACTAGCAAAATCTAATGTTTCATTTATTACGTGCATATAATCCCTTGAATATGCATGCACGATTGTAGGCGGTTTTTGACCCATGCGCATTTTCGCAAACATTAATGCGTGGTGGCCGCTGTGATTGTCCGATCACCTTGGTTTTATACATTTTTCTAAGTTAGTATGTTGATGATAATACCTGAAAATTTCAATGAAATCAGATGTCTGTGCCGAGAATTATTCAGCTTCCAAGTGTTGTCATTTTTTTTGGACCACCCTGTATAATTAAAAGCAAGTATCCGATTCATTGGAAGAAAAGCTAATATTTATTATCAAATTATTAGTTCAATACTTGTTTTTTTTTTCACCAAACAGGTTATCTCAAATTGTTATTCTCAATCACTAGTGTTCGAGTCAAACCTCCAAAGATAGGGGAATAACTCCAAAGAGGGGGAAATTGGCAGAAATTAGGCCATTTTACTTACTTCTTAAAGAACAAATTCTACTTAAAAAATTGCCATAGAGGGGGGAATTCCAATTTTCCCACCCCTTCTCGTCCGCTAGTGATCTAAATCGGATTAAATTTCGGTGATACCCTGCGGAAACGACAAAATGAGTTTTATCTGTGATTTTGTTATTTGGCTTTTTTCGTTTTCTCTACTGGATTTCCACCTGATCATATTGATGTGATGCTTATTATAGCATTCTGAATTGGTTCAGAGACTGAATTTGAATGCGCGCCAGTTTCTGTGACTGATGATTTTCCTGTGATGGAAAAGTCTTATAAAAATTCAGAAACCTGGCGCGCTTTCAAATCTATTCACCAAATCAAGTGCGAAAGCTATAAAGCCCGTATGTTTTTTTTGCAAGCAAAAATTTTGCTGAAAACGTCTGATAATGAAACATCACTAGCCTCAACTCAACTCGGTTGACACCATAGTTTAACGCAGTTTAGCATGGGGTGATGATGATTGATGTGCGTGTTAGCACTGATTGTCTGATGTTTCATTATCAGACATTTTGGGCAATACGTTTGTTTGCAGAAACAACAAACGGGCCGGGCTTTACCTTTCTTTCCTCATTGTTGGACAAACGCATCGAGCAGAAATCGTTGACTTCGTTATCATATTTTTACTTCTGCCAGTGTTTTTATTTATAAATGTAGATCAAATAATACTTATTTCATTCATATCATTGCATCTCCATTTTTGTTGTAATATAAGATGACTGAGAGCATGTGACTTTTTCGAATTATTGAGAATCCGCGAAACATGACCAGCCAAAAACTATACCGTCTACAATTAAGTCAAGTCGTATGTTCGGAAACACATTCTACAAAAAAAAACAAAGAGGGGAAATTCCACCGCTACTCGCTAGTGACTTTAGCCAATCGCCAGCGTTTCTTCTATTGGCAAAAGGTGATGTTTCACGTGCTGTAAAAGTTGTTAATTGTTTGTTAATTGTTTTTTTACTGGAACTCGAATAGCATTCTCAGCCTCAGTCATGTTATACTATGGGTGGTGTTTGGTCATAATAAACCGAATCAAGTTCGACGGCGGGATGTGTGAATGTCTTTTCCTCTTCTTATTTTTATTATAAGCCGTAACTGATCTTTCAATGCAAGATACCATAACTCATATTTATTGAGTTAAATAATTTAAACAGGCAGGCCTCTCAAATTGAACCATTTTCATAGATTATTTTTATTTTTTTTCACTATGCTTAGTTTTTTTATAAAAATTTAGCAATATCTTTACATGACATACTTATTTTAAGAATAACTTGTTTCTTGTTGAGACAAAATGAAATAGCTCGCTTGATCGATTCAGCCGAAGAAAGCAATTGTACAAGGCTTGGCTAAACATGGCATTCTGAAGCGGTTATTAATATGGATTTGAACTACTGAAGCGGTTATTGAAATGAATTTAAGTTTCTGAAGCGGTTATTAAAATGGATTTGAATGCGGCTTGTCGCTGTGAATCTTCGTCGACCTGTACTACGGGCGAACGCAAGTTTTTTGGCGACTAGTCCAAGAAGTTTTCGGGGATTCCTGCTCCGTTTCAAGATTCGGCGATTCAGTCGTCGCACTTTGTGTCGAAACCTGAGTGAGTGAGTCACGTCCGCTTTATTTACATAATTATTCCTCTTAACATAAGGTTTATAAAGATCATATGAAATAATGACACTGAGTTTTTTTTATACAGTATGTGAAAAAGTCGTAAAAAGAACAAGATAACTTGACCAAGCCATGTAAATACATATAAAGCAGCAATGATTTTTTAAGGATGCTTTCAGAGTAAAAAGGAAAGTAAAATCTATAAACCTATTGACCAGGAAGTCCTTTTTTTCTTTCTACTTTCCTTTTTACTCTAAAAGCACCCTAAAGGATTTGAACGCGCGATAAAACAGTTTTTATAGAATACATACATGTAGCTCGCATTTAAAATGGTTTATACAAAAAGTGTGAAGTAACAAGAAACAAAGAACGGGCTATGAATTCTCTTATGATTTATCTTTCAGTTCTGAACAACACTCCGATGGTTCAATGGTCACTGATGATTCGGATCTTCTAAGTGACTCTGGCGACTTTTGCCGTATCTTTAACGACTTTTCCGGCTTTTCTGACGACTTTTCCGGCATTTCTGACGATTTTTCCGCCATTTCTGACAACTTTTCCGGCATTTCTGACGACTTTTCCGGTTTTTCTGACGACTTTTTCGGCGTCTCTCTCGTCTCTTCCGGCATTTCGGTCGACGACTTCTCTAATGAATTTTCTGACGACTTTTCTGGTGAATTTTGCGAGTCTTTGGGTGTTTTTGACGATTGTTTCAAAGGTTCGACTTCGACTTCCACCGGGGATGATTTTGCTTCCTTTTCTATTATGTGGTCATTCGGTGACTCGCTCAAACTCGCCGGCGACTCACTCCGATTTATGGGTAACTCACTCGACTTTTCCAGTGATTCCGTTGATTCTTTCAAGTCGCTAATTTCCTTTGGTGACTGGCTCGATTTTTCCAAATTGTCTTCCGACTGTTTTTTCTTCAGTCCAAACCACGTTCTCGATGGTGAAATTTTCGGCGACTTGCGCAAAAATTTCAACGACTTTTTACAACTGCCGTTTGATGGAGCCGTCCAGGAATCAGGCAGACTGATTAAAAGGATTGGTAAGATGATGAGACCGTGAGTCAATCCTGAAAAAAATCAAGGAGTGATTCAGTGAGTCAGCGAGTCAGTCAGTCAGTCAGTCAGTCAGTCGGTCAGTCAGTCAGTCAGTCAGTCAGTCAACCTAAGAACACGGTGATGATTACGTTCTTGGAGAAGATCTGAGCCATGTACGCACTAGATATAGAAAGCGTGCTGATGCATAGCATGGTGCTGAAAAGAACGACGAATGACTGACTGATTAACATGCCTGATTGACTGACCGACTGACTGACCGACTGACTGACTGACTATGACTTACTGACTGGCTGACTGAACGAATGACTGAATGACCTACTTACGTCTGATTGACTCACTCGCTCGCTCACTCACTCACTCACTCACTCACTCACTCACTCACTCACTCACTCACTCACTCACTCACTCACTCACTCACTCACTCACTAACTAACTAACTCACTCACTCACTCACTCCTTCACTCACTCACCACTCACTCACTCATTCACTCACTGACTCACCTCAAACCGGCCTGCAACAACGGCCACCCGACTGAACTCAGGGAGCTGAGTAACCGACCCCGACTGTCTACTGATTCTGCGCCTGATGAAGTGAGGGAGTTAGTGAGCACGTGAGATAGTGAGTGAGTGAGTGAGTGAGTGAGTGAGTGAGTGAGTGAGTGAGTGAGTGAGTGAGTGAGTGAGTGAGAGAGTGAGTGAGTGAGTGAGTGAGTGAGTGAGTGAGTGAGTGAGTGAGTGAGTGAGTGAGTGAGTGAGTGAGCCGAGTCAGTGAGTGAGTGAGCCAACCGGCGTGATAATAATGATAAGTAATATGAGCCGTATAGTCGACACTGAAGCCGACCGACATCATCATGGTACATTTAACTACTGGGTCCATCGTCACACCCCAGCTGTATAGCGAACCAAGGACTCCTGTAACATCATCATCATCATCATCATCATCATCATCATCATCATCATCATCATCATCATCATCATCATCATCATCATCAACAACAACAACAACAACAACAACAACAACAACAACAAC
>OZ038445.1:6899934-6944934 GCA_964036265.1 Daptonema setosum
GTGAGTGAGTGAGTGAGTGAGTGAGTGAGTGAGTGAGTGAGTGAGTGAGTGAGTGAGTGAGTGAGTGAGTGAGTGAGTGAAAGAGTGAGTGAGTGAGTGAGTGAGTGAGTGAGTGAGTGAGTGAGTGAGTGAGTGAGTGAGTGAGTGAGTGAGTGAGTGAGTGAGTGAGTGAGTGAGTGAGTGAGTGAGTGAGTGAGTGAGTGAGTGAGTGAGTGAGTGAGTGAGTGAGTGAGTGAGTGAGTGAGTGAGTGAGTGAGTGAGTGAGTGAGTGAGTGAGTGAGTGAGTGAGTGAGTGAGTGAGTGAGTGAGTGAGTGAGTGAGTGAGTGAGTGAGTGAGTGAGTGAGTGAGTGAGTGAGTGAGTGAGTGAGTGAGTGAGTGAGTGAGTGAGTGAGTGAGTGAGTGAGTGAGTGAGTGAGTGAGTGAGTGAGTGAGTGAGTGAGTGAGTGAGTGAGTGAGTGAGTGAGTGAGTGAGTGAGTGAGTGAGTGAGTGAGTGAGTGAGTGAGTGAGTGAGTGAGTGAGTGAGTGAGTGAGTGAGTGAGTGAGTGAGTGAGTGAGTGAGTGAGTGAGTGAGTGAGTGAGTGAGTGAGTGAGTGAGTGAGTGAGTGAGTGAGTGAGTGCGTGAGTGAGTGAGTGAGTGAGTGAGTGAGTGAGTGAGTGAGTGAGTGAGTGAGTGAGTGAGTGAGTGTGTGAGTGAGTGAGTGGGTGAGTGAGTGAGTGAGTGAGTGATTGAGTGAGTGAGTGAGTGAGTGAGTGAGTGAGTGAGTGAGTGAGTGAGTAAATTAACTCACGCGCAGATTCTACGCATTCGCGGTCGTCCCGCCAAGGGCAACTGGCAGCTGTCGCAGATCTACGCCAACGATGGAGCTACGCTGAGCGGAGCATCCGTGGCCGTCCGATACAAGGATCAGATCGTTCTAGGCAGTCTGCACCACAAAATGTTAACATGTGATATCGATTTCCCGCAGCAGTTTGTTTGAACATGGACGTTTGATTGATAGTGTTTGAAAGTTTGATTGATAGGGGAAAGTTTGGTGGAATTTGAAAGTTAGTTTGAGTGGAAGTTTGTTCGATAGTGATAGTTTATTCGATGGTGGAAGTTTGTGCCATAGTGGAAGTTTTGTCTGATAGTGGAAGTTTGTTCCATAGTGGTAGGTTGTTTGATAGTGGATGAAAGAAGTGATTTTTCGTTCGATAGTAGTGAACTGATAGTGGAACTTGTTACTCACAACGTTTTTATGAATAGTTTTCCTTCAAATCTACTCTTTGAGCGCGTACAACAAGAAAACCTGAATAACGTATCAATAGATGTTCAGAAAGGTTGTTTCCCAGGCAGCTAACACGTTTACCGTTTTCATGTTATTTCTATATTCGGTATTTTTCATTAATCTAGTCAAATGCAGTTATTCCTCAGAATACAGTGCCCAATGCAAAACATTTATTAAGTAACAAAATTTATCCAAAATATTTGTTGATCAAAATCATTCTCAATATTTGTGCCTGTTTGGTGATTGACATTATAATTTTTTGTGTATTTGAAATTTCGTTATTTTTGCAAGTTTTTCGCTGTCTTCTCAATTTTATCAAGCTTAAAAAATTGCATTCCATTTTCGAAATTTACTGTAATATAACTTTTTATTTAGTAATTCGATTAGTAATTTAATTAACTTTTGGTAATTCCATTATAAAATGAAAGCAAAACAGTCGCCACATTATTTCTTTATATTCTAACCATTAATATACTTTATATTGCCGTGATGTCACTATTTGCCCAACTGCTGCTGTGATTGTGATATTATTACTATAATTATATAAAAATGAAATTATTGATATTTTTCTCCAGGTTCCTTTATATCATGCAAATCATATTTGTCAATGTCAATAAACGCTTTCTATTCATTTTGCTTTATAAGAAGTTATTTCGAAACCCAAAAAAACCTCGACTATGTACTGAAAATCTTCATTTCACACTATCCGTGGGATGAATAAAACTTGTTTCTGCAATCACTGGCGGACGAGTTAATTTCCCAAAGGGAGGGGAATTTCGTCAAAGAGGGGGAATTGGCCGAAAATGGGTCATTTTACCTACACCTTAGGGAACAAATTCTACTTTTTGAAATTGCCAAAGAGGGGGGAATTCAACTTTTCCCTCCCCTTCTCGTCCGCTAGTGTCTGCAATCGAACATGAATTTGAGCAAAGACATTGATAATCGTACATAATAGAAAACTATATGTTGTTGAAGCGAGTAGCCGAAAAAGTTTCCTCTTAGTTCACATAAATACATTAAGAGATAAAATATGATATCCCTATTTGACACCTCAAGCCCAATTTTGAATACGAATTTATTTGAATGTAAGCTGGCTACTTACAATAATGACGAAATTAAAACCTTTTCGGCACACGTAATCATTCAATATCGCATCAACGGTTACCTTATCAACTTATAATACTTTATCAATGATATCTGACTATTAACCATTTTTACCATATTTACCACCTATTTCATTTATTTACAATTTTTATCATGTAAGAGACAAAAAACATTTTCGGCAACATAAAAATACGTAAATCGGCCCACAAATCATTCAATATCGCATCAACGGTTACCTAATCAACTTATAGTACTTTATCAATGATATCTGGCTATACACAATGAACATTAAAAAAACTTTTTCGGCAAACATAAAAAATACGTAAATCGGCACACAAATCATTCAATATCGCATCAACGGTTCGGCCAGTCGGTGATCGCGCGGTCGTCCCGGGTGGCCTCGACGCATTGGACCGAGCGTTTTCAGGTTGGGTTGCTCAATGAGTAAACTGCAAACAGATTACTATTGAGTGAGTGAGTGAGTGAGTGAGTGAGTGAGTGAGTGAGTGAGTGAGTGAGTGAGTGAGACAGGCAGTGTGTGAGTGAGTGAGTGAGTGAGAGAGTGAGTGAGTGAGTGAGTGAGTGAGTACGGCAGTGTGTGAGTGAGTGAGTTTGTAATGAACATTTAAGTGACAGAATTTGTAATGAGTATCAGTGGGTGAGTTTGCAACAACAACAACAACAACAATAATAACATCAACAACACCAACCTGCTCAACACCATGCGTCGGTGTCCTTCACCGCCTTCAACCATTCGTTTATATGAGTACCGCTTCATACGATTAGGCACATGGAACGGGAAGAAGTGCTGAAAAATATACTCAAATCAGAAAATGGCGCGCATTCAAATTCAAATCAAATATGATTCCTATAGCTTGTTCGGGGTTCCGTGTAATCCGAAACTGATTTGATTAATCCGTTACGCACATACGTATACAATGAATATATGGCGCGCCGTTCGCATAGTATCAATGTGTAGTTCGAAAAAGATTTTTATTAAAATTAAATTTCACGAGCCAAAAGCAGATTCAAATTACGCGCCAAAAACTTTCTGCGTGACAAGAAACGCTAGATAGGCTATAAACTGAGTTGTAAGGATCTAAGACTACGGGACGACACGCCTAAAGTTAGACGTTTTTTCAAACCCTATTAGTAGGTTAGAAAATACTTCTTTTTACTTATAAACCTGATTAGAATGTTAGAAAATACTAAACCTGATGATAGCTGCGTCTATACCACGGTGTATTCCAGCGCACGCTCGTGATGCGCCACGACAGATTCTTCAACGCCGGGGTCCACGAGCTGGTACATAGCGTGGATACGGCGCTCGTAGCCGCGTTCACGAACATATTTCTAGAAATAACCAGAATTTTTAGCCGATTCCAACATTAATCGTTTCTTCCGTATTCTTCAGAATGTTCTTTTTCTCAATATTTTCCCAAAATCGTGTAGTTTACGCATTAGGAAAGAAGACAGTCATAACAACGAGATAAGAAAACCTGGTAAAAATAACTTCAAATAAACTTTTCATATATTAATCCAAGAAGTCAAATTATTCGTTATCATTATTATTGCTCTGCGTTCATACTTGCAAACTTAATGCTGAAATGAATGTTAATTAAGTCTAACGCGCAACTTATTATCATTAAACAATCAAAACTATTATTTTTTTAAGATATGTATGGTCAATAACCATTTCCATTTCAAGAAATCCCAACCAATGTCCGTTGTTCTTAACTCATTTCATTTCAGTGTTTATCTCTTTACCAGTGCAGTAATAATACAACTTGACCGCATGCTCTCTGCTCAATCAAAAAAGCAGAAAAATAATTAATTACAACAATTTGATTGAACAAATCACCGAAGAAAAACTCTTCACAATTAACTACAATCGGTGATGGAAACAGAGTGAAAATAAAACAGAACAATATTGGGATTGTGTGTATAATGGAGTGAATTGGTCGTGTTATCATCAATAAATCAATAAAACACAGATTAAGGACATAAAAAAACAAAATATGTTAATACAAAGAAAAGCAAAAATCACTTCCGTAGAATGGTCAGTACAAAAAAATGATGGAAACTCGATATTTTTTCAATAGGCGTTGATGATATTTTTGTGTGTTGCGAGATGAATAACCGATACAAATGGAAAATTCCGAAAATTTAGTTTTTCCAACTTTTTAGAAAACACCAAAAAAATTTGAAAAAAACTCAATTTTTCACAATAAAAAACAAGACTATAATACAGAGAATAACGATAATTCGACGAATGTGAGTGTAACGGGGGTGACGGGGTGTGAAATGAAAAAAACAAATAATAAAAATACAGAAAAAAACAATGAAAAAAATAATAATGGAAACCCGGATTTTTTGTATAGTTTGTGTATGTATGTATCGGTTGATTTTTTGGACGACCACAAAACACGCAGAGATATCGATTCAATCAATTATCAAAATCACGAATCAATCAATAGAATAGTCAATCAAACGAATCCACATAAAAATTCAGTTTTTTTTCGATCACAATTCAGCTTCTCATGAAAAGGAATCGATAAATGACAATCGGATTCACTTAAGTTTTTCGTTGATGAACAGAAAGTGGTACAAAAAAATTTATACTTGAAACTTCAGCAGCTGAGTAAGACAATAAACTGCATTATATTATCGGGCATTTCACGTTTTAATAAAAAACATAAAATAATTTTTGTTATTAAGTTAGATTTAATTATTATTCTATTTGTCCCACTTTACTATCATCAACCTCTAATTATAATACTGCCCACCGTTTTTGTTACACGTATAGCCCCAATAGTTTTCGAACAACCATTTATAAACAACTTTCAAGACCGACCAATCATTCAACCAAGAATCTATACCATATCCAAAATTTCTTGTTATTGGCACGGAATATCAATTCAGACTAATTTTAGAGCGCGTTCAAATTTGTGAAGAGAGGATTTTTAACGTCAACGACTTACGAACAACTCAACTCGTCTCAATTCATTGTGAATATGGTAACGGAATTCTCTTTTCTTAACAAGAAACCCTGAACAAGCTATACCAACAAGATCAATAACATTAACACACAACATCATCATTACACAACACCTAATACAATCGCAAAATATACATCACATTGGCTTGCAAGTAATTTCAATTCAAGAGTAATAACCATCAAATACACCGACAAAATGCGCGCGCGAAATTCAAATTTTGAATATGACGAATTTGGCGCTTCTTCCTCACAAACAAACACACAACTGTACAAAATAATAATGATTCAGCTCAGATTCGAATGCAAATAATGCGTATAGTATACACGTTTCGAGTATCAGGACAACAATTCTGAAATTATTTTTAATCCGACTTATCTTAATTTCTATTTCGGATTCACAACAATGCAGCGTGATGATTAAGAGAAGTGGGTGGGTGGTGCAAACGGATTACAGCTTGATAGAACTGAATACTCAATACAGTCAAATTTATTCTATTCCACTGTAACTCTTATGATGCGAAATTCAGCTTAGTTACTTGGTTTCCCATCTGAATGGTCAAACCTGATCAAATATGTGAACACAACTACTAAGTTCACCGTCAGCTCACAAACCAGATATTCATGCATAAGTAAGTTTTACACCACTACCAAACTTCTCAGGCTTCTAATAATACACCGTATTAATCCAAGAGCAAGCGGACATTATATGCCACAGTACAAAACAATATAATTAACAATATTATTGATCCGTATTTCTTCATTATTTTATCAGTATATTACAACTATTGTCCCTAATTAATTATCCTCGTGTACTAGGATAATATAACATAATACATATCAACCGGACCTATAAATCTCCTCTCATCTCATTTTGTTGTCCCAGTGATGGTATCCTTGTTTTTTACACTTCAGCGCCAGGAATATCAATGAAGTTGTTGGTGCAATCTCTTCGAATGTTATTATACTGTTCACTACAACTGTCACGAGTACTGGCAGTTATAAGTGTTTCATTTGGTGTTGTTGTTGTTGTTTTCAACGTCTCTATTGTTGTTGTTGTTGTTCACTATAACTCCTCGTAAATTGATGTTGTTGTGGTTGTTCACTATAACTCCTCCAATGTTGTTGTTGTTATTGTTGTTGCGGGGATCGTTAATTCGGGCACATGTACCAGTTCAGCCACACATTGTGATAGGGCCTTGGAGCTCTCCAATCGCGAGGACGCCAACCAGGCCAAATGAGATTCATGACGTCGAAGCTGACTGAAACATCAGGTAAACTTGAAACATTGGGTGAAGTTGAAAAATTAGGTCAAGTTGAAACAATAGGTCAACTTGAAACAATAGGTCAACTTGAAACATTGGGTAAACTTAAAACATTTTGAAACATTAGGTCAAGTTCAAGTTGGAATATTTGAAACATTAGGTCAAGTCAAGTGGAAATGTTTTGAAATATTAGGTCAAGTTGACTTATTTTGCAACATTAGGTGATTTAAACCCGACATTAAGTTAAGAGGAAATGCTTTGAAACATTTGGTTCCATTGCGAGATTTTTTAATATTTTGTTCAGTCAAGACATTTTTAAACATCGGAAATCCTAAACCAATTAAATCTATAAAAAATTTCGCCAAACCTCCGTCCTTCATGCGAGTATCGGGCGAGGTTGCGTAGGATCAGTGAACTGGTCAGTCGAATGCTCTTCGTCACCGGACCTTCTTGTTCGTCCTGAAAAGATAAAATCATGAAATTTCATCCTAAAAATTATTATCATCTTCATTATTATTATTTATTAACATCATCTTATCATCATCACCACCACCAACACCACCAACAACAACAACAACAACCACAACAACAACAACCACAACAACAACAACAACAATAACAACCACAACAACACCAACAACAACAGCCAACACAACAACCAACACAACAACAACAACCACAACTCACCGTCATATCCCGCTGTATGTTCGTCAGGGCATGACGTCGTATGGCTTCAATAGCGGCATTCTTCGAGTATCCTGGATGGGCGGGCGGTGGTTTGGCTTCAGGTATGTTCGAATGACCTTTGGTCGACAGCTCATGACGTCGGATCGCGGCCAGTTGCAGGGTACGTTCATTGCAGTGGTGGTCCTGGAACGAGCAATTATAGAAAATGACTCACTGACTCATTGATTCACTCACTCAATAATTCACTTACTCACTCACGCACTCACTGATTCACTCACTAAACGTCGGACTAAACCGGCTGTTTGATACGCCGATAAAAAATACTAGGATTGATTGACTCTCTTGAGAACTGTTCTGACTCGAATGAGAGACTCCTGCATCTACTCTTCTACTCACTCACTGAATGACCGACTTATTTACTGGATGAACTTTTGGCTTTGGCTCACTCATACCCTCTCTCTCTCTCTTGAACTCCACGAACACCCTCATACACTCATCAACTCATCCAAACAACCAACCAACCAACCCACTGACCCACTCACTCACTCACTCACTCACTCACTCACTCACTCACTCACTCACTCACTGCCCTCACCTGTACATGAGTGACGAGCGACCACTTCAACCGGGCCGTCTGGTCACAATTCGGCCACTGGCAGACCTGGGCGTCGGTGGTCTGCATCGAACTCAGATGTGCCATCACAACATGACTGCACACCGAGGCCGACGTTTTGAATAAACTGAAACATTATCATCATCAAACATGAAACAACAGCATCAACCATTAAACATCATCATCAAACATGAAAAATCCTCATCGAACATATAACATCATCATCAATCATGAAACATCATCATCAACCATGAAACTTCAACTTCGTGTATCTGATAATAGAGACGTGAGAATATATGCAGATAAGCCCAGAAAAATTTAACTGCGTTCTCAAGCTTAACAGGCTATCTCAAACACATAAAAATGCTTTCCTAAAGTATTTTTCTGGCAAACTTGTGAGCATCAAATACGCCATAGTTTCTCTCCGGCACCGCACCACAAACTAAATGGAGCAGAATTTGCAGTTTTCCAAACATTTTACCCACACGTTTCAAGGATAAGGAACAAATTAAATTTTCATGGTAGCTGCCGAAAGGTAACAGGGATTGGGGGAATTCTCCGGCGAGCCTAATTTTACCAAAATTCACTGACACCACGAGTCACACCATTACACCCACCTGCCGCATCCGCCCCACTCGCACATGTACTGCAGCACGAGCTTGGTGCCACCACTGGTCGTTACCACGGTACCCAACGGTGATTCGGTCGACGTACGCGATGGCTGCTCGGTGCTGGAGGACGTAGATGCCATCGTTAACGTCGTGTTCGTGTGGCCTGAAGAGGGGAAAAGGTGGAAATGTGGGGGAAGACGGCAGAAAAATGGTGGGAAATTGAGTGAAAAAGTCGATGCAAGCGAGTGACGATTTATGTTGACCGTAACTGAAAATGTACGGTATAATTCATCAAATTTCAAATGTCGTGAAACGTTGACATCACATAATATTTTGACACACACATGTGTACTGAAATGTCATCTTAATTACACTCACGAGTGTCATTTGAAAATAAGACATAAATTGATTACACAGCTCATTTGTGCCTGAAAATTTCCATGACTTCACAAAAAAAATTAAAAATTAAACCCTCAGTTTTTTTATATTTTTTTTATACTTTTAAAAACTTTGTCACTAACCGATCTCAACATCAGCCGAGGATTGTGGTCGACTGCCCGATGTGTCCGAGTTGTTTGATGCCAAAGAATTGCGACTGGCCAACCGACTTCGACGGGCATTGGAAGTATTCGCCGATCCGTTGGTACCTTCAGCGGTCAGTGCCGTGCGCCGACGCTTGACGCGAATGTTCACTTAAAAAAGACGCCAAATTTAAACATTTGAATCCGCATGGCATGGCAACGAAAGTTTTCATGATGGCGTGAGGATGAGTTTTTCGTTGGATGGAATGTTCTAGGAAATTTCATTAAACTGATAAGCCCGAATAAAACTATTTTTATAAAACACCAAATATCATGTGAATGAAAATTTCTCGGAAATCTTACTGTGTTTTACAAGAATTGCTTTTGGTCAAAAATTTATTCAGGCTTATATGAGTTCTTCATGACATGATAATCAAAAACACAACACTCAATGATAATGGCCTGAATCGAAATTTTCACGAAATATTATATCCGATTAAAAATAACTCTCCTCAAACTTTCATAAAACACCTTATATTTTTATGATTGGACTTCGGACAGAATGAACTATGAGTTTTTCACTTGATTATTTGGGGAAACATTTAATGACCAAAAAAACTATAAAAAATTTAAACGATAATATAGCTTTCCAAAAACACCAACCAGCAGCGGCAGCCGTCCGTTTACTGCCTCGGTTCATCGACACGAGCACGCGCGAGTCAGTACTGTCACGTGACTCATCATCGGCCAACAGTTCTCCATTACCATTGGCTACTGGTGCCGACGACGAATGACTGCTGCTGCTCTTCACCGCATCCAGCACACTGCTGATTGCATCACATACTGAGATATCTGCAATTATATTGTTTGTTAATTCATTCATTCATTCATTCATTCATTCATTCATTCATTCATTCATTCATTCACACTCACTCACTCACATGTTAACTGACTAACTAACTCACAGTCAGTCATTCAGTCAGTCACTCACTCAATTACTCACGCGCTGTTTCGCAGTGGATTGACACCTGCGTTCAGCTCTACATTTCCACTGAAGAATAACAGAACCACCACCACTAAACTATTTATAATTCCAAAACCAGAATCTGGTAAACTATAACCTACAAAAAGTTTCTGGTTACTCAGAAAAAAAACTGGTTTGCGATTCGAATTCAAATCTCACGAATATTGCGTCAAATTAGAAAAAAGGATCTACTGACCTCGGCTGACTTTCTTCTCCTGTTCCTTGATGGCCAGTTTCCTTGACGTGTCCTTGGCATCCTCCTCATCATCTGTGCCACAGTGGATGCCATCCGTGCATGTGCCATTAGTGACGACGATCGATGCATCGTGACCGTTGACCGCCGGCGATTTGGCTGAAACAAAGCAAATGTTGAGCTATTCAGAATAATAAAAAATATACGTCAGAACACAGTGACATGGTTACCAGTTTTTTATTCATTTTCAAAGTTTAGAAAAAAGTTTTGGGAGTAGTTAAAGTTTAGAAAAAAGTATTTCCGGGGTTCCAGAGTGTCAGTAAGGCGGTAGTAAGCGCGTAATTAACGACATATCAACATATAAAGGCTAAAATACCGATTTGTCCAAAAGGGGAGAAGTTTTTACGGCCCTTTTTGCCTGCCATATATGAAAGTTTTGTAAATTGCATATACGTCTGATCGTTGGATTTTTTTACAGGTTTGGGACATTTTCGACAAGTTTGGAGTTTTGAAAAATCTAAAAAATATTGGTTGTCGTTTTTTTGCACAGTGACAAGAAACCTGGGATTGGCTATAATACTGAACTGATTCACCCAACCTTTGGCATGATCGATACCATTTTGCTTGATGATTCCATTCCTCGGTGATCGCGGCGACGTCCGCCGTGCCACGACCGTTGGACTCTTGGGCGTCGTTGCACCCCCACCGTTTCCGGTCATCGATCGGGTGGTCGGCGAGCGTTTCTCCGGCGTCCGCTTCGAATCGTTCGTGTTCACCTAAAAAGTTTATTCAAATTTGAATGCGCGCCATTTTTTTATTAACTCGGGAGATTGTGCCATGACCTAATTATTTACTGGATTTAGTTAAAAGATGAAGTTCACCTACACCAAATCGGCGCTGGGCGCATGAAGAAAGGGAAATAGATCCGGCTACAACAACAACAACAACAACAACAACAACAACAACAACAGCAACAACAACATAGAATCGACATATTTTTAATTAGTTCAAGGACTGAGTCTATAGAGAATTAGCAACACAATAATATGAAAAATCAACTGACTTTCAGCTCCATATCGGACGACTGCTTGACGGGCACGGCTTCGTTGGTGGGCGCCGTGGGCATAAGCTGAAACATTAGGTTCACTATTAAAAACTACAAAAGGAACTGAAATGAATGTCCGAGTAAAATTATACATGTTATGCTGAATGGCTTCGGGTCAGGCGCCTACGCAATAGAAACCGAGGAAAAAACGAGTTGGCCACGGATTTGCTGCTTTAAAAAAATCACGTCGATAGGTTCGAATTTCACTCAATCAACTCATTCGAGTTACCCAAATCATTCTTCTTTAACATATTTCTATCACTCAATTGTTATAAATAGATAATTACTGTTTTGTATGTTACTACTTATTTGTCTAATGTCAAAGGAACATGTGAGGACCCTATGGAGCCAGAGCAGGAAAGCACCGTTGGTATCCAGAAGCAATTAGACACCGTCGATCAGCCTGATCTCGCAACGAAGTGAACTCTTTAATTCTATATAGCACATGTATGACACCATAACCATATTGGGCTGAGATCAATCTAAAAGTTACGACAACAAAACGTCGTCAGTAACTAAGATCAGGTCACAACTCACGGTCAGGTTCTTAAGATGTGCAACAAAAAATTTTTTGACTAGGACTAGGACTTACAGAAACAACGATAGGTTTTTCTTTCTCTGTTTCTAAGCTAGAAAGCTCTCCCCCTTAATTCTCTTGTTTTCTTTTCTTAGTTTTTTCTATTAATTACTCACTACTGAAGCCAACCAGGCGCACTAACACCATATCAGAATGGTGCTTTCGTAGTGGTCACAGAGATTGAATAAACCGACGGGCTATGGCAGAAACACCAGAGCAACGCGTCAAGGGTTGTATTTCAAGTCAGGTTTCAAACCAGGACCACCAGGTTTCGAGGCTGACGCTCTACATAATAGACGACTCCCACGAACCAACCTCATCCGTTATCACGGCATCTGTGGAGTCTCCATTGGACGTCGTATTCTCCACTCGAAGTATCTGCGCCTCATGGCGATCCGAACCGCCGCCCATGAACGCCCGCGCTTCCTGAGCTTCTTGACAGACTTCCAGTTTCACGTTGCTGCCGGTGGAAGACTTTGAATCGCCGTTCGTTAAAGATGGACTGCAAAAACAGAAGAACATTTTGGTATTTTTCATGACATTGACATAACATAACCATATGATTTCGTGGTTATACGATATCATTGTGTAGTACTCATGAATTCGTATGTACTGGTCCTGACCATAATGAAATGCAAAAAATTACGAAGTTCACGCTTTGTCCACATTTTTTACAATGTCAGTTTATGAAATTCGACCAGCTAATTTCTCACACCAACTTTGCATTTCCATTTGGCATAGGCATAGTGGGTTTGGGCACGGGTTTTGTGTTGAGCACGACGGGAGGTTGTGAGTCGACGGAGGACACACATGAGGCCGGGCTGGCCGTGGAGCGAGATACCTTCAAATAGAAATGGTTACGGTAACGACTCACTCACTCACACTCACTCACTCACATTCACTCACTCACTCACTCAATCATCTAACTCACTCAATCATCTAACTCACTGACTCACTCACTCACTCATTCACTCACTGACTCACTGACTCATTCACTCACCTCATCGCTCTGGTTCGACGACACGGATGCATCACATTTATGTCTTACGGTACTGACAGCCGCCACCACATCGGCGATCGCCTGATCACTGGCCGATGTTGTCGGCGGTTGTTGTTGTTGTTGAGCAGGTGTTGTTGTTGTTGTTGACGATATAGTGTTGTTGTTGGCAATGTTTGCGCGACCCGTGCTGAGTATGGATTTGATGAGCGGATTGCCATTGGTAATGATGGCTGAAACAGATGTTTTATTGAAAATACAAAAACATTCACAACAACAACAACAACTCACCAAAATATAATAACAGTGAAAATAACAAAAAAAAATAAAATAAAAATAACAACAACAAAAACAAACCAGGTGAGGCGACAACCACAGTGGCGGTGGTGGCGGGCAATGGTTTAGCTGGCGGCCCCGCGGGTGGTTGAGCGTTGAAGACAAACTCCAGTCCATCGATGTACCATTGCGATTTGCCGTCTTTGTCCTCGCGTTCACGCGCTTCCGACAGCGGGAAAATTCGTCTGTAAGAAACGTGAGTTTCAAGTTTCATCACCTTACCATACCATATTCAGTCATTCAATCAGTCAGTGTCAGTCAGTCAATCAATCAATCAGTCAGCTAGTTAATCATCCAGTCAGCCCATATTAATTATAAACTTATACTCAACCAACTTTATGAGTGCCGTGAACTGATGTATGCTGAGAGCCAACGACCGATGGTTATCATGCATCTGCCTGACGTACGTGTGGTACAGACTACCACGAGTCAACGACGTCGTGGTCGACGGTCGACAATGGGCATGTAGCCAACGAATCGATAGAGATTCGACCGTGGACGACGAATCATCCACGGTGGTTGATGAGGTGGTGGAGACGGCAGGTTGGGCGACTGGAATCATAAGGATGATTTTAAAATATGAAATAGACAAATGAAATTAAAATCAACAACTATTTCACAGAAAAGCTAGAAACTTTGAAATTCAATAATAACAGTGATTCGGGAATATAGCGGATAATTCCATCTGTTATCCTCAATAATCAAAAACATTAGCTTTATTATGATCATCACTACCATTTTTATCGATTTGTTCATTAATTATTAGACAGATACATTTGAGAAAAAAATAATTTAGTACATACATGCAGATGCAACCAGATCTTTTTTGTTGATTGATTGACGAAACAAAATTGATTGATTGAAGAAACAAAATTGATTGATTGACAAAACAAAATTGATTGATTTACGAAAAATAATTGATTGATTGGCCAACCACTGATCGCAGGAGGCACGATGGGGGCGGGCGGTGTAGCATTGCTTCGGATCGCTACCATGGGCGATTGAGGTCTCATGAAAACCTGAAGGTTTCAATATTATATAACGAATGAAACTTCAAATGTTCAATCTGAATTCATGAAAATAGCTGAACCAAAACCAGTTAACTTCCGGATGGTTGCACAAAATATTGACAATGACCAAGTCATTTACTACGTCAGGACGAATTTCGAAAGTTATTCTGGTTAACATTCCAAAACGAGATTTTACTAAATTATGTAAATTTTAAACACGTAATTTGAAAGAAAATCGTAATACATTTTACTGAATCTTACACAAAACCGCACCTGAGTCGGCGGCCTAATCGGCGGTGTCGCACAGGCAGGTGGCTGCTGTTGTTGTTGCACAAAAAACTGTTGTTGTTGCTGCTGCTGTTGATGTTGTTGCATACTAACGGCCGGTTGCGCCTGTTGCACAATGGGCCCGCTGTTGTGCGCCATAATAGCCGTATGTTGCGGTTGCAGCGCGTTGGCAGTGTACTCAACCACCTATTAAAAATTAGTTAAAATTGATTCACGAGAAAACCTTACACTATTTATTTTTGAATGAAAAATTTAAACAGAATTTCGCACCACAATTCACATCTTAAAATTTGGATTGTAGACCAAAAAACTCTAACATGAAAATATGCTGAATCAACTACGATTAATGAAGGAGCAAAGCAACACCGTTTTGAAAAGTAGAATTTGACAATAAAATGGGGAAATGCAATGAAAATAAATACACAAAGTGGAGTCATTTATTAGAAGAAAACAAAAAGTGAAACCCAAACCACAAACCTTCATTCCCTGTAGCCCGGCGATGCCAAATGACACCGCTTCGATCGTTACCAGACTGACCAACGTGTCTGAAACAATTAATATTGCATGAAACAATGAATATTGCATGAAACAATGAATATTGCACGTAAAACTAAACCAAAACTCAATGGTAAAACTTCTGACAGAAATACATTTTCCATGAATAGCTCAAAAGTTGACCAAAATTCCTCTGACTTAAAACTCTTAGTAAAATTTTTTTACCTAAAATATAAATGAAATAAGAATAAGAGTATAAAAAATGGATATAAAAAACTACAAATCCCAACCGATGGCATGCGGTAGCATACACAGTTGATCGCACAGGTTCTCGCCCATCTCCGACAGCTGGTAGATGCACTCGAGCACGTAGACACACAGCATGATGTCCTTGACGCACAGCAGTCGGGCGATCCGATTCAGTGCGCTGTCTTGCTGAAAAGGACTAAATATTTTTACCTTGAAAGGAAAAGTCACATGTCCTTTAAAAGAGTAACGACAAAGCGAGAAAACATTTTTCGCCCATCGACTAACTCACTAACAGATGAACATTTTCAATGAAATGTATGCCATTTGTACTATTATAATATAATAACTTAATCGTTTTTTACTGATGATAAAACTTACTTGAAAATTTAAAATTTTCACCACGAAGTCGTCTTTAATTGCTTCTTGAATTCAAATTTGAAATTATTCACAAAAAACCCCACCTTATCATCGACCATCTCCTGCTCAGTGGTTCGGTTTAGATCCTCAGCCAGGATGGGTTCGTTGGCGTCCTTGGCACATAAGGCCGCCACCGTTTCACACGCACGAATCACATGCAGTTTGTCCTCGCTGTAGAGGCACATTCGCAGCGTGCGGAACAGCAGGGCACGGTACGTGGGCGATAGATCGGTTAGGGACATCTGTAAGAGAAAGAAGAGATTCATGGCACGAATTCATGTAAACATACACCGGATCCACGGCTTATTGTTACCAACATCGTGAACCTCTCCTTCTTTTTTGAGAATACGCGGTTGAAACGACGGTCTCCACTAAACTCTAACTCATATATTTTCAACACTTTCCATTCGAGGTAACACGCGTGCATGAGAGTTTTTTTGATGAGGAAACAGCAAAAAATTATATAATACATTTTTTTTTAAATTATTAACCTCATTGGCGACATTGCTGAGCGTATCGAGACCCATAACCTGCAGCTGCGGCCAACGGCTGTGTATACACATGTGCGAAAATCTGTAATAACAATAATAAGTTTTTTTCTTATACAATCTATAATAAACTTTATAAGTTACTAGTTCTTTTTAAATTTTATTTATTTTCTATTTAATTGAATTTTGTCGCTTCCTTTGTCAAGTGGCTAAGGCGCCGGCCTCGCATGCCGATGGTCCAGGTCAGGGGTCAACAATGGCTTGGTCTGGGTTGGTCTGGCTTGGTCTGGGTGCGAGCTGCGAGCAAGGATTTCGGCGGAGTGCGAGCAGGTGGGGGAGGGAAAGAAAAAGAAAGAAAGGGAAAGGAGAGAAGAAAAAAAGAAAAAAAGAAAAGAGAGAAAGAAAATTTTTCTTCCGAATTTCAAACATTCGGGTTCGATCAATTAGTGCGAGCGCAAAATTGTGCGAGCACAAAATTGTGCAACTAACATGCACTTGAATAATTTGAACTGATCAACTGGCGCGCGCACTTTGAAACGGTTCCGTATCATCGCAACCCAAACCTTAATATACAGTAGTAGCTCGGTGAGTAAGAGCAGCTCATATTTTCTATTGTAATTTTAGTGTTATTCACTACATAATTTATGCTCGCACGTCTGACGTCTTTCTTGAGTCAGCGTTCATCTGAAGCCAAAATTCTTAGTTGTTCTTCAATAATATTTCCAATAGCCTTCTAATAGCCTGCCGCTTTTCAGCTATGTTTCTACAAAACAGTGGGCTTCAAAACGCAGAAATTGTGGCGCTGAGCGCCGCTCAGCCTGTCAATTTTCAGACATGTCTTTAATACAAATCAGCGGACTTTAAAACGCTGAAAGTTTGGCGCTGCGCGCCATCCAAGCTGAATTTTTTCAGCTATCTGGGTGACGAACTGTCTATCAGTCAGTTTTCAGATGTGTTTCTGATACAAACAAGTGGTATTTAAATTTCAGAAATTTCGGTGCTTCGCGGCACTCAGCCTGCCACTTTTCAGATATGTTTCTAATACAAAACAGTGGGCTTAAGAATGCAGAAATTATGGCGCTGCGCGACGCTCAGCCTGCAATTTTCAGACATGTCTCTAATAAAAATCAGCGGGCTTTAAAACGCTGAAAGTTTGGCGCTGCGCGCCACTCAGGCATTCAATTTCCAGATGTGTTTCTAATAAAAACGAGGGGTTTTTAAATTTCGGTGCTTCGCGGTACTCAGCCTGCCACTTTTCAGATATGTTTCTAATACAAAACAGTGGGCTTCAAAATGCAGAAATTATGGCGCTACGCGACGCTCAGCCTGCAATTTTCAGACATGTCTCTAATACAAATCAGCGGGCATTAAAACGCTGAAAGTTTGGCGCTGCGGGCCACTCAGCCTGCCACATTTCAGGCAAGTCTCTAATACAAATCAGGGGTCTTTAAATTTCAGAAATTTTGGCGCTGCGCGCCGCTCAGCCTGCCACATTTCAGGCAAGTCTCTAATACAAATCAGCGGGCTTTAAAAGGCTGAATATTTGGTGCTGCGCGCTACTCAGCCTGCCAGTTTTCAGATAAGATTCTTATTTAAATATCAACCTAGGTGACAATATCAACTACTAAGTTAATAATTCATTGTTATATCACGATTTCTCCAGTATAACGCAAGAAAACCAGCAGATGGAGTATATGCGTGAATTTGGGGTTGTTTTTTGCTAAAACTGATTTTTATAGCGTTTTGTGAGATTGGGGTGCGGGCAGGCTTTTGAGACCCAGACCAAGCCAGAATCCAATCCATTGTTGACCCCTGGTCCAGGTTCGAGCCCCGGGTTGAGACACAGCGAATTCAAGAACGTTGTTGATGATCAGTGATTGTCATTGTAAATCGGATGACCGTTATTTCACTATTGTGACTTGGTATCCTACTTTGCTATTATGGCATAACAACTGAATAAATTTGATTTGATTTGAACAAATTAAAAAGAATAATACCAACTTGAGCAATGCATAATTGTTGGCGAGTGTGGCGCGATTGGAGGCTTCGAACGACAGGTTGCGCAGCACGGAGGCCACCTTAAAAAACACAAAATTAATACATAAAATGAAAATAAATATAATATTAAATATATAGCATTAATGGAATATTTATAATCATCAAACCCAATGAATAATCGTCTCAAATAATCATCAGAAGCTCCTTATTTTAGCGCGGTCGCGACTCGGGGTTTCTTCTCATGCAAAACAATTTTAAGGTGCCGTAACGGACGTAAACTATGATATAAAAATTAAATGTCGCCCAGATGTCATGGAAAAGAACTTTTTTCGAAAACTTAAACGCTCGCCAAAAACAGGTTCTAATTCAATTTGCGCGCCAAAAACTTTGTGAGTAAGAAGAACCCCTGGATATGTCAAACCTGATACACCCGAAAGCAGGTCACGTCCGAGTCTTTATCAAAGGTCATCGTGGCCAGCATGCCCGAATCGGTGGATGTGCTCGGTTCATCATCCGTTGATGTGGAAGCACCTGAAATAAGAGTTAAATTATAGTTTAGTAATCCATTCAATTTGTTTTGTACCAAATTTTTCTATGCTAGTAGTGAAAAAATAAAAGGGGAGAAAATGAACATGAAATTTATCTTCTCGGAAAAAATTCCGAAAATTGACAAAACAACAGCCGAAAGAATAGAATATAAGCCATTGTGTTTACTTTTAAAAGTGGGAAACAGCACCATTAAGAACTAAAATTTATAAAACACAGAAACCTTTGAAGAATGGCCTGACAAAAAAACATAAAAACACCACCCACCTTCCGGATCGGCAGGTTTGGATGGTCCGATCAACGATCGCAGTTCCGCATCGTCCACGGAATCGCGCCAGAATTGACGGAATCGACGATGCGGTGTCAATGCATGCCAGGCGTAGTCGTATAGAGGTGCCAGTGAGGTGCGTTCTGCAGTGAGTGAGTGAGTGAGTGAGTGAGTGAGTGAGTGAGTGAGTGAGCGAGTGAGCGAGTGAGTGAGTAGGTGAGTGAGTGAGTGAGTGAGTGAATAAGTGAGTGATCGAGTGAGTGAGCTGATGGGCGAGTGAATAAGTGAATGAGATGTTGAGTCAGAGAGTGACATAGTGAGTGAGTGAATGTACCAACCATCATCAGTGAATACACCCGCATGTGCCACCAACGCATCAACGATGGCCGGTCGATACCTTAGTCGCATGTACCTAAAATATTTGAAGTCTTATGTTGATATCATGAATGTGTTTTTTTTCGACTAAGCATGACCGCCAAACATAAAAATTGGTCGAAAAAAAACTTAGCACTAGACTCCATGTGAAGTTCGAAAGGGAATCATTGTACATACAGATATGAAACAGATTTATAAAAATCATCAATTGTTACGGAAAATATTCTTTTACCATTATTAATAAAATGAGAAACACACCTCGGACTCGGATGCGACAGCAGGGTGCAGATATTCAGCGCAAAGTCCACCTCGTTGGGCAGACCACTCAGTAACGATCGGAATAGACGATCATACGGCGATATTGATGCTTTGTCCAGTGACATGCCGAGGTTGGCGCGCGCGATTTCTGGAACAAATTTCAATAATACTAATTAATTATATATTTATAATTAAAAACAAATATATGATTGTATATTTCTAAATAAAAACAACTAATCGAAAAATATGCAGACACAAAAAAGGTTACAGTTATTGTGTTTCGTGCTCGATTCCTCAACGTCGGTGAGGAAAGTAACAAAATCTGATATAACTTGGTCCGGTTTTCTGGTTATCAAAAATAGAATTGATGGACTCGTTGCCTTGCCACATACACAATTAATTAGGCACCAACACCATATTCGTATGTTTTCAAAATTTCACATGAAATTGAAAACGATTTTTATCTGGAATGGAAACTATAACGTGCACCAAAATCAGCTTTCAATTCAAAAACCTTGAAAAACATCCATCTTTTGATGTGTTGTGGTCTGGCTGTGAGACAAGTAAATGTAAAATTTGAAATAAACATTGACAACAACATAAAACTCGGTCCAACCTCCAATATGTTGTGGTCGGGCGATGGGACAGGGCACGTGGAATCGGGTGGCATGACGCAAACTGGTTCTGCTCATGTCATCATCGTTATCCATGCGCTCATCACCCACCAGTTTCATGTGCTCGAAACGCGACAGAAATCTGAAGAAAAGATCAATTATTTTTGTGAAATAACTTGAATAATCAAAAACTTAAACAACTAAATTAAACTTTTCAACGTGATTGGTTGTAAGGGAACGGAGAAGGTAAGCTTTCTGAACAAAATAGTCAGGATATGTTTTACACTCTTGGTGATTGTTATTGGGCACATAGCAGAAAAACATGAATATTTTTTTGTTATTGATCTGTTAGTTCAGAAACTATAACGGAAAACAAATCGACTCGAAAACTACTATGGTGCTGGTGCCTACATAGTAGATTTCGAGACTTATCGTAACGTTACAGATTCTTTAATCGAGTTCGAGACTTTCTTCAGCTTCTGTGTTGCGAGAAACTTTGTAACGGCATGAAAAGTTCCGAAAAACATTCGACTATGAAATGAAGGCAACCTAAAAAGACAATAACACTAACTGCACATATATGGTCTTGAGGACGTAGGGAGCACCGGCCACATCCTCGGGGATATCCAGCAGTTGAACGATGTGGTCCCATCTTCCGGCCAGGGATACCTGCAAACAAGAAGTTAAATATCCTCCGTCTTAAATTCAAAATAAAGAAATGAAAATAACTATGAAAAACCTAAGGAATGATAACGTGGAACGTCAACGAATTTATATAATGGATGTGGCTCATCTCTTACTGTATAAATGGGTTTGTATTCTACATTTAAATAGAATAACATATGTTAAGATCGGTTAAGATCACATTCACATGAGAATACGCTGTTCTACGGTAATTTTTCATGACTTTATTCATTGGTATGTCATGACATTAAATGTTGACGTTGCAATGAACGAATTTCTGAAGTGCCTTTCAAATGACCAATGCATGCATGACGAGTAAGTCGTATCAAAATTCAAATCTATTCAATTATTATGCCATATAGCAAAGTTGGATACCAAAACACTAATTTGGTGAAATATGATATGATGTAATATAAATACCTATGACAATCACTGAACATCATCATTCATCAACAACGTTGTTGAATGTTCTTATACATCAGCCATCACTGCGTGTCATGTTTTATGAATGGGACGTCGCGCGTACGGGCACGTGCCAAAAGCTCAGCAAGCGGGTCGAGCAGCCAACCGATTCACGACACGAATTTACTCCATCTTCACTATCACACATATGAAAAGCGGACGAGTCCATCAGGGAAAATTCAAGAAAGTTCCTCCTCACATATGTGAAACTTCGTGGTTATCTACCACTGGCGGACGAGTCAATCCTCCAAAGGGAGGGGAATTTTTATCAAAGAGGGGGGAACTAGCAGTTTTCAGGCCATTTTACCTACACCTTAGTGAACAAATTCTATATTTTGAAAACGCCAAAGAGAGGGTTTCCCCTTCTCGTTCGATACTGCGTTCCGAGGAACGACAATCCACATTTGTTGAAAACTGCATAAGAATGAGGTTTCCTTCCGCTACTTCTCTCTCGGACACACACACACACACGATAGCTGAACCCAGTTACTAGTAGATACTGGTGGTTACTACTGTGTGTGTGCTACTACTGACTGGGTAGGTAGAATGTTTAGACATTTCAGACGCTGAGGCGCACGTGCTGCTGTCCGTTCACACGCTCTGACTGCCAGGATGGCATGGAAGCACTGGCGAACGAGGGAATAAACCCAAAAAGATGATTAGGCAAAAATTTGGGCTATTTACCTACACCTTTGGGAACAAACTATACTTTTTGAAACCGCCAAAGAAGGGGGAATTTCACTTTTCCCACCCCTTCTCGTCCGCTGGTGCGTGGAATGACAACGAACACATCAACACGTGGGTTTTCGTTCTTACATGCGGGCATGCAGATGCAACAACTATCTTGTTGTTTTCGCCTGTCTAGGCTGGTGAGTCTAGTGAGTGAGGCGCCAGCCTCAGAACTGGTGATCTCAAATTATTATAGAAACCTGACTTGAGACACAAATCCGCGTTGCTCTGGGGTTTCTGCCATTGCCCATCAAATTATATAACTCTCTGGCCACTACGAAAACACTATTCTGATATGGTATTATGATATCTTATTAATGAATAAGAACCAATGACAAAATCTTTCTTCTCGGCAAACCTTCTATTTATGGTCCTAGGTTCCCATTTGAAAACGAGAAGTAAAATTTTAGGAAAAGAGACTATGGGAAAAATAAGAACTGTTGGTTCAATGGAAAAAAATAAAATCTAAAAGATAACAGAATAATAATGTTAATAAGAATGTAACAAACCTTCATCCAGCCGCCATAGGACACGACAAGGCGGTAGAGCTTGAACAGATCGAGTCGGCGCCCGTTGGTGTTGGGTATTTTGAGCGGGCAGTTCCTAGAAAGTACAATGATGAATAGAAGTCATGTTAGAATAGAATGATGAGATTTACATGGTGGCAACTGGCGTGGCCCATTACCAAATGAACAGGCTTCATGAAGCTTGGGCAAATTGTTTTAAGGATGTCATGATATATCTTGGTTATGTTACTAAAAAAGTGTGTTGAAAATTCGTAATTGTGTTTTTGTGGGATTGTATGTACGACTTTTATCTCCCCAATGTAAGTAAAGGTTAACAATCATGATAAAATCCAACCATTTCTTGCGATAAAACGCTCCCAATTGGTGGTAAAACTCCTTGCGTTCGGCGAGCTCCTGCGGGTCCGAATTCAACGAGTCCAGATATTCATCCAGTTCCGACTTGACAGAATGCCGAGTCAGCATTTCTTCAGCAGTTCTACGTACGATTTCACTTGAAAATCAGAACTTATCAACACGATTTGAATTCAGATTGATAAACACAGTTCTTAGGATAACTTTGCTACGTTCCGATGAGTGATAATAAGTTGGGAGCGACGATTTAGTGTTATTCTTTGAAGAATCCGACGAGTTTAGAACCAGGATTACGGCGCAAAGCCAACGGGTTGAAATTCACCGACGTTGGAGGATAACGGCAGTTGGGATGACATTCGGTGGCAGATCCAACGGGTTGTGGAAAGCGGCGAATCGGTGAGTTATTATAATATTTCGGTAATTAATTTGGGCTTGAGGCGATGTTGACGTGGCTTTGAGTGGTCAACTAAGCTCGAGAAACACGAGGAGCACAACGAGAGGAGCAAATGGATGAGACGAGTAATACCTGCAAGAGATAACCATGATAATTTAACGGTCAAAATCAAGTCAATATTATGATTCAGTGTGATCTACAATTTTCTAAAACATTTCCACGCACGCAAATTTGATTTGGGTACTTTATTTTGGCGCGAAATTCAAATATTCAAAATGTGTGATGAGTTGGATTGGAACTTTTCATTTTTACAAATCCGTTATTTTCAAATGATTCTTATTTTATTGTCCGTTATTTTCCGTTATTTTATCAAATAAAGTTTATTTTGATCGCCGGTAATAAAACTGATTCGCATTGTTTTCGGGATTCGACCGCCGAAGTATTCTTCAAAGAATTCTTCTGCAGAATTTGCAAGTTTGATTGAATTAACGAATTAATTAATTCTTTCGAAACTTTGTATGGCATCCGACTACGATTGATAATCTGTAATCCCATGACAACAGGTTGGCCAGAATTGAGTGGATTGAGTTTAGTTCAATTAAAAAATAATCACGTGTGTTATTCCATTGAGACTGAATATCAAAATACAACTGCACCCACTGCGGGTTGGCAGTCGCTTCTGACTCACACTTGCTGAGTGTGTAGTATTAAGCGAGCGGATAATACGAGAATCACAAAGGTGAATTAAATCTTAAGGCCATGTCAGGTGGCGTTGAAGAACAGATTTCGTGCATCGTTCTCGCTGAGAATAGAAAGTTCCTCAGTTCGCAACGTTTCTCATCCGCTGCAACAGTATAGTAGAGCAAAATCAACAACACCGAGCGGCGACGAAGGACAACATTGCGCTGTATGAGCGCAAATATTTTTCGCCAGAACTGATGGTGGTTACGCGTAAGATTGCAGTATCAAAGGTGTTCAAAAAATACTTCGATAGATATTTTCACCGCGAAGCTCAAAAGAACGAATATGGCACATGTGTGGCTTTGGTGTACGAATTTCTGTAGTTCCACAGAAGAAGAAGAGGATCCGTGCATTGTGCATATCAATTACATCAAAATAAGAGAAGTTCCAAAGATGATTGATGATCTTAAGATCTGTGGTATGACGCCTGTTTCATGACCAATGTCACGACTGTTCCCTTTTATCCTGAGTGTAATTTTGATAAGAATGTGTGTGAATGATAAAGTAACAATCAAATACGAATGGAACAACGATTAAACAAGGAAACATAATGAAACTATCAACCGGGATATCAAATAATTGGTTGTTTACTTGATTAAGATGTCATTGTTATCTGAATAGTGTTCGAATCGAACCAAGAAAAATCATGATGAAGAAGTCGGGGTCTGAAAGAAAACGTGAGAATAAAAAACGTATGAAATAAATTATCTTACGTTATACTAGCCCAGCTTCACCAATGAGACAAAATCAAGTTCTCGGCTTGACCGATGTTGCTTGCCTTAAAAGCATACGAGCATCCGCTCATGACAACACGCGTGTATACAGAGGTTTTAAACTGGCGAACAGAACTCATTACATCAATGATGACATCATAACATGCGTCTGGGCCAGCTGGGCGTCAGGCCAGAAAGCACGCACAGCTGGGAAACGCGCTGCTGCAGCAGTCAAATTGCCGCAAAACTATGGGAAGGCTCCACGCCCGTTCGTTAGGGCCTTGCCTGTAAAACCATATGGCAGCGAAAGCACAGTGCAGATGCAACATATTGAAGTCTTAATCCGTATAACTCTTCACGTATCAGATGGTTTCACATAATATTGACACGTTATCAGACTTCTGTGGGAACGTACATTAAACAGTCAGTGTTAATTAATTGGGGACTCCATAGGTAGGCTATACGGGGTGTGTCCAGTAGCCACATATAACCAAACGCAGACACGTAGGCACGTAGGCCATTCATAATTGAGAAGCTAACGATATCATGCCGTGGAATTGACAAGTGGCAAACATACAATTTACTTTACACTGAAATATGCATAGCGATTGGCTGTTTGAACGAAGATGTTCATGCTAAAAGTTTATTATTTACCGATTAATTAAATGCAGTAAATTTTTCCTACTTCCTAGAATTGTCGTGTTTGTAATATAAATACTCGAGACGCTTTATTCTGAGAAACCGACTAACAGTACACAGCATGCAGTTGATGAAAAATTACCCTGCCAGTCATGATGGTCAAAGTTGAATAAAAAATTTCGAATGCTTTTGTTAATGACAATGGAAAGCCGTATGGATTTCCATTGTAGGATATGTATATTCATACGAGTAACGATTAGGCATATGTCAATCTATCCAACATCCAAATTACTCAGCCATATGCCAAACTTGAAAGATACAGTCTTGCGATCTTCCGGCCAGCCGTCGTCTATCTGCCACATAGAACTCTATCAGTGAGATCGCGCACGCCTATTCAGGCGCGCATTCAAAAACTCTGCCCGCAATGACGACTGCCAGCATAAAGAGTAGCAACAGACAGCGGTCCGACAAGGCTGGCCAGCGTGTATGGCACGGCAACAAGACAACAAACATGAAAAAGGCACTCAACTCAAATGTGTTTGAACACACCATGAGGCATATACCTCGCCTAATATCCAGACAGTCATACTTCTTAGATTCTTGATATAAACAAACAACGCTGACGCTCTATATTGAGTGGACAAGCAAGAAGAAACTAATTGGGACATGAACAACAAGTTTCCAAATATGTAGACGTGATATGGAAAAAAGCAAAGTATTGAGAGAAGAAATAACCATATATGTTGCATGAATATTGTAACGAGCAATTCCATAACTTGACAGAAGGTTTTTTTTTAGGAACCTCTATGTTCTCTGAGAATGTGTTATGGAGTTAAAATCAATGATGGTTCACTTCAACAGAAGTCATATCATACATAATTGAAATATTTTGTCACGAAATTAAAACCTCCGATGTAAATTTTTCGCATGAACTGAGAAACTATTGTGGACAGTTTGGACAGCACCCGCGCTGTATAAGGATGACGAATTCAATTATAAGTCGATAGAATGATGAAACGGATGCAGTGGCCGCAAATCAATGACATATGGACGTACGCCTCTACCGATGATGGAGGACGGCTTGGTTGACAGACGGCATCAACCGCACGCCACCGGTGCGCGTGGTAGGCGCGACAGCGCGCGGCACATGCATGCAGCAGAGCGGCTCAAACTTTCGGGCGCTTGAGCGCGCTCCACAGTCGCGCTTTACACAATCAACATGCAGCACCCGAGAAGCGAGTGTGAAGGCCACGCGGCTAGCCGCCAGAGCGCGTATATAACCCGAGTGAAACAGCATCATTCGGCTCAGAGTCAGTCAGTTCGCAGAGCTGCTGCTTCGACGAGAGCTTGCTTGCTGCTGCTGCTGCTGCTGCTTCGTTTGGGTTCGGACCGAGCCAGTGCTCTAGCATACATTGTCACACCGACAACATACACATATGCACGCATACATCGTCGGCCCAATACGAGTCGGGCCGAGCCCCGTTTGAATGGCGACCACGCGAGCACGCATCCCGTCGTGGCCAACCATGATTGCCGATGATTCCTCGATCTGCTCCACATCAATTTGGTTGCCTTTTCTGTAATATCGAAAAACATGAAGCGTTCACAAAAATTTTAACATTGGCGTCTCTAGACAGCGACATAAACGTGTTAAAAGAAATTCGTGGGCCACCAGTTAGTTCAATGTTCAGCAGGACAGATGTGTGCGTCTATCGACCAGTACACACACACTAGGCTGTATGCTACAACACGTACGTACACATGCTGCTATGCGTGCCTGCCTATACGTGCTCGCTCGCTGCTTGCCCGCGTCGACTGGCCCCCACCCCTTTATTGCATCGCAGACATCGTTGTGGGTAATCGTTCGTACATATATGCAATGTTTTGCTCGGCTCTGTACGTCCGTATACAACCAACCCGATGAACGACAACCAGTGCGTGTGTACGTATTATATAGCAGTTGTGTGTCGATTATATTAGTTCGTTTTCGTTGGTCTAAGCTTTGGGGAATGTAGCGATTTTTAAGAGCACATTTAATGACGCATGAAGTTACGGGGTGGCGGTCAGCGGGCACCGGCACCTGCTGAGCGCATGCGGGCGGTTGCTGCGGTCGTCAGCGCAGACCGGGCGTTTTGGGTCTTCGGCGTGCAGCCAGCGCGGTCAGCGGGAATAAAGGAGGTCAATACACACGTGCGCCTATGGCTGCCTCATTCGATGGAGTGTGCGTGTTTGTAAAACATACACCATTAAATATCCGCGACTAAAACTTGCCTTTAATAATTCATAGGCGGAAATGCAATCTGTGGACTTACCAGATTTCAAACATACCGTAATATGATATTAGTATCGTAATCCGCTATAAATCAAGTTACAGTGGCTTGAGTACCCCGTTACTAAGGTGATTCGACATGAGGAGATAATGGAAATGACGTTATCAGTAATAACGCAACATAATTAACATAAAACCAACAGTTGCTACGATTTTCATTCTTTAAATGCACATCTTTAGAAAGAAAGAAACTTACTGACGCACGCAAATGCATATGAGAACAGATAGAGCCATAGACTCATGTTACTAGTCTTTATTGTTTCGATTAAGAAAACTGATGAGAAAATATCTGTTTCTGAAATATTTTTATCAGACCAGGACAGAGTGCTGCGAAAAAACGTTACCGTATTCCATCGTGTTTTTCTACATAACAGTTATTATGTAGGTGTTGAGCTAAAGTTTACATCCAACGAATTATGAGGTCACTGCTCAATTTAAGAAGCTTTTTCAAGTTTATTATCCGCCGCAATTGACTAATAGAAAATAGTTGATTTATTTATTCGCCAGTGGGCTTGGTATTTCGAAAGTTGTCATCAACCAGCCAATAATATTTTCTGTATCATCGGGATAAAAGTTCAATAAATCACATACAATAATGGTACAGAACAATAATTTGTGAGTCAGTGAAATGTACATAAGCAGTAACTTTATATAATAGAACTTATCATCACAATCTACATCATATAGCAAAGGACAAGTAGCCAGTTTGACGAAATATAACGATCAATAAAGTGTTTTCATCAACTACGGGTAAACTATGTAATTTCGGTTGACCAAGAGTCTCAGTTCGGTTCGGGATAAATCGTAATCAGCATCAATGCGGTTGAGGTACGTGGCCATCCACGTAGAAGTTTCGAGTAGCAGCAGGAAGACTGAAATGAAGCCGGTTAACGTTATATTTAATACCACTACTATCAGTAATCAATGTCTACATGACAGTCACATAAAATAACCAGCTAGCCAGTGGAATGAAGATCAGAGTTCCATTCAAACACGTTCTACACGAATCGCACAGAAGGTTCCTTAATAATACTCACGTGAACGTCACTCCATCCATTTCCTTCGTCAATATGATTTGACATCCCAGACGCGAATTTGCCTTTAAGAACACGGCCATATCCAGCATGTCTTCCTCATCTTCACTGGGTTCCTGCAGCTGGTCCAGGTAGTTGTTGTCGACATACACATGGCAGGTGCTGCAGGCGCACGACGCCTCACACGCGCCCTCCAGTTCAATGTTATGCCTGAATGATAAAAAAGCTGTGTTCAAAAATGTGTAATAGAATTAAAATAAAGTTAACAAGAAACAATTAACAACCGGAAGTGTGGGAGGGGAGTACTATTGTTTTATAGGGGTAATTGATCTTCCACATGGTACTCCTTGAAGGCGATCTGTGGCCTGCAGCCGTTTCTGACCCAACAAAAATACTCTGCAACGGGTGTAAAATCACTCAAATCAGTGTGAAGGCCATCAGAAAAAATGGCCGCGACCACGACATTAATATCTACAACGTTAACAGTGCAAAAGTAACAATAACAACAACAACCACAGCGGCAAATTTAAAAACATTGGCCATCGAAAAAGTGAAAAAAAACGTTAAAAGCAAAATCAACCTATGCGCCAAATACATGACATTGTCGCCGACATAGGCCGTCAAAGCGTGCTTCTCGCCCTGACGATCGATGAACACAACGTTAACGGGATCGGCATTTTTATCGGGTTCGGCACCGTGAGCTAGGACAGGACTTGTGTGCAACATTCGATGTGGGGAAATGAACGAAGAAACCCGAGACTGAAAGCCGGTGTGAATTGAAATCTTTTTATATGGTTTTATTCCATTCATGTAAAGAATTTTGTTTGAACGCGTTTTCTAGTTTAGAAACATATAGATTCGTTTTTTCCTAACGTCAACGACAACCAATGAACGATGACACGTTATTTTCCCATCAATAACGAGTATAATTTACCTCGTTTCAGTTATTTTGGTATAGGTGATTAAAGGTCTAAGCCAACCTGTTGATATAAGATTGAGCATTGGGAAGAATTCGTGAAAATCAGCTGTCTACATTTGTCGTGTTTCAGCGTTGTTATGGTCCGACAGAAACTCGAAGTGGATGGCAACACGCGCCGCAAATGTGATGTCATTCTAAGGAATAAAATAAAGTACTTATCATGTCAGAATCGAATTTCACCAGATACACTAATGTCTATTCACCATACTTATACACTGTTTCTTTGTATTAGCATATTGTGGAACTGGATGCATTTGCTTTATGAAATCATTGAAATCAGACGGTTTTGTCGCGCATGGAGCATAAAGTTATGCACATATATTCGCACTCATGAAAAAAAACATCTAAAATTAGGATTCGGCCATAAGCTTCAACATACCGATTAAATAAATTTTCAAATCTAAATTCAAAACAGAATTTGTCCGAATGATATGGTTACGGTGTCAACCGCGAAAAACGCCAGTAAGTAAATAGGAACCCAGCTCAATGTTTGAGTGTTCATTTTCATTTCATACAAAAAATCTGTCATAAAAAGTGCAGATATCACGACGTGTAATGATAGGTTTCACATACAGATTCATATTTATCTACTTCATCGAGTTTCACGCCATCAGGCATCTTTGTTTGGAAACAGGTGTGATTTATAGTGACATGGAGTGAGTGCAGTACGAAAAAATGCAAAAAATATGAATGATTAAATTTTATTAATCAGAAACCGAAATTCATAGCGACTACAGTTCCACTGGCAATAAATGTGGGTTGTGGTGTAGAATCATGACACAAAGTAAATCATGGGATAAAATATTTAGTATTTAATAATTTTTGGGCAGAGCATTCAAAAGTATAAACAGTGACAACAGTCACCTGACCAAAACCACGAAAAAGTGGCCCACTTTAATCCGAAGTCTTTCTGAACTTGCTCCATTTTGAACACGAATTTTGAAAGTGGCGCTCTTAACTATTCAGTACTTAACCGTATTAAAATAGCCGTCTTTCAGGCATATTATTGCGAAACGTTTAGCGGCATCTATATACTCAGGCGCCGTCTTTTTACGTGCGTGGATCGAGTAAAAAAACTAATATTGGTTTATTGTTGACTTGACAGTCATATTGTTAGTTGATTTAAGTAAGACAAAAATATATACATTCAATGTGAACGTGAAAAGGACACCAAAATTTACAGCGAATCATAAAAAAGGCACAATAAAAGTTTTATATACACAAACACTGAGATAAGGCAGAGCCGTGAAAACCATATCAACGAAAGTAAAACATGTGTTTGCAAGTCAGAAAAGTTATAAATGGTGTTGATTAGTCGAAATAAACACTCACAAAAAATACAGACAAAGACAACCATAATAAACTAAATTGCAAAGAGGAATGAATCATTGAGACCAGAAGAGTGAGCTAGACCACCAAAAAAACAACCATACCAACCTTGAAGGAATTAGCACAGATGAAATACATACAATGATATAAAATTCATCAGCCAACTAAGAATTGAATAGTGAGACTCAATGTAGTAGCCATACATATTTGCCGTTGTGACCAGTAGTTTCCAAGACAAGAAATTAAAAACGACATTTTTTGCTCCGTAAAAAAACGAGGCAAAAAAAAGAAAATCCAACAAAAATTTAAAAAAAGTCTTATTTTTTCGGCGGGGCGCCACGTCCGAACCCGGTTTTCGGACCCTTGGCCACATATTCCAGCTGTTTCTTGTTGAGCTCCTGAAGAATGGCCTTGGGTATGGATGTACTGCCGAATGCTGGTGCCACCCGTGGACCCGCGAAATCGGCCGCTGAAAATGCAATAAAAATTTCAAACCAAACATTACACATTCACGAACAGCAAAAACATTTACACAGAGCACAAAAAATAACTCGAAGCTTCAGTTTCAGGTTTACATTTTCAGGTTTTGTCGTCATATTGGCAACAAGAAATACCAACGAAAAACGTCACAGAGTGAAATGACGGACATTCCGTGAGTTATTTTACGTGAGTTTATTTAATGTGAGTTCATTTTATTTGAGTCCATTTTATGTGAGATCATTTTAAGTGAGTTCATTCAAGGTGAGTTCATTTAAGGGTGCATTCAAGTTAACTTCGACCGCTAGGTGGGTCATGAAAATAGTAACGCTAAACTTTTTGAGTTTTTGGGCTTAATGGATCCGCTAAGTCCTATAGATCATATCTGTAGCTCAAGTTTTTGAATTTTCGGAACATTCCAATTTTGGCGACGTTTTTTGTACCGCTGGTAGTCAAAAAGTAGCCCACTTTGGGGTGATTTTTCAATATGCTCTGGAATGTTTCAGAAGCTGATACTATCACAAAAGAACCGCCGTGCATCAATCTATCTGTGGTTAAAATATTTTGGGGGTGCTCTTTCCTCTAAAGTGCCGAATTTTCAACGTACTTTTCGAATCCGTGCGATCTTTGCCACACGTAAACGACAACCACTTTCAGTCACAATCTGTTTCGACTAGCGTGTAGTTCTGTCAATCTTGAATTGCCTTGGCCAAATTAATGCTTATTATTGTTATTTTATGAGAATTTAATAATAATGAATAAATAAAAAAAAAAAAATTAAAAAAAAAACATTCTCCAAATTCATTGGCGCAAAAAAACATCGAACGGCAAACAAATTTTTTTTGTTGTAAAACTGTACCCTGGTCATCAGTTTTCAAATGAAAACGAGAATGCAGGTTAAAAAAACAACACGAAACCTTTTGGTTGTTAACCAAAAAAGACGAAATTACAGAATGGGCTAGAATTATTTGATCTTACTCAGAGGTGACCGTGTTTAACGTTTTTGGTTGACGTTTTCACCATATATTAACAACACACAAACTTAGTTTTCCTGAAATTTTTCAATGTAAGAACAACGAAATTTCTTGATTCAAGCATAAAAGTCAGAAACACATGTCAACAAGAGACATACAAAATTGCAGAACCAAAAAATAATCAGTGAGACAGACGGACAGACCGACAGACTGATAGAGACAGACATACAGAAAGGCAGACAAACAAACAGAGGGACAAACAAAGAGACAGACCAACTGACAGAAAGACAGACAAACAGTCAGACACACACATAAAAAACTGAAAACCAGACAAACACTTAATTATATCACAGACACTCCATCAGACAGACAGACAGTCAGACACACGTACAGAATTACAGTACAGACAATAATCCGGAAGACCGACAGACAGACAGTCAGTAACACAGTCAGTGGAACAGACTGACATGCAGACTGACACAGAAACATACAGCAGATAAAATTACAATACAGACACTCATCAGACAGCAGACAGTCAGAGAGACAAACAGGATTACATTACATACAATATTCAGTCAAGCAGACAGTCAGTCAGACAGACAGACAGAAAGGCAGCTGAACAGACAGAAATAACCGATATAGTCGGTTCAGACAGGCATACACAGGAATACAGACTCAAACATAAAACCCAAAAATTTTCCTCGAATTTTTCGAAAACACGAAAATTTATTTGCACATACAAAATAGGGTAACCACTGAAATACGAACGCTGCGCGGGCCTAACGCGCTTGTCCTCGCTCTCGCTCGGACAAGCCAGCCTGAAGATAGGTAATCAGGGGTTAACGGACAGTAAAACTCGATATGGAATATTTTCTTGGTGGCAGAAAAGTTTGGCGTTCAGAAAAAATTTTTGGGGTGTGGAATTTCGCGCCTCGTAATTGGTTATAAGAAAATCCAAAACGTGGCACAGAAAATTCCTTACTTGAGAATCTGGTTCTGGACTTGAAAATCTGGTTCTAAGAAATTTTGAAAAGTGGCTAAAACGTGGCACAGAAAATTCATTACTTGAGAATCCGGTTCTGGACTTGAGTATCTGGTTCAGGCCATGCCATGGGTTCTCGCAGTTTTGAACCATTTCTTACAACCAATTATGAGGACATTATAGTTCGGTATGGCTGCGTCTGTCTGGCTCGTGTCAGTTTATTGAACGTTTAATTCTTGAATGTGCATTATTTGATTCTTTTAATAAATTCTTTTCAAGAAATTAAGTTTTTCATGACAGATGTTATAGTGTTTAGTGAAAATGACAGAATATTGAAGAAATTTTAGTGGCTGTAAAAATGCGTTTGACTTTTTTTTGGTTGCACTTGCACAACTTCACTGCCTAGGTCCACAATTCATACTGGAAAGTTCAGAAAAACTAAGTTTGTGTGTTGTTAATATATGGTGAAAACGTCAACCAAAAACGTTGAACACGGTCACCTCTGAGTAAGATCAAATAATCGTCGTTTTTTCTAGCCCATTCTGTAATTTTGTCTTTTTTGGTTTACAACCAAAATGTTTCGTGTTGTTTTTTAACCTGCATTCTTGTTTTCATTTGAAAACTGATGACCAGAGTACAGTTTTACAACAAAAAATTTTTTGTTTGCCGTTCGATGTATTTTTGCGCCAATGAGTTTTGAGAATGTTTTTTTTAATTTTATTGTTATTTTATTTATTCATTATTATTAAATTCTCATAAAATATTAATAATAAGCATTAATTCGACCAAGGTAATTCAAGATTGACAGAACTACACGCTAGTCGAAACAGATTGTGACTGAAAGTGGTTGTCGTTTACGTGTGGCAAAGATCGCACGGATTCGAAAAGTACGTTGAAAATTCGGCACTTTAGAAGAAAGAGCACCCCCAAAATATTTTAACCACAGATAGATTGATGCACGGCGGTTCTTTTGTGATAGTATCAGCTTCTGAAACATTCCAGAGCATATTGAAAAATCACCCCAAAGTGGGCTACTTTTTGACTACCAACGGTACAAAAAATGTCGCCAAATTTGGAATATTCCGAAAATTCATAAACTTGAGCTACAGATATGATCTATAGGCCTTAGCGGATCCATTAAGCCCAAAAACTCAAAAAGTTTAGCGTTACTATTTTCATGACCCACCTAGCGGTCGACAGCGGTCGAAGTTAACTTGAATGCACCCTTAATGTCAGCTTATTTAATGTGAGTTCATTTTATTTGAGTCCATTTTATGTGAGATCATTTTATGTGAGATCATTTTATGTGAGTTCATTTAATGTGAATTCATTTTTTGTGAGATCATTTAATGTGAATTCATTTAATGTTAGTTCATTTTATTTGTGTTCATTTTATATGAGTTCAAATTCAAAGGACCTCGTTTATACCAACCATTCGGCAGGGCACTACCGCCGGCAGCACCGTTGTTCATCGCGTTGGCGGTGCCCGATTTTGTGGGGCCACGAGCTGCACCATTCATTGCCGATGCTGACGATCCGGGTCGTGTTGAGGGGGGTCGTGAGACGGAGGGGGCTAAAGTTTTTTTTTTCGAAATATAGTGTATACAGATACAGGGTTTCCTGTTATAGTGACTTTATAGTCGAGTTAGGACGAGATTTTTTTTTCTGAAAGAACTACATGCACAACTATCCGTTTTTCAGCTATAATTAGCCAATGAAGAAAAGTTTGAACCAACGAATGATGTTCGGTCGCCGACGTGCAGGTTTATTAGGCGGTGATGTTGGTTGCGGCGGCGGAACGGCTATAAACAGAAAAAATGATAATATTATTTAACCAGGTATTAACTTGACATTTAGTATAAATTTTGTAAATATTATTGATATAAAAGTCTGCACGATACAATTATGGGCGGTGAGCAATCTACGACCTGAATGCTAGTATTCAAAACTTTCAACCTGAGGCGTACATTTGGTATTAGTCTTCAACAGATATTTCAAGCTATCGTCCATCGAAAAATGCTTACCGGATTGCCGAAACATTCAATTCAGTCTCCTAATCAATTAAGAATACTGAATCCTCATTCCAAAGAATAATTAATAAAACTAAATACCCACCAGCAGTAGCAGCCGCTGGCAACGGTCGATCATTCACCACGTCCTTGCCGATAACCGGACCCGTCCAGCCGGCCGGGTTCGCCGATCCGCCCGAAGTACTGGATGACGATACTTGTTGAAGTACAGGTTTACCGTTTAGTTTCGTATCTTCCAGCAGTGCCTCCAGCTGTGGTGTGGCCGTCGTGACTGCAAATGATCAAACAACTAGCGGACGAGAAAAGGTGGGAAAGTGAAATTCCCCCTCTGTGACGTTTAAAAAAGTGGAGTTTGTTCCTCAAGGCGAAGCTAAAATGACCTATTGCTTGCCAAGTCCCTCTCTTTGAAAAAAAACCCTTCTCTTTGGAGGTTTCGCTCGTCCGCCAGTGGGTCAAACTTGAATTTTTTGGAGCATTGGTCCGAAATGATAAAGAATCGAAGAATTTACAAAAATCCAATTCAAGTTCCGTATGTGGTCCGAAACGATAATCAAACGATAATTTCGAACATGTGGTCCGAAACTGAAATCAAAGTTTAATTTTGGTCACGTGGTTCGATGTCCGAAAAGATGAATCAAAACTTGAATTTCGGATGCATGGATGGATGCATTTCGATAACTGTGTCGACAACAACCAACCAGTAGTGAACGTATTGGTGGAAGTCGACGATACTAGTGATCGACCGCGACCCATACCAGACGGTGGTCGTTTTGGTACTGAACATGACGATTGTGTCATCGACAACAGATCATCAACCGATTGCTGTTGTTGTTTTTGTTGTGGGGGTGGTACTTGTTGTTGTGGTTGTTGTTGTTGTTGTTGTTGTTGTTGTTGTTGTTGTTGTTGCTGAGTATAAGGAGGCTGTGGTTGCCCATAAGCTGGTTGTTGTTGTTGTTGTTGTTGTTGAGATGGTTGCACATATGACGGCTGTGGCCGTTGCTGTTGTTGTTGTTGTACATACGGTTGCTGTTGTTGTTGAGTGTTTGACTGTTTCTGCTGCTCTTGATACGTGGGCGACGCAGGACCTGAAAATAGAAACTTCAATATAAAAAAAAGTCACGCGCTCTTCAAACAACGTCATGGTTACCAAAAATAAGGTTGTGTGATGCGATAAATAAATAAATAACAAATAAACAATAATGATAATAATAATAATAATAATAATATTAATATAATGATAATAATAATAATAATAATAATAATATAAATAACAATGAATAAAAAAATAAAAACCCACCAAATCCGGCCCGCGGCTGCAAGCCGGGATTATTGCGATGAATCGGCTTGAAGGCGGACTGCGCCGAATTCGGGTTGATCACCGGCTGAGAACCACTGAAAATTCAGGGCTTGCTTGTCTGCCAAAGTCTTTATATTGACAGTAAATACAGTTAAAAGCATGAACCATTTTCAGTTCAAGTTTTGTCGCCTGTCTAGTCCAATGCGTATGACGCCGGCCTCGAAAACCGGCAATCCTAGGTTCGAAACCTGACTTGAGACACTGACACAGATCCTGACGCGTTGTTCTGGGGTTTCTGCCATTGCCCGTCAGTTTATTCAACTTTCTGGCCACTACGAAAAAAACATTCTGATATGGTATTAGTGTGTTTTATAGCTTCAGTTAACGGAGAAGTCAAGTAAAAATTATTTTTGAACGACAAATACAAGATTGATCCACAAACATATTCGGATTTGTGGGATTCACAGGCGTTGGCCGGAAGGGAGGCGCCGAGTTTTGGCCTGCCAGATTAGAGGATGAGGATGAAGGTGGAACCTGAAGAAAATATATGAAAAAGTGACACTCACAATTGGAAGAACAAAATTTACCATCATTTTAAAACATCAAAGTACCGGAGAGACAAGTCAGTCAACGTATAGGGAAGATAATTTCATCAAAGAGTGGGGAATTGACAGTTTCAGGCCATCTTACCTACACCTTAGGGTACAAATTCTATTTGAAAAGCCAAAGAGGGGGGAATTCCACTTTTCCCATCGCTTCTTGTCAGCTAATGGACGGACTTGATAAAGGACCAAGGTACCTTTCAAAAAGTTTATTAATGAGCCTTTTACGCAAACATGCAAAGAATTGAACGCAATAATATTCTAGTGTGTTAACCAAATATCATGTGAAAAAATGTCACCAACCGGCATAATAACGACTTCACTGGCGTCACGGAGCATCGCCTCATAAGGATCATCATCATCGTCGATGTTTATAGGCACTTTCGGTTGGGGTGGCAGAGCGGCTGGCATTTGCTCACCACCTAAAAAATGAAAAAATTAAATTTAAAATACTGGAAATTTACGCTCACAATTTGCCAAACTATTCACGGAGACAAGTTCGTCGGGGAAATGTATATTATTCTGATTCATTTCAGGAATTCTCACAAGATATTTTCGTATCACTGTTTCCTAGAACAAAAATTACACAAAAACCTGGCAAATACAGAACGAAACAATAAGAATCAGTGAAACAAATATAATAATTGACTGAAGCTTTTAACCGGCGTTATCTTCCGTGTAAACGGTCGGTCCCTTCGGTCGCTGGAATTTCGGCGGTGGCTCATTTAGATTGATTGGTCCGTTGATATGCGGCGCCGAAGTCGATTGATGAAGGCTGAAATGTGTTATTTTGCAGAATTCGTTTTACTGACTGAAAACATTTTGAGTAATTTATGTTTACATCTTACATGAGATTCAAATTCAAAGAAAAGTATACATGTGACGGAGAGAGAGCATAAGTAGGCGCTATTCATACTTATTTGCGCTACCCGCACCCGCACGATAAATCGCAAAATCGCTAAACCAAAATGTGTTCCTATTTAGCGATTTTGCGAATTATCGCGCGTGTATCGCGCGACTTATCGCAAATAAGTATGAATAGCCCCGTACGGCGGGCGCATCTCTGATTCTTGTATTTATTGTAACAGGTTTATTGAAATATTTTCCCGCAGCAAGATGACATAATTCAAACAAGAAAACCATATGATTCGAAAAGTAATCGCAAAAATAGAAAAAACCTCCAAAAAACAGCAACGAATATCCAATTCCAACCTATCATTATTCGATGCCCCCACCATTACCGACGGCGAAGTCCCACCGCCGCACGCATAAGCGCCGTTTTCTGTCATGAATTGTTGTTGATGCGTCATATGTTGTTGTTGTTGTTGCTCATATTGCTGGTTCTGATGATTCTCATCATAATAACCATTATTATTCGCGTTCGATTGGTTGTCGTACTTCTGATTGTGTTGTTGTTGTTGTCGACCGGAATGCGCCGATCCACCCGAGCCGCCACTGGCTGTCGATCTGGAATCAAAGGTTTGTAATGAAAAAAAGAACAAGAACAACAACAACAACAAGAACAACAACAAACAACAGCAACTACAACAACAACGACAAAACAACCATAACAACAACCATAACAAGAACAAGCATGACAACAACAACAACAACTATAACAATAACAACTATAACAACAACACCAACCGATGAATGGCCACCGGTTGTGCATCATCTGCTGCTAAAGTGGCTGTTGGTATATGGTCATCCGTAACCACCATGCCAAAGCGTTCCGCCATAAATTCAAACAAGTTATACCTGAAAAACATATACTGTCAAAGACAAGATTCACTATGCATTAAAAAATATAATATTACGTCCATAAATTCAAACAAGTTATACCTGAAAAAATATACTGTCAAAGACAACATTCAGAAAACAAGTTACTATAGAATAATATTGAAACATTAGGTAAAACTGAAATCACCAACAGATTCTTCATCGCATTACCCTGGGCGCACACGCTAGCACGGCTGCGCTTGTGGAACTCGCAGAACGTTTTCGAGCACCGATTATAATTCTGAAACATGTAGCTTATTTAGAGATTCTTATTATTCAGAAATGTCAAGCAAACCAAGTCTTCTAATCAATTCTAAATGCTACACTTTCCTCAGCCATCCAAATGGGATAAAAACTTCAAACTACATATATTTTCTCTCTCCTCTATTTTAAGTAAAATTAGAGTATCCAAAATGGTTAAAGGTGCCCAATAGTCTGTCGCCTGTCTAGTCTAGTGCGAAAACCGGCGGTCCCAAGTTCGAAACCTGACGTGAGACACAGTTATTGACGCGTTGCTCTGGGGTTTAGGCCATTGCCCGTCAGTTTATTCAACTCTCTGGCCACTACGAAAACATTATTCTGATATAGTATTAGTGTGCCTCCCTCATGGCTTCAGTTAATAAAAGTAAAAAAAATTACAAAAAAAGTTAAAATAATAAATGACCAACTTCCCACTGAGTGTCCATCTGCGCCTGGACGTCATCCATCAACGTTTCCATGGTCACATCATTCATTTTCAGATCAGCCGTACGATGCTGACCACTGATGTACAGCACGATCGTCATGTACAGGTCCTCGATGCAGGCCACGCGGTAGTCCCAGCTGATTTCTTCCACTGAAAGTTACATAAAAATCAAAATCGTTCACCAAAGTGCAGCGGCGAATCAGTTTTTCAATCAAATATAGCTTGGTCAGGGTTTCTTAGTATCAAAAATAAATTTTGCGGGTCGTTTACGCACGTATGTAATGAATTAAGCGCAATTTTAGGATGTTGTCCAGACAGGCAGACAACAAAGTATTCATTTCTCGAAATTTTGAAAGCCCGCCAAAAACAAATTTGAATTCGAACTGCGCGCCAAAAAAATTGGTTAACAAGAAACCCTGGATAAGCTATAGTGGTTCAATGATGCATTAGTAAACGAGTTCTAGTCCTACCAAGAATCAAGAAATTTTCAAGTATTCTGGTAGGGTAGGGTAGGACTCGAACCTTAACCATGCTCATTAGCCATTTTTAGTTCAATTATAAAATAAAAACAAATTTTCACTAATCAGTGAAGGAAAACAATATAAACGAACCAGCATGTCCCTTCAAGTAGTAAATGGCACCTTGCACTCGGTTATATTCCGACTCTCTGACAAACACAAAACGATCTGCAGGGCAGGCGTCTGAGGCCAGAGTGATGTGCTGAAATATGAAACGCAATTTGTTTTAACTTGACTATAAAAAAATCACAATCACTGTCTGCCGATATATAATCTTCTCGTTTTCAACGAGACTTCTCTGTCGAAGTCAACAAAGCACACTGATACTATATCAGAGAGATGATCGAGTCAGAATGGTAAATTTGACCAATTATTTATGTCCACGCCCACGCTAACCTGTAAGGTTTTCAGAATGTGCGTATGATCACTCTTCAGATGGTACTTTTTGATAACGTCCGGCGTTTGTCGAATGGGGATGCGGTGTTGGTCCACTGAAATGCACGAACGATCAGATCTATGGATATATTTTTCAGCCCATTTTACCTACACCTTAGCTTAGGAAACAAATTCTACGTTTTGAAAACGCCAAAGAGGAGGAATTCCACCTTTCCCGCTGGCGCTGCAAAACTGATAAAACGCACAAGAAGCACCGATAGACTTTTCTCTCCTCTTTCAATTATGCCTGTTTGTAATGTTTTCAGCCCCTCTTATTTTCGTTTATTAAAACCTTAATCTATGTTTTACAAAAACTCACCTCCGCTTTTGGCCTGCGCGAAGAGATAATCATTCGGCCAGTCGTCGCCGAAATGATGCGCGATGCAGTGCGACTTTTTTCGTTCCACTCCGTTGTTGAGGGTGAAGCGAACGATGGCCAGCTCGGCCGGGGTGAAGTTCTGCCCTTCTTCGACGTAGGTGAGTGCCGACATGACATAGAACGGACGATCAAAGATGAAGGCGCGGCGACCTAAAAATAAGCCGATTTTTATCAAAGAAGGAATATTTTTCCCAAAACCCACACCCATGTGATAATTTTTCGTTAAATGAAGCCATCAAGACACAATGATACCATATCATCATAACATAATGGTGTTTTCGTGGTGGCCGGAGAATTGAACAAACTGACGGGCAATGGCAGAAACCCCAGAGCAACGCGTCAGGATCTGTGTCTCAAGTCAGGTTTCGAACTTAGGAACGCCGGCTTTCAAGGCCGGTGTCCTACGCACTAGACTAAACAGGCGCCAAAACTAACTGGCTTGATCACTGCCATTACATTGCCAGTCAAACATATCCAACAGCTCCTTACGATCGCGCTCCCGTTTCGATCGCAGCAGCTCGTAATCACACTCGTCGTAGTACTAAAAAAGTAAGTGAGTGAATGAGTGAGTAAATGATTGAGTTAGTAACTGAGTGAATGAGTGACTAGTGAATGAGTGAGTGAGTTAGTAACTGAGCGAATGAGTGAGTGAGTAAGCAAGCGAGTTAGTCAGTGAGAGAATGATTGGGTAGGTGAGTGAGAGCGTGAGTGAACGTATAGTATAGTATAGTCCATAGGCCAGATTTTTTGGTGCTTGGTATTTCGCTCTATATTCCCCGGATTTTATAATAAACTCACAATGGCATCCCGGCCTTCATCTTCTTCAGCCATCATACCGACTCGTTTTCGATCCGGTTTCTTTTTTGTAGGAAACCGCTCCTAGAAGAAAAACTAAATATATGGAAGGAAAGGAATCAATCATCATCCAAGCGAAACGATTATTAAAGTAGTCACCCAAACATATTATATCAAGTTACAAAGAGGTGGTGAAACAACGTAAGATGCTTGTCTAATAAATCAACGCAATAAAAATTTACCTGATTTTCATCACGTCTCCGCAGATAACCCTCTTTATGAAGTTTTCGTTGCTCATGAAACTCATCGGTCGTCTTCCATTCTTTGGCCTTGTCTTTCCACATTTGCTTGTCCTCGTCAGATAAATCCTGTGTTATTTCAAACTCATAATAATAATAAAGATAATAATGATGATAATGAAGCTAATAATAATTTTATATTATTATTAAACAAAAACTAAAAAAATCGAACCTGCCAAAGTCCTCGAGCCATCTGATACAGCTCCGTGTTTGGTATACGACGATTATGTATCAGTTCCAATTGTTCCCGCGCTACCTGAAGCAGAATAAAATCTTGATAACTGCTTGCAAATTAACTTTTAACAGTTAATATAATAAAAAGATTGGTACATTAGAAAAACTTACCTTTGTGCAAAACAGGCCGTAGCCACTGGCTTGAAAGTTTTTCGGCGGCATGATCACCACTCCTTGATTTGATTTATGGGTTCCACACCTACAAATATAAGAAGTAAAATATAAATCGAAAACTAAAGTTTGACGAACAAACTTTTCATAGAAAAACAACAACTTTACAAAAGCGTAAGCCTGATCTCAGTCTTATTTTGAGAATTGAGATACTTCTGAATGATTGAAACCACGAGTCACGCTGATTATTTCACGCTTCCTGTTATATAAAAAGAATAGGAAGAGTTTGAAACGTGAGCTATACGGCTACTGTGTCTATGGAGTAACACGAAATAACGGAACTTGATGGTCAAGTTGATAAATAAACGTTCATTTATTTTAGGAAATGAAACACCCATTTACTATGTTTAAATTAACACAATAAACCTTCATTTTTTTATAAAATAATGCAGCAAAACATTTATTTTTCTTTTCACGAATTGCCCTGATGAAGGGGAGAAAAACACCGAAATCCAGAATTGAATGACTGTCATTTTGGATCAGGCAGATATCGCTTTCCCAATTCACTCACTCATTCACTCGCTGGATCACTCACTCACTCACTCACTCACTCACTCACTCACTCACTCACTCACTCACTCACTCACTCACTCACTCACTCACTCACTCACTCACTCACTCACTCACTCACTCACTCACTCACTCACTCACTCACTCACTCACTCACTCACTCACTCACTCACTCACTCACTCACTCACTCACTCACTCACTCACTCATTGACTCACTCACTCACTCACTCACTAACTCACTCACTCACTCACTCACTCACTCACTCACTCACGCATTTATTCACTCACCCCTTCACTAACTCAGTCAGTCAGCCGTCAGTTAAAATAGTCTGTCGGTCAGTCAGTCAGTCAGTCTTTCGTCGATCGGGTCAGTTAGTCAGTCTATCTCTCTCTCTTTCTCCATGTCTGTCATTAAGCATGATTTTTATAAGGACAGTCGCAGTTAGTTTTTCAGCGCGTCGATCAGTCAGAATGTCAGCCTGTGATCCGATGTCGATCAGCGATTCAATCATTCCGACAGCAAAACCAGTCATTCTTGCATTCCACCAGTTATGGATCAGCCAGTCATTTTGCTAAGCAGACAACCAGTAAGATAAGTGAGACATTGATTCAGTCATTCACTTATTGAGACAGCCGATAAGGTTGTCAGCCACAAAGTCAGTCATTATTAATAAAAAAGTCATTTTACTAACAAGTCAGTCATTCATTGAACCGATTACTCATTCACTGAACCCGTCAGCCGTTAAAATTAAAATCCAAAGCTATTTTATACAGTTGGAATGCCTTAATAGCGAAAAAGGTTGAATACCAAATCACAAATATAGTGAAATAACGGTGACCCTATTTACATGACAATTAAAAATCACTGATCATCAACAACGTTCGTTCTATAATAATCAACAGGGCTTGGAAACCGGGTTCGAACCGGAACCCGGCTCCTTAACCATTTGACAAAAAAGCGAGAAATCAGTGAACCAGTCAGTGAAAAAAATCAATCATTCTTTCAATGATCCAGTCAGTCTTTTAACGGAAAAGTCAGTCATTCAATGATCAAGTCAGTCATTAAACAAACCAGCCATTCTGTCAATGAACCAGCCAGTATTACAATGAAAAAGTCAGTCATTCAATGAACCAGTCACACCCATATCACAGAAGGTTAACACTCGTCCACTATCTTACACTCGTACACAAGTAAAATTTTGCAGTGTGATTTTATAGCATGTGCTGATCTGTAAAATTATAAAATTTTATATCAAATGAAGCGTCTGCTCGTGTACAATCATAATGACAAGTAAAAGTTTCGAAAAACATGAAGAAACTAAAAATTGTACCAGAATTAAATCTACACCCGACCATATACTCGTACATGCACTCTTACGTTTACTCGAGTGCAACCGAAACATTAGGTACAACGTGGCATGCATCCATTACACGTAAAAACTTTGCACTCGAGTGTTAGCTCTGTGTTGCACCCGAGTGTAACTTGAAACATCTGCTTGAAACGTGTGGTGTTGTTTAATACTCGAGTGTAACGATTGCGTGTTGGACTAAACTCGATGTTTCGGTTGTACTCGGGTATAAAGACGAGTGTATGTACGAGTATAACTTTATAATTGGCTA
>OZ038445.1:6949934-7027821 GCA_964036265.1 Daptonema setosum
CGTCTCGATGGAAAGCTAGAATAATTTAAAACTTCAATAACCTTTTTCTATTTCAGATGCTGCGATCGTTCATTGATGAGTTTTTCGATCAGAATCCGATTTCTCAACTGGGCATCTTGGTTACTCGGGATAAGAAAGCGGAAATGGTGCTCGGATTGACCGGTTTGTTGCTAATCGATTTAAGATTATTTTTGATTGATTGTTTGATTAGGCGATGGGTAAATTGACTGTTCTTTAATCGATAGTATGATGACTTTGTTATCAATATTACCTATAATCTTGATTGGTTGGTTAGGATATGGGTTAATTTACTATTATTTGTTTGCTTGATGAATTCCAGATTTTATACAGATGGAAATAGAAATCATTCGCAATTTTTCATACCATCCCTTACCATATTATATAACTAATAAATATTTTTCAAGCTTCAACGTGTTTATAAACTTCTTCAATCTTTTATTTTGTTTTTAAACGGTCAGAGTGAAGACCAGAGTATGTTAAATAAAAAAAAACAAGGAAAAAAAATAGACCGTTTTGTTTTTTTTATTTGTTTTTTCTCTTTAATTCAGGATGGTTTCTTAAAAAGCGCCTACGGTTGTTTGTGTGTGTGTTTTTTATGTGTGTGTTGTTTGTGCGAAAAAGGCAGAAGTTTTACATGGTACATTTTTTGCAGGCCGATTTTCAACATTTCCGACCCATTTATTATTATTTTTCCATTTATTATTATTTTTCTTGAATCGGTTGTTGAAGTTTAATGAGTGTTGTTGTTTGTTTATTTGTATTTCGTAAATTTGGTGCGTTTGCCGTATGTATCTTTCAGTTCGAAAGATACATTTCAAATGATTTGAAATGTATCTTTCGAACTGAAAGATACATCTGGCAAACGCACAAAATTTGAAATGTATCTTTCAATGTTTCACACCTGAATGCGACGAATGAATACACATAACATAAAGATCATATACACAAGTTTAATGATGAGTTGATGACAAATCGAATCACCACAATAACAGTTTGCTTTTATTTCCATCCCAAAATACAAAGCTGAAAAAATTTTAGTACCCGAACCCGGCGGATTGGTGGATCATTAATCATAGCGATTATCTCTTACCCTTTCAATGTTGAATTTTTGCCAATGCCGAAAAACAATAAATTTCGGCATTATTTTTTCGTTGAAATTTTGAAGCTTTCGATGTTTTTCAAGTTCGTTCGAAAAAAAAATAAAACAAGGAAAAACAAGGAAAAAAACAATTGGGCCAATTGTTTTATTTAACATACTCTGGTGAAGACCCTATAAAGTGTTATTTGCATAAAACTAAAGTTTATTTCACAATTTGCAGGCAACGCACGGGCGCACGAGGCGGCTCTTAACAAAATGCTGGACATGGGATGTTCGGGTGAGACCTCATTGCAGAATGCCGTCAGCATGGCTCATCATGTGCTCAGGTTCAGATAGTTCATTCAATTTAGGAATTATCAGGAAAATCAGGAATTATCATTTCATCATCAATGGTCAGACTGGATTCACTGTTAGCACAAAGTGAATTGCGATGAGAGCATGCATTCCGATGAGAGCATGCATTCGGAAGCCATTATAAAATTTTTTCATTGGGATTTCTTCATTACTCAAGCCGTCAAGGCAGGCACAGTTATACAGTTATACAACACCGGAATAGTGTTTTCAAAGTGGCCAGATATATAAAAAAAACTGACGGGCAATGGCATAAACTTTGGAGTTTCGGCAGGTCCTGTGTCACCGGCCAGGTTTTGATCCCGGGACTTTTAGATTGCGAGTCCGGCGCCCTAGCCACTAAACTACACAGGCGATTATTCATTTCTATCAATCCATCGACATCATTGCATCTGATTGTGTCGTCATGTATCAAAGAAATATAAAAAAATATGATGATCATGATCATGATCCTGGTATTTATTACAGACATACACCATCGCACAGTAGTCGCGAGATTCTGTATGTGGTCGGCAGTTTGAGCACATGTGATCCGGGTAATGTGGCCAGCACAATTGAGGTTATTATTGAAGATTAGATTAATATAGTTATTATTATGATAAAATTATAATCAATTATATTATTGATTTTGTTACAAATAGTTTTATGTACAATAAATGAACAAGTGAATCTGGATATGTCAATCATGTCTTGGTTGGCGAAATTGACACATTAAACAATAGTAGTCAGGCTGAAAAAAAATTATAGTGTTGAAATTCAGTTCCATGCACTTATTATAACTGGACTCAGTTTTCAAGTTAGAGAGTAAAATGAGTAATAGTAGATTTATAACGTCATGGCAACCTTTTATAGTTCAATGGAATTTATTTTCTTATGTTTCAGAAACTGATTGCTGACAAAGTTGCTTGTTCTGCTATTGCTCTGGCTGCGGAAGTCCACGTACTCAAGGAGATGACCGATAAGACGCGAGGTTGTTGTTGTTGTTGTTGTAAGTTTTCTATTTCATCTATAAACTCAAAAATCGTACTGATATGTTTTATCATTGTTATCGTATACGGTCCCTGTATAGTCTAGTGCGTACGGCGCCAGCCTCGAAAACTAGTGGTCCTGGTACGAAACCGTATTTCAGGCACAAACCGTGAGGTGATATTAGAGTATCTTAATGGTTTCAGTAATGAATCCAATGTTATTTCCTTTAAGAGTCAATATAGAGGGGACAAAAAATGGCTAACAAGTTATTCGTGACGGTGACGTTATGTGCAGGTTAAAATAAAGTAACGAAAAGTATTTATTTGAATTATAGAAGAGAAATATTTTGAAGAAGTCCCTGTAAAAATTCTTTCCACTTCCAGGCACTCACTCGGTCGTGATGGATGAGATTCACTTCAAAGAGCTGCTGTTCGGCTTTACATTACCGCCGACGTCAGCTCGATCGGCCGATTCATCGATGGTTCGGATGGGATTCCCCACCCATCGACAGTCCGGTGACATGCCATCCTTCTGTGCCTGGTTTGTCAAGAGATTATATTTGAATTCGCGCCAATTTTCTCACGATTTGTTTAATTATATAGCTTGATGTTGTTATCAAAAGTCATTTTCATAGTACTTACTCAAAATCTGTTGAAAATTGCAATTATGTGCCAAAAACTTCCCTGGGTAATATGTTCCGTTAGGCACATATACACTGAATTGAAACACCGTTTGTATGTTGTCCAAAGATTATGTGAACTTTTTTTTCGAAATAAAAATGCGCGTTAAATCCAGTTTTGAACTCACGTTATACGCCAGTGACTTCTGAGTAACAAGAAACTCTGATAGGCTATAAGCCCGTTTCATATTGCCAAATATTCTGATTCCGGTATTTCAAAAGTCATTTTGCTAATCATTTTCGTATGTTTTTCAGTCATGATGAATCGGAGGGCTCGACGAGCGAGCTGAGTACAACCGGGTACTACTGTCCGCAGTGCTCGTCCAAGTACTGCAGTCTGCCCGTGCAGTGTCGCGTTTGCAGTTCGGTTTTCTGCAGTTTTTCTTTATTCAATGAAAACACCATTCTGATATGGTGCATTAGTGTGCCTCGATGGCTTCAGTTAATGGAGAAGTCCAAGTAAGTATATGATTTCCGGTAATCGTTGCAGAGTTAACTCTGGTCTCGGCACCACAACTCGCCCGATCCTACCAACATCTGACGCCGCTGGAATCGTTTCGTGAGACGACCATTGCCGCTTCCTCCACTTCCAGTTCGGACTCACAGTTAGAACGATTCAGATTCAGTATCTGTGGATCACTGGCGGACGAGCTAAATTCCCAAAGGGAGGGGGATTTCGTCAAAAAGGGGAGAATCGGCAGATTTCAAGCCATTTTACCTACATCTTAGTGAACAAATTCTACTTTTTAAAACAGCCAAAGAGGGGGGAATTACACTTTTCCCACCCTTTTTGTCCGCAAGTGCTGCGGATATAAATTCTCTGCAGAACAAGAAAACCTAGATAGGCTATATAGAGTTGTCATTTTATTTTCAGACTAAATTTGAGAGTCCGCCATGTTTTTACAATGATTCGTAGTTGATCAACAGTCTTTAATCATATTCATAAAGCGTATCCAGAGACCAGAGATTCCTGTTACTGTGAAAGTTTTTGGCGCGCGATTTGAATTCGTATCTGCTTCTGGCGCGCGTTAACATTTTTGAGAAAAAAACTTTCTGAGGGCATTTTGTCAACATTACGCTTAGTTTATTCTTTGAGAATCTATAGAAAAAGTTTTGTAACAGAAGCGTTTTCGAACCTTCGTGTTGGAATGAAGTTACAATTATAATGACCTAAAGCCTTTTATCACAGAATTCATTAAAGTTTTTTTTTGTTTTTTTTTGTTTAATTTGTTTTTTTTTGCAGACAACAACTGCGCTGTTTCGCCTGCGACCGGGTGTTGGAGCTGAAATCGTATGATTGCACGACCTGTCGCAGTCGTTACTGTATTGATTGTGATTTATTATTACATGAATCCATGCATTTATGTCCCGGTTGTTCATAAATAATCCGGTTTATCCAGGTTCATCGCCATTCTAAAAGCGCTTTTAGAGATCTTCAAAGGAAATAAAGGTAAAATCTGTAAACCTATTGACCGGAAAGTCATTTTTGTTCCCGAAATTTTATTGGAATTAAGTCAATAGGTTTTCAGATTTTATTCGTATTTTTACTTTACTTTTAACTTTCCTTTGAACTCTGCAAGCACCCTAACGAGTTTTCGAAACATGATATTTGTGAAAGTCTGATAAAAAATTTTGATGGTAACTAAACTATTGTTATTGCGAATGAAATGCCGGTGTACACTGTAGAATTATTACCACTTGCCAGCTATTTTCAGAATATAGTGTCCGAAAACTATGAGAAAGCAATAAAGCATGCGTCATAAAATTCATTCATATTTTTGTCATGTATATTCATTGAGAAAGCTATTCCAATGAATAATATAGCGGATTCCCGGTTTTGCGTGTCATTTTCAATCATAATACTTTATTTATCTGTGATCTTGATCTCTATTGCGTGAATGTTGTATAGCTTGGTCAATGTATCTTGTTATGTGTTGATAAAATTAACATTTATCAATTAAATTTTTTTACAATTACTAAATTTACTAGCGAATAAATTTGGTTCAAAGATTTTGTTGTCCATTTTTTTCTTCCGGAGTTTGAACGCACGTTAGAAGACAATTTGAAACTTTCCACAGTAACAAGATACTCTGAACAGACTATATATACATGTTTTTCATTCAGTTATTGATGAGTTTTTCCGACGTGATTTCCCGTGGCAGTTTTATCAGGGTACCAGTTTTTTTCTCGATTTTCAACTCGATTTTCGTCAACAACATGAAACTCGAGGGTAATCACGAAAAGTGATTGTTTAATTTTGCTGAAAGAATTGATGCACTGTCAAACTTAGGATTTCGCTCTGAATAAACTTAATATGGACTGTCATAACTATAACTATGAAATCGTATATTGAAATGAAAGAAAATTTCTATCAAGTTTTGTTTGGGTGTTTTTATTAATTTGTAAAAAACATTTGGGTTACTGTTTACCGTAGTTGATTACACTGGCGGACGAGGTAAACTCTAAAATGAGGGGAATTCCATCAAAGAGGGGGAAATGGTCAGTCAGGTAATTCTACTTGGGCTTCGGGGAACGAACTTTTTTTTAAATCCCGAAGAGGAAGGAATTCCATTTTTTCCGTCCCTCCTCGTCCGTTAATGGTTGATGATGCGTAAATTTTCATTTTTTTAAGATTTTCAATCATGCAAGCTAACAATCAATTAAGCAAACAGTAAATTTTTCGAATGTCCCTCTCTCAATTATGCAAACTTGCAATCAATTAAGCCTACGGTACTTTTCGATTGTTCCTAGTTCATTCACTATTTGTATTTTTGTTATAATTTAGTCACACCACTAGCGGACGAGACGGGATGGGAAATGGAATTCCCCTCTTTGGCGAAGGTGATTCCCTAAGGTGTAGGTCAAACAGAATGGAAACTGCTAATTCCCTTTTCTTTGAGAAAGTTCCCCTCTCTTTGGAAGTTTAGCTCGTACGCCAGTGAGTCACACGACGCTGATGCTGTTGTCAAAGTATTTTCTTAGAAAATAATTAAAAAAACTTTCAATGCAACTGTTGCAATTCGGAAATTTATCCAGTTGTTATATACCATGATAGCACAGTTGGATACCAAATCACAAATATATTGAAATAACAGTCACTCAACCCAATTGTACAAATGATATTCACTGATCACCAACAACAACAACAACAACGTACTTGAATGCTCGGTGTCTAAAGCCGCGCTTCAAACCTGGACCATCGGCGTTAATCCGCACGAATTAATCCTCCAATGAGAGGAGAATTTCGTTAAATAGGAGGGAGTTGAACTCATTCACTCACTCATTCAATCATTCATTCACTCACTCACTCACTCACTCACTCACTTCTACTCACTTGTTTAGGCAAAACTGAATCACCATCCTGTTGGTAACTTCTTTGGCCAAAATTAATCCCCTAAATTATACATTGCAAGTCTTCACTATTTGGTCTCTTCTGATTGAAAAACTTGGGAAACCTGATTTTCCACTTATTTGTGGAAATTTGTAGAGCTTCAACAACAATCTTTTAAGGTTGTTTGAAAGCGTATAGCGTTCTCAATTATGTATGTATGTAAAATAGCTGAGAATCTAAAATTGAAAGCCCGCCTTCAGACCAGTAAAACTTTTCTTTCATAATTATGAAGAGTCACTCACTCACTCACTCACCTACCCATTCACTCACTCACTCACTCACTCACTCACTCACTCACTCACTCCTCACTCACTCGCTCGCTCACTCATCCTGCTGGAAACTTTGTCGGCAAAGCCAAAATTAATCCCTTTAAATAATACATTGCAGTCTTCCATACAGTCCCTTCTGATTAAAAAAGATGAGAAACCTGATTTTCCGCTCTCTGTACATACAAATAATTTTGTAGATGTACTAAAATGTACATATTACTGTACTTCGAAGAAACGCCTTATAATAAGCCTTATAAATGTTTATAAGTAACGACTAAAAATGCATGAACCAATGAAGTTGAGAATTCAGTTCTGATATAGCCAGAACCAGATTTTCAAGTTCTGGTACAGACATGTCTTTTTTTTTTTAAAGGCTTCGGGAGCCGATGGTCCGGGTTCCATTCCCGGGATTCTGTTCCCGACTATTCTCCTATATAATTAGAGTGACTGTTATTGGCACCCAACTTAGCTACATATTGTGGCTTAATGACTTGATAAATTTGAATCTGAAAGTTTGAATAAATCAGAGATATTCTGATTAACTGGACGTTATGCAAATCGAGTTGTAGAATATTTGCTTAAAAGTAGATGATCAATGCTTACACATGTTTTAGGTAAAATTACCATTCTCACTTGATTAAGGGTGCTTTCACAGTCGAAAGGAAAGTAAACGAGAATGTACAGTTTGTAATTTGAAGTAACAAAACTACACATTTTAAGTTAAAAAGTTCACAAATGGTCCCCTTTCCTTTCATTTTGCTGTCCATCCCAGCACCCTAAGAATACCATTTACACATCTTTTTTTCACAAATATTTTAACGCGAAGAATTGTTTAGCTCCAAATTTTAATGGATTTACTTGAGAAATATTTCGAGTTACAAAATACCCTGGATAGGTTAGAATAAATCAGAATATTTTAACACCCTTATTATTCAAGAATGCTAAATTTGCGTAAGCGACGAACCTTCGCAACAGTTTTTCATTATTATAGTTTGTTCGGAGTTTCTTGTGACTGGATTCGTTTTTGTGGACTCTTGTAATATCTTTTTCTAAAAAAATACACCCTAGAATAATCGCAAACATCGCCGAAAAATCGCGGCACATAATTAGATTTTTGTGATCTGTGATAACTGAGAATGCTATACATAATCACACTAGCGGACGAGAAGGGGTGGGAAAAATGGAATTCCCTCCTTTGGTGGTTTCAAAATATTGAGTTTTCACCCTAAGATTTAGATAAAATGGCCTAATTTCTGCCATTCCCATCTCTTTAGAGAGATTCCTCTCCTTTTGGAGGATTAGCTCGTCCGCCAGTCCATACAGTAGCCCTTCGTGACTGACTATGTAATTTCATGCAGCATTAGCAAAAACAATAATTCTGCTATTTTTACACTGATTTAAACAGGTTGCGATAAAACGGGTCCATGAAACTGCAATTAATCAGACTTGATTGAGATGCGCACGCTTTGTCCTGAAACATTTTTTTGCATTATCGATTGTTTAAGAGACATACCTTATTTTGTACTTCTAAATAAGGCTCCTCAGACAGCTCTCTCATTTGCCATGAGATATAGCCAATCCATAGTTTCTTGTTATAGCTTGTTCAAAGGATCTTGTTATCAAAAAATATATCTATGGATCCGTTACCACTTCTTCCGTTACCACTACTAATGGTAATCAAATGTGATATGATAAAATAACTTAATTCCTAAAACTTAGATCACGCGCTAAAAGCAGACTTAAAAAAATTTCAAATTGCGCTAACTAGAAACCCTGTATATTTTGCACGCGCCATATTTTGTACTTCAGAGTAAGACTTCTCAGAAACAGAAATTTTCCATGAGATATAGCCCATCCGTAGTTTCTTGTTACTCTGTAAGTTTTTGGCGCGCAAAATTCAAATCTGCTTTTCGGCTGAGTTGATTTTTATAGAAAAATGGCACTTGGGCACATGGGCGGACGAGCCAATCGTCTAAAAGGAGGGGAACCTTCCTAAAGAGGGGGAAATTAGCAGAAATTAGGCCATTTTACCTACACCTTCAAAGAACAAACTCTAAATTTTGAAACTGTCAAAGAGGAGTGAATTCCACTTTTCCCTCTCCTTCTCGGATAACATACGAAAATTCTATATGTCTCTACTTCCTTCATGTGACTCTATTACAGAATTTTAACTCCGATGCATAAGCCCCTAATCACAAGATCAGGCCTAGAATCCAACTAAAAACCAATAAACACATTCTAATTTTATGTTTTTATGATACGATCAACTAATTGGAAGATTTTGTTTTACTGCCTGTTGTTTCTACTCGCCCATCTTTATGACTTGTTGTAAGTCACCATTAATGATAAATTAATCGCTTGAGACCTTCACGATGAGTTGATCAATACCCGCGTGATGAGTTGTTTGAGACCAGCGCAATGAGTCGATCAATACCCGCGTGATGAGTTGTTTGAGACCAGCGCAATGAGTCGATCAATACCCGCACGATGAGTCGATCAACTGTCAACATGCGCGCGTGAGTTGCTCGCACATCGAAACTCGTTCCATGAATCGTTCGAGAGACCCGAGCGATGAGTTGATCGAGACCCACTCGATGAGTCGATCAAGACCCGCGCGATAAATCTCTCGAGACCCACCCGATGAGTCGCTTGAAACCAGCGCAATGAGCCGATTAAGACCTATGTATAGGATGAGTCGATCAAGACCCGCTCGTGAGTTGCTCGAAATCTGAGTCGCTCGAAACTCACGTGTAGAACATGTGTATTCTGCGACACAGATAAACCTGCTATCCAGGCAACACTTCTGCGATTTATCGCGTAATCTCAAGTGACTCACTGGCGAACGAGCTAATTTCTTAAGGGAGGAGAATTTCACCAAAGAGAGGGGAATTGGCAGTTATCCGGCTATTTTTTTACACCGCATGGAACAGATTATACTTTTTGAAAATGCCAAAGAGGAGGGAATTTCACTTTTCTCACCCCTTCTCGTCCGCCAGCGGCACACTAAAAGTAGTAACAGCGACTTACAAGGGGTCATAAAATGTCAGACCATCATGAGCCAATAACCGGGAGAAGACCCATAATCATACTGAAAATCCGATCAACACGTTCTAAATTTATTCTTTTATTGTACTCTCGATTATTCTATAATTGGAAGATTGTGTTTTACTGCCCGGTGGTGAGTCTCGCCCATCCTTATGACTTGAGTGTCAGTTAGTCAGTCAGTCAGTCAGTCAGTCAGTCAGTCAGTCAGTCAGTCAGTCAGTCAGTCAGTCAGTCAGTCAGTCAGTCAGTCAGTCAGTCAGTCAGTCAGTCAGTCAGTCAGTCAGTCAGTCAGTCAGTCAGTCAGTCAGTCAGTCAGTCGGTCAGTCAGTCAGTCAGTCAGTCAGTCAGTCAGTCAGTCAGTCAGTCAGTCAGTCAGTAAGTCAGTCAGTCAGTCAGTCAGTCATTCAGTCAGACGTGTCTTAAGTCGCCATTATTAAAGCTCGTATGTTGTTCCTGCAGGCGAAAATATGGCCCAAAACGTCTGATAATGAGACATCAGAGAATCAGTGTTAACACGCACATCAATCGTCATAACCCCATGTTAGACTGTTTTAAACTATAGTGTCAACCGTGGAGAGTTAAGGCTGGTGATGTTTCATTATTATCAGAGGTTTTGGGCCATGTACTTATGAGACCCGCGCGATGAATCGATCTATGGAACACAAACGCACGGTTTTTCCGTTGATGTGGAAAAACATGCGAAACGCGCCCGATTCTGGCAGAAACTTCAGAAAAATTATGACCAGCGCCTTACAAGGTTTCATGAAAAGTCAATTCATCAGCGAGCTTCTAAGGAATCCTGCTGATGAAACTACCTCCTTGTAGACAGACATCATTGCGTGGTCATAATTTCTTGTTAAAGTTTATCTCGGGTTTCTTGTTAGCAAGAAACTTTATAGCGAGCAGTTCCCCTGAGAAAGATGAGAAAAATGGAGAGTTTTTATGCCATTTTAGCTACACTTTGTGAAACGAAATCCACTTTCTGTAATCGCTAAAGGGTGGGGGAATTCCACTTTTCCCTCCTCTTCTCGTCCGTTAGTGAATGATATCGATGCGACACTCGCTCTTTATCTTAGCGCGACTAATTAGAACGCTTTAATTACTGTATATTGTTTATTATCGTTTGTTTATTTACTAATTTTTATTAATCACCATATCTTATAACTGAACATTTTGTAGGCGTATGATTCTCAGTTAATTGGAAAACAAAAAACCCCAATAAAAATAAAAGAATCGCTTAAACAAACTCGCAATTTGTGAACCTTGGTAATCCCTTATGTCTCTTCCACCCTTCTCTGAACTCTGTAATTGGAACATCATAAACAATTCACTGTAATGAATGTTGTTTGTTCTCGCCCACTAGAGTACGAGAGAAGAACGGAAAAGTGGAATTCCCCCCACTTTGGCACTCCCATAAAAAAGAATTTGTTCTTTTTAACTTTAAAATTTAAAAGTTGTAGATAAACCGGCCCAAAAACTGATTATTTCCCTCTTTGAAAAAATTTCCTTCCCTTTTGAGGATTGAACTCGTTCGCCACTCTTCTCCCCCAATCAGGTCTTCCAAAAGGAATAAAAAATGTCACGTCTTCATCCAACTTTTAATGAGTTATGGATGTAAAACTACCATTTTTGTAGATCGTCCTAATTACTTTTATATCTCGCCCGATCAGGTCTTCCAAAGTAATTAAATGTCATGTTCACTAGCGGACGACCAGGGAAGGGAAAAGTGAAATTAGTCCCTCTTTGGCGATTTCAAAAGTTTTTTTTCTCAAGCTAAAGGTAAAATGGCTTAATTTCTGCCAGTTCCGTACTCTTTGGAAAGATTCCTCTCCAATCGAAGGTTTGGCTCGTCCGCCAGAGCCTGCATCCAACTCTTAATGATTTATGGATGTGAAACTACCGTTTTTGTAGAACGTCCCAATTACTTCTATACCACTCACTTTTGATGAGCCTAAGATCATCTTTTAATGATGAATGTCTCAGTAAACGGCTTACGGTATTCAAAACACCTTCATTAATGATGGTGGCAGCATGATCAGACTCGATGAGATCCACTGTGTAGGTTAAATAGCCGAAAACTGTCAACTCCCCCTTCTTTGACGAAATTCCCCTCCCTTTGGAAGATTTACTCGTCCGCCAGTGGCTCAGTTTACGTATGTACCAGTTTTATTAGCTTTTGGGTGCGTTTGTAGAAAAAAACTTTTAACATGCGTTGTTGGACCAATTTAATTGTATTTATAATATTACAAAAAATGATTAAACCCTGTTTTGATGCGGAATTTATAAAAATTGTATATTGGGTAGTAATCGAAATAATTGGGCAATACTTTTGCTTGCAGAAACAACATACGCACTTTACTTTTCACTGTTTCACGACATTTTACACCATTTTGAGCATGCATGAAAGAATCGTGAATTAGTACCGTCTGAGAGCGGACGGCTCTCAAATTCAGTCTCCTTATACATTGAGAATGCTATAAAAACCGAGATTTCCCATTTGAACTATAAATAGGATACACGTCAGTCACTGGCAATCTGATTCCACACGTTTTACGGTTAATTGTAAACAGCACCGCAAATACTGTAATTGTGTTAATAATAGCATGATAAAGTTAATTGCACCAGAAATAGCGATATCATTTACGCGAAATAATTGGTGTCTATTTGTACATTGATACTCCCCATACTCCTCTACAATCTACATTGATATCATATTCCCCCATTGATACCCTATTGATAGCCTATCAGAATTTGTTACCACAGAGTTTTTGGCGCGCGGTTTAAATGCGAAATCTGCTGTTGGCGGATATTTTTTGTTTCGTTTTTGCAGAAAATTGTTTTCCAAATACACAGCATACAAATACAGTCTTTTATTCGTTGCATAAGAGCGTTACGGGTCCTTATAAATGGAAAACTTTGCGTAAAAGATCCACTTGATCAAGCTATGTAAATAGTCGAATTTCAAGCCGTTTTACCGTCCACCTCAACAAATAATCGCCTGTTTTCAACTCGCCAAAAAGTGACAGATATCTACTTTTTTCTACAATAATGACTCCTTCATTAATGGAATCAACAAGCCACTATGATGATGACGTGTGTGGTTTGTTCATATTGGCTAGAGAGAGAGTAAAAAAAGACAAACGGCAAATGGCAAACCCCAAAAGAAACAGGTCGTGTCATGGTCAGTGGGCCTGCCAGGTTTCGAACCAAGGACCACCGGCATGCGAGACCGCCGCCCTAACCATTCGGCTACTCACACAAAAGCGGTTCTCATCCGCTAATCTACGTGATGCTCTTTAATAAGCCCACGTTTACAGCCGGGATTACTGTAGTTGATGAAGCATACGGAAAGCAAGATTATCATTGTATCTTGATTAGGATTCCGCATCTAAAGAGTTATTTTCGATTCCGACGCCGTTGTACTTCTAAAGCCTGTTTGTTGTTTCTGCAAACAAAAATATTGTTCAAAACGTCTGATAATGGAACATCAAACAGTCAGTGTTAACACGCACATCAATCATCATCACCCGATGCTTCACTGTGTTGAACTATGCGGTGTCAACCGAGTGAAGTTTTCACAACTGCCTATAAAGGCATCCTCAAGCCAGTGGTCGATAGCGAAACGAAATTTCGCATGAGCATGCGAAACGAAAACTCCCTCGAAATTGTTTCAGTTCACACGTTTCAAGCCCGTCTAGCCTGACCAATAAATCTTGTTCATACGCAGAAAAACTTCGGCACGCAATTTGAAATCTAAATTTGTTTTACATATTTAGCAAGCAAATTCCCTTTGTTAATGCTAATCGTAATTCTAATTCGATTCGAGAAGCACGCTTCTGACGAGCTTTTTGTAATCATGCGTTCTTTTACCGCTTGGTTATTGTATTCTTTATTGATTAGAAGACTAAAGTTAAAGTTGCGCCCATTGACGTTAAAATAGTAAGACTACTGTATGCCATGCATTTTTTGACATTTTCTCTGAAGTACGTTTCTCAAAAACGTTAACAAACTCTGATTCTGCTTATTGAAACCGGGTCTAGTCAAGCGTGATTAGTTTGTAAATTCATGTCAGAAAGAAACTTACTGTACAAACTTATTCACGGTATTTATCACGGTTTAAATGATTTCGGCCAACTACCGTAGGTGATATCGAGCAGAAGTATAACTTCACCGATACATTGATAAGCGTGCCTTCATGTAGTTCGAGTTGCAATTTTTTTCCGAACTTTTCTGCGAGCTTTCTCTTGTTTCGTTTCGACTTTTTCTTTCATAGTCTCCCTGTTTCGATTTCGAAATGGTTTCGTAATCCATTGTGACGAGAAAAAGGTTTACAGAAAAGTTGCGAAAAATAACTCCGACAATGAAGACATTCCAAGCAACACACCGTCCCGAATTTAACCGTGTAAGGGGTTGTAAAATATTAGTTGATTATTCCAAAATATCTTCTGAATGTTGAATAGTATAAGAAGTGGGCTTGTCTTGCGTATAATCTGTTATAGATGGCCGGATCTAAAGTGATATTATAATACTATTAGCATTATTATAAACTCATGACTAATGGAAAAGTCATTATGACAAGTGATTAGCGCACACGTTGCATGCAAACGGAAAACATATTGTTTTAATTAATTATATAGGTTATGCAAGTATAATTTATGTAGACAAACCACTACTGAATGAATTTATTAATATTAAATACGAACAGGAAAACATTTCTTTTTAATTAATTATACCGGTTATGCATGTATAATTTATGTAGATAAACCATTACTGTTTGAATTTATTAATATTAAATACGTACGTACGTTATTATATATATAAAAATTTTGCGGTGTCCAGTATTTTGGTAAATTATGAACACTGTGTTATACATGTGAACACTATAACAACGTGTTATAGAATACGGTAAAGTTTGAAAAATTTCCGAGACAAATCATGCTTATTCAAATTCAGACTCCTACTCAATTAAGAGTACTATAATATGTTTATCTTTGAAACTTATGTTACTTAAGTTACGGTACTTCCGCTACGTTATCATGATTCACCATAACATAACAGACACCACCTCCGTAAAACATAGTAAAACTTGTTTATATATTTTGATTTATGTTGGATTACGGTGCAAACCCTTAATGATATATGTACGCCTTTTTCCCCTTTGTAGTACGTGCATTAATAAGTAAAGTTGTTATCAGAAAAATAGCTCAGAAATAACAAGCTTTTTCAGATTATCACGGTTCATATAGTGCTCATTCCAACTTCTATATATGGCAATACTGGCTAGCCTCTATGAACCTACTAATGAGAGATAAATCGCTACTAATTATTCTATATATGAGCTGTGTGTTTCATTTCGGCAATTTATTGACTGTGAAATAATTTATGAGTCAGTCAGTCAGTCAGTCAATTGGTTGAGCCGTCAGTCAGTCAATCAGTCAGTCAGTCAGTCAGTTGGTTGATCAGTCAGTCAGTCAAAAAATTAAAAAGTCAGTCAGTGTTCAGTGGGTGAAGTGAGTAAACCATCAACCCTCAACCATCAGCTATACAATACCTTGGAATGCATAATAACGGCTATTCTGATAATATTCAAGCTTTGTATATATGAATATCGAATACATGAATTAATTACAAACCCTTTTATTATAGAAACTAATTATCACCGGAAGAAATATTCTATATGCATTATTCATTTTCTTGAAGTTAAGTTCCTCCGGGCATAATTTCAGTCAGCCAGTTATTGTGTTTGTCTTTATTTCATGAACGCGCATTCGATGTATGCAGTTATGTTCGAGTTCTTAGAAAAGTCAGTGAATGAGGCAGTCAGTCGGTCAATCAGGCAGTCAGTCAATCAAAAGTCAATTTCATTTGCAGACTCAAAATGACCAGTTCAAATAATCTATTGGACGTCAGCCGTCCGAAATCCCATCCAACGGAAATTCAGAAGAAACAAGTTACGATCACCATCAATGATTACTCAGATGACGCTGAACAAGCATGCAGCTCAGGCAACGGTTAGAACATGGCTCACTCACTCACTCACTCACTCACTCACTCACTCACTCACTCACTCACTCACTCACTCACTCACGTACTCACTCACTCACTCACTCACGCAATCACTTACAGATGTGCGCATTCCTGCTCACTCTTCTCACTCTTCCTCCCAGCTTTGTGAATGGATTCGAGATCAAGAAGCGTCCTGGGCCATTGAGGATAAATACACTGGCGGTGGATAGTAAAATAAATAAACATATTTATTTAAAAATTTGTGTTTGTATTTTGATATATTTATATTGTGTATAATATGAAAATTGTGATATTTCACTAATAAATATTTGATCAATATTTTTGTTGGGTGTTAAACATCATGAATAATATGGAGAGATGTTATTCAGTTGATTAAAAGCTGAAAGGTTACAAAATTTCTGTCACAATTGAGTGAAAGAGTGAGTGAGTGAGCGAGTGTGAGAGTGAGTGAGTGATTGTGTGATTGAGTGAGTGAGTGAGCGGGTGGGTGAGTGAGTGAGTGAGTGAGTGAGTGAGTGAGTGAGTGAGTGAGTGAGTGAGTGAGTGAGTGAGTGAGTGAGTGAGTGAGTGAGTGAATGAGTGAGAGAGAGAGAGAGTGAGTGAGTGAGTGAGTGAGTGAGTGAGTGAGTGAGTGATTGCGTGAGTGAATGAGTGAGTGAGTGAGTGTGTGAGTGAGTGAGTGAGTGAGTGAGTGAGTGAGTGAGTGAGTCAGTCAGTGTGAGAGTGAGTGAGTGGGTGACTGAGTGAGTGAGTGTGAGAGTGAGTGAGTGAGTGAGTGTGAGAGTGAGTGAGTGAATGAGTGAGTGAATGAGTGAGTGAGTGTGAGAGTGAGTGAGTAAATGAGTGAGTGAGTGAGTGAGTGAGAGAGTGAGTGAGTGAGTGAGTGAATGAGTGAGTGAGTGAGTGAGTGAATAAGTGAGTGAGTGAGTGAGTGAGTGAGTGAGTGAGTGAGTGAGTGAGTGAGTGAGTGAGTGAGTGAGTGAGTGAGTGAGTGAGTGAGTGAGTGAGTGAGTGAGTGAGTGAGTGAGTGAGTGAGTGAGTGAGTGAGTGAGTGAGTGAGTGAGTGAGTGAGTGAGTGAGTGAGTGAGTGAGTTAGTGAGTGAGTGAGTGAGTGAGTGAGTGAGTGAGTGAGTGAGTGAGTGAGTGAGTGAGTGAGTGAGTGAGTGAGTCAGTGAGTTATAGATTTTATAGTCAGTTTTCGGAATTGAGATCCAAAATTTGAAATCCAACTCCTGTGAAGGCGGAGTTTTACTGAAAAAGAAGTTCTAATTTTGAATTTCTTTTTTCACGTTCCTGCGTCCTGCCAACAACTTTATAATTTCTCTTCTTCTATCTTCAATTTTTCTAAAAAGTTTATTGCTGCGTTTCTTCAGGAATTTACCAAAAATAATTCCTCGTGCATATATAATAACAGTGCGTTGTGGGAGAAATTCAGTTGGTTTTGGTGGGTGAAGACTGAAGAACGAGGTCAACCGTTTGTTTAATAAATACCAAATGGAGGTCGATGATGTGATTTCGGCGGCGGAAAGCGATGGGCCGGCGACTTCTTCAAGTCAGGTGGCGACTACGGCGGACGGTAAAGCATCGACGGTAGTTGTTTCAGTTAGTTTTTTTTAGTTTCTCTTTGTTGGCGCACCAGCAGACGTGCCAAATCCCATAGGGAGCGGACTTTCGTCAAAGAGGGGGAATTGGCAGTTTTGAGCCTGTTTTATCTACTGATTCTCAGGGAACAAATTCCACATTTTGAAAACGCCAAAGAGAGGTAATTCCATTTTTCCCACCTCTTGTCCACCGGTGCAATCTGGTGCAATAGTCATTAATGCCTTCCTGCCATTGTTTATGGCGTAATCTTGCAGCCGGTCACCGAGCAGCCAACAACAACCACAGTTGGTGAATCAAACAGCACTATCGCCGCCGTATTATCAACCACAACTGTGGTTCCGACCGTCGCTGCCGCCCCCACCCGTCGCATCATCAAAGTGAAACCTTACGGAAGCAGAAAAGTTGGTAAATTTTTTAATTTAATTTTATTCGGTAAAGCAAGTAGATGAAAACTAAGACAAAAAATGGGGAACGAAAAGCAATCACCTGATTATTTGGTTGATTATCTTCTATCTTTTTCTTCGGGATCCGACCCCTTGTTTGTTTTGAACTGGTAAAGTTTTTTGCTTTGTATATTGTCCATCATGATGAAAATTTTCTCCAAAGGGAGTTAACAGAGTCTTATGTTCCGAACAGACACGGGAGACACCTAGAGCAATGAATTCCGGCACTAGCGGACGATAAGTGGTGAAAAAAGTGGATTTCCCCTCTTCAGAAATTTAAAAAATATATTTTGTTCTCTAAGTTGTAGGTAAAATGGTCCTTATTTCTCCTCATTCGCCCTCTTTGACAATATTTCCCTCCCTTTGAGGAGTTAGCTCGTCCGCCAGCGTATTCCTGTTCTGTTTCGTCGTAATTTCCATTTTCAGACAACTGACAAGACAATTGGTTTACCGTTTCTTCAGATCATTCCTACTCTTTTGCATCGAAATATCTTCCATTGTTCATGTTGTTTGTTGTGGTGACTAATAAAATTGAGAAATGTTAAGGAGTCAATTGCTTATTGTCGTCGTGTATTTTTCAGCCCAAATGGAAACCGATAGACGATCAATCAATGGCCAAAATACAGGAGAAGCTCTCCAAATGTGAGCACGCGTCCACCTCGCTTTCAGAGTCGAAGAGCGCGTGCGCGTCGGCCAGCGGCTCCACTGAGTCAGCCAATGTTGGTTGGAGCTTATGGGAATGGGAGAGGCGAAATGAAGGTTTATGGAGTATGGAGACGAAAAAAATTTCGTTCTCTAAGTATCAATGAGTGGAGGAGTGAGTGAGTAATAGGGTTAATAGCTCTCTGAGTATGTGTTCAAATGTGAGCACGCGTCCACCTCGCTTTCGGAGTCGAAGAGTGCGTGCGCGTCGGCCAGCGGCTCCACTGAGTCAGCCAAGGAAAGCGAGACCCCACCCCACTGTGCGCCGCACACCCAAAAACGTGATGGAGAGTTCTATTTCTATCGCATGCGTGCGACGCACTGATACCCACTTCATGTTCTTAGACTCATAGTTACAACAAGTGGTAGTATAGTCGAATTTTTTGGTTACGCCTTTTTTCGGGAATTTTTTTGTGTGTAAAACCTTTCCCTCACCCAGCAATTTGGGGTCGGAAGCAGAAATTTGGGGTTGATAAAAAGGTTTTACACAAAAAAAGTTCCTAAAGAAGATGATTACGACTCTTTTTATGAATTTTTGTGTGTAAAACATTTTTATCGACCCCAAATTGCTGCTTCCGACCGCCAATTTCTGGGTGAGGGAAAGGTTTTACACACAAAAAAATTCCCGAAAAAAGGCGTAACCAAAAAATTCGACTATACAGACAGGTACAGGGTGTATTATTTTCTCCAGTTAGTTTTGTTACACAATTTTTTTACTCTCTTCAGAGCGTCGACGAACGCGCGACGACCAGCCTGAGTGACCTCTCAGCTAATGTGGGCGGTGCCGGGAGTAGCTCCGCCTCTGGACACGTCCATAAACAGACGAGAGTGCGCGCCAGTCGATCCGGTTGGCAGATAGATAACCTTCAAATAAACTACTGTTCCAAAAAAAGCGGGAATTCCGAATAAAAGTGCTAATAAATTCGCGTTAAACGTTCTTATAATTCACGATGTCCGATTTTTTGTCTGTCCTATATCGTCAGTATCGGGAACAACAAGCGTTCCATTGGATTGGAATCATTAGGACATTAGAACCCACGCAATATGTGGAACAGTAATTCATGATTGACTATACCTGCGATTAAGTTAACTTTACATTAACTATTACCGCAGGCAAGGGCAAGTCGACGATTGCGCAGCGACTGGCGAACGCGGCCGTCAGTCAGTCGGTTTGCACTTCACCACAGCCGGGCTCTATTGAAAAAGGTGAATGTTTAAACTTTTATTTCAAAAATGGTGAAAGTTGATGTTCTATTCGTGAAGTCCAGGTGTTTTGTATGAATGAGCAATAATTGAATGGCTCATGCGTTGTATGTCGAAAATTAGTAGCATACTTGACATTAGATATAGACATATCAACTTTGAAAAAACACAATAAAAATCGAAATATTTGAAGAAAGTTAGTTGACGCACACTCACTCCCTCACTCATTCACTCCACTCACTCAACTCACTCACTAACTCACTCATTAAATCACTCATTTTTTCCAGGTGACGACGATCGACCGAGTACGGCACCACCGGGTGATGGTGACTCAACAGCAGCAACACTCAACAACAACAACAACAACAATGTTGTTGTTGAGAGGACGAAAACGGGTGCAACACAATCTGTGCAACAACAACAACAACAATCCAAGGACCATGTAGCGCGACCGGATGCCAAGGTTGGACATTTTTGGTGAAATCGCCGAAATGAAAAAAATGGTGAACGTTTGTTGATATGTTTTAGTACGATGATTGCCTCGCAGAAAGCAGATTTTTTTAGGAAACCACTTTTAAATTTTTCCTGGTTGTTCAAAATCTGTTCTCAAAACGGATGAAAAATCTCAACCCAAATTGGTCTTGAAATCAATTGAGAATTCCGGATCTTTCAGCCGCGGAAACTACTGAAGCGACCACAGACGGCGACCAATCCTGACCAGAAGAGTGATGATACTTCGATGGTTGGTTACGTTCAGATTATGATTTAATTCATTCAGGCCACGCCATATTGACAACGTGATAACCTTAGATTAAAAAGGTGAGATAAATTGTTGAAAAATCGTAATATTTACAACAGGATAAAATTAGATTAAAAAATGTGAGTTATTTTGTTGAAAAATCTCTTGAAAGTATATAGGTTTTCGACGTGTGTGGCTCGATATGAGTAATTGTAAGTCATTTACGGTTTGCGCAAACTTCAACAGCGATTTTTTATTGTTTTTGTGGTAACAGGTCCACAAAATTGTTTTCAATAACTAACAAACAAGACCTGAAAGACTTTCTTTTTACCACTTTTTTCAGGAATGTTTTGAATATATTTTTTTTGTTTTTTTTTGTTTTCGGAACAATTTGTATCTCTAAATAAGTTAGCAAGATAACAATATTTTTACTGTTCTAAATTGTTGCAGTATATTTATATGTGAATCTTATTTTACAGACGTCAACCGTGATGAGCGCGCTGGCGAATCTACACCTGCGGCAGGCGTCGGCGTCGGCCAATACCGAATCATCTACCAGTTACGGTACGCCACCGGTGGCCATGCTCAAACGGCAGACCACGGACACGCCCGAATCGCCGCGATCCGCCACGCCGGCTTCGTATCCGACTGGTTGGTGGGACCTTATTTTAACATATTTTTATGTGGTTTCTAAGTTTTATTCGGTCTCGGTGCCGACCAGAGGAAGTAAAGTAAAGAAATAACAATTGAGCTTCATTTTTATAAACCATCAGAGAATTTTGGGGAAAGGTGAGTGCAAAATGTCAACAACACATACAGGGTGGCTCAGAAAAAACGTGTCGCGTTTGATCAGTTGCTGTGAAAGGTATACATGAGATGTGAGATTGCGGTCAAAAGCATTCGATTAGGCGTGTTTTGGCCTACAAAATGATGGGCTACTGAAGTTTAATCTCTCAGTTCCTAATTTTCACACCCGATTATATAAAAACACCGAATTTCACATCAAAAAGTCCCTATTTTGTGGTAAAACTGAATAAATAATCGAAACTATTGCAAGAAGTTTTGTCCACATAAACATCACAGACAAGAGAATACAAGCAAAAATAAAGAGAAAATGTTCAGAGAAATATAATTCATCACGCGAAAAAGTTCGGTCGGTTTGGTCTCCTTCAGAAGCAATGACAGCCCGCGTGGAATAAACTCCCTAATGACAAACTATAAAAGATTTTTTCCTCGAAACAGATAAAAATAGATCACCTTTTACAAAAGAATTGAATTCAATTTCAATTGAATATAAACATTAAACAAAGCATAGAAACCGACAACTAAGCAAACGAACAAAAAACACAAAATAGGGACTTTTTGATGTGAAATTCGGTGTTTTTTTCTAATCGCGTGTAACAATTAGGAGCCGTGAGACTGAACTGCAGTAGCACATCTTTTTGTAGTCCAAAACATGCATAATCGAATGCTTTTTACCGCAATCTCATACCTCATCTATAACTTTCACAATAACTGTTCAAACGCGACACGTTTTTTTTGAGCCACCCTGTACTTGAAAAACATCCTGATTGAAAACCAAGGAAACGTCCAAACACCAATTATTCATGATTTTCCCACCAAATAACCCGAACAAAACAATTGATCTTATTATTATTATTATTTTTCGAGTCAAAATGATTAAATAAAAATAACTTCAGGTCCATTAACTGCCGAAGAAACGGCTCACCTGCGTCGGTTGGTAGCCAACTGCGGTCCGCAGATGTCGGATGCCATCACCGTTACGTGGAATGAATTTACGGTCCGTGATTTCTTCATTTTTAGTCGAAAATCGATTACTGTTCCAAAAAGCTGAGTAAATTCTCGATAAACAACTTAATGTTTTGCGGTGTCCGATTTTTTGTCGATGAACATTTCGTCTGGTCTGTACAGGGGAGAAAAATCACTTTTATCCGACGATATCTTCATCGACTAAAATCTGACATCGTGATTCGTGAAGCATCAGTTTGTTTATCGAGAACTCTCGCGCCTTTTATCTTTTTCGAACAGTATTTCAAATTCGACTATAGACTACATATCCTATATATTTTCTGTCCTGTCAGGCTACTGTTTGGCGTTCCCCATTTTAATCTCCTCCATTTTCTTAAAAATGTTTCCCTAAGTAACCAAAAAACGGATTCTGATATGATTATCCTTACAACTGGCGCGCATTTCGAGTTTCAAACCCACTTCGGCGCATACAAACTTTATGCATTTTTCTCACATGATACATAAAGAAGTTCGACAAATAACGGCGGAGTTTTGATTTGTTTGTTGTTATTATTGATTTTATTATTATATTTATAATTAATATTTTAATTTGTAATTATTTTTAGGTAACAGTGCAACGGGTGGATGTGCGCTCACTGGCCTACTCGCAGGTGATAATCGCGTATCGCAACAAGCCAAAGGGCCGAGATGCGCGCAACAGCAACAATCGCCGGCAGAATAACAACAGGTTAGATATCGACTTTTTTAGGTTTATTTGTTAATTTTTTTTTCATTCATGATAAAAAACACAATTTTCTGATTAGAAAACGCGTCTTTTTTGATCACTGGAGTTGTTTTACATTGGTATTGTGGGGAGCGTGGTGATGGTGGGTTGCGTTGGGTTGGGGTGGATGTGCGTTTTGGGAAAAATTTACTTCCTTGAAGAATAATAAAATATGTAAAAAACGGACCCAATTTTTCAAATGTCAATCCACGATATCAATAATTAGTTTTTGAAGTTTTTAAACTTAGTTTTTTATTATCCAGCAATACCACGGATCGGGCCTTCTGGAATCGCGAGTGTCTGCTGGCGTACTCGACGAATCGACGACGATTGCAGGTTATTTACTGTCACCGCGAGCTGTACCATGAACCGAAGCGTCGTTTGTCATGTCTCGAGTTTCACAAAATTAGAATTCAGGTATTTGATGTTCTCGAAACCATTTTGATTTTCAGGCCGCCGTTTGTGAAGCGGTCGAATCGTTGCGCTGTCAGCCGACGGTCAAAGCTGACGCCGAGGGTAAGTTTTAGGATTGTATTTTATATTATTACTATATAATACAAAATTATTTTTAATTTTTTTGAGAAAGTATTTCACAAAAGATTTTCAGTGAAATCTGAGTGAATGATGGAACTGAAATTACAAAATAATTTCGGATGGTAGAACGTTTTGCCAAGTTACTTACTGTAATATTAGGGTTTTTCCCCTAGACTCGTTCTGCTGTTACTGTTTAATCAAACACAAACGGATCGGGCAGTTTTTAGTGGTATTTGATTTGGTATAATGGGATGATTTTTTTCAGTGAAGGAACCGGTCTCGAAACTGTCAGTGCCTTTTCTGGAGTCTGAATCCATTTACCCCATTAAAAAGGTTGGTGTTTTTTGCCCAAGTAAGTCTTCGTTATATTTTACCTTTATTTAGAAAATCTCTCTCATAAAATTTTGTCGCTTTCCTATTCTGCCTATCCTCTTGAGTAATTTGGCCGGTGACCGTTTTTATCACTATACTTGTGATTTGGTACCCAACTTTTTATTGTGGAGTAACAAACAACTAAAAAAAATTTAAATGAAGTCGGATTTAAATAAAATTTAAACTAAAAAATTTTAGCAAATTTTTTACAGCCGTCACAACGATTCGCGAGTGCCGTGTACTTCTGCCGTGTTTGTGACTACCACCTGTCGTCCGTATCACATGCTCGCGGTCACATGCTCACCGATGAACATCGCAATGCTATTGAGGTTTATTGTTGTTGTTGTCAACGAATTGGCAGAAATCGCCTTTCTGTTTTTCACTAGTTATTCAGTATTTTCTGCTAATCCGTAATGTTGTCGCCATGGAATTTAAATGCGCGCGGAATTGAAAAGTGTGAGCTGAAAATTGAAAATTCGTGGAAGCCTTGAATTTTATAGTGGTCTCACGTCACTCTAGTAGCTCAGTATGAAAGATAGTACAATCGATTATGAAAAAACGTTCGAATTGCGAGGAATTAATTCTCCCACTCGCAGCAACAAAAAAAGTTAATCTCTGTTGAAATATTTGCTTATCATAAATATTATAATACAATTACTTAAAATGTCGAACAGATATTCAATTGTTCAGATCCAAGTGGCCCGTACGTCACTGAACGACATACCCGGCCCGTCGTTGACGCACGTTGCGTCGCTGGATGACGTGCTGACGTCAAACGTGTTGACGCATGCGAGGTCGCCGCGTCAACTGGAAGCCTGTCATCAGCTGGCTGGTCTCCTCACCACACTCTTCAAGCAGAAACTTCATGAAGGTGGGATGTCGGGTATTGCATATTATTACATCCAACTTGCCACTAAAATGTGAATCTGATAATAGTGGGCCTTCTAGAGTTCTGTAGTAAAATTACATGGTAAAAAACATGATAATTTGTGCTCGTACTCGTAAGGCACCAGTGTGTCTCATTGACTCCAGTAATTAGGCAGCCTTGTATCGGTAAGTTATGAAATGCTGAAAAATATCGTCCATTCGATGATAAATGTGAAAAATTGGTGTCATTTCTGGTATGCATAAATCCTGTATACACGAAATGAGTAAATGTTACAATTTGAAATCATTTTGCCAGGCTGCTGGGTGCGTCTGTACGGTTCGTCGTGCACGGGCACCGCACTCCAGATGTCCGACGTCAATCTGGAGCTGATGTACCTCATGGACGACTCGACCATCAACCATGCCACGGCACTCATATCGGCGGCTGGCATCCTCGAGGCATATCGTTGGTCGATTTACATGTTATCCAATATTCGTTGATTGTAATTTAGGAATGACGGTTATTTCACTTTGTGACTTGGTATTCCTCATTGCCATTATGGTGTGAAATTAAAATACAATCTGAAAAATCTGATCTGAATATTGGATAGTTTGTAATGGGTGCGGTGCGGGATGAGCGCATCGCACTTATGTGAATCCTCCACCAACCTACCTCATTCTATAAATTATAAATTATAAAAGTTATAAAGTATAAAAACGTGGTACATAATTACGTTCTGGGTGGGATATCTTTTCTGTTAAAAATGCTTGCATGATTCTTTTAGGAAACTGATGTCGTTTTTTTGGGCTTATAGTAGGAGTTTGCCTTGCTGCCACAAACATTGTCGGTGGATACTTTCATTTCGATAAACAATGAAAATTATTATATATTTTAATCAAATTATTATTTTCTCCAGCCACCATGTTCACGGATGTCCGAAAAGAGTTCAACATCCGATGGCCGTGCGTGCGTCTGGTGGCACAGCGTCCGATCGATGACGGTGAGGAGGGCCAGTCGGAGTGCTTCACGGTCGTGCTCAGTGTGCGCAATCAGCAGGCCGTTAATATTGGTTGGATTGACATTCTCAATTGATTTTAGATTATTCAGTTATCTAGCCAAAATAGCGGTTTTTCGTCTGTCTAGTCTAGTGGTTGGGACGTCACACTCTCAACCTGGAGTTCCTAGGATCATACCTTGGCAGGTGACAGACGCCGACGCCTTGCTCTGGGGTTTCTGTCATTGACCGTCAGTTTATTTGACCTCTCTGTCCACTACGCAAACGCCATTCTGATATGATGTGGCATTAGTGTGCCTTGATGGCTGCGCAGGAAGGAAAAAATTGTTTTCAGCTGAACTTCTGGGCACTTACACGGCAGTTAGCCCGACGTATCAGCAGTTGTGCGTCGTGGTACGGTACTGGGCCAAGGTTGGTATTTTCGATTGACTTAACTCACTGTTACAAAAATAATTACGGCGTAATGTTTTCTTCCAAATTCTCTAATTTGTCTACATATTTGCTAAGGAATGACAAATAACCAGCAACCAAAGACTATAAAAATAATAATAAACTTACAGCTATGCGGTTTCGACAATCATCTGACGGGCGGTCTGCCACCATATGCCCTGGATATCATGATTCTGTGCTATCTGCAACATGCCAATCTGTTGCCCGTTTTGCATCAGGTTGATTTATTCTGAAATTTTTTAATTTTTTTGTTAATTTGAGCGAATTAGCTGATTAAGTGCGAAATTTTTAATCTGCACTACGACGTGCCTGTCGCCTGTTTAGTCTAGTGCGTGGGATGCCAGCCTCGAAACGGTGGTTCTAAAATCGAAACCCGACTTGAGACAGATCCTGACGCGTTGCGTTGCTCTGGGGTTTCTGCTATTGTCAGTTTATTCAACTCTCTGGTCACTACGAAAACACCATTCTGATATGATAATAGTGTGCCTCGATGGCTTGGGCTTCAGTTATTGGAAAAGTCCAAGTATAATTTGAGCGAACTAGATAAAGAATAGCGAGTTATCAAGTCTGCATCACGACGTGACTGATTTTTACGTAGTACATTTTTCTCAGTTCAACGATCCACCGTCACCGGATGAGGACGGGGATCAGTCGACGATGAGCGTGGATGGTGGTGACGGCAAACAGACGAACAATCAACCGAACAACGATCAACTTGAAGCCGAGATGGTCAACTATGAACGAGATGTCGAGAAAATAGTTGGTGGTTAACGGTTGTATTAATTAACAAAGGCTATACAAAATTGACTAATTAAAAGAACATAAATGAGAGAACACTGTTTATGATGAAACCGTGTTTGCTACCGCTTTTGTGACCCCTGACTTTGACCCTCTTGAAATGCAATGCATGGAATGAATGGCAATCAAAAATGAAAAAAAAACGATAAAAAACCAAACAAAAAGGAACCAATTTTTGTTAGTTAAAACCACTGGCAAACGAGCCTGCTCTCCAAAGGGAGGAACGTTTTGTCAAAGAGGGGGAATTTGCTGTTTTCAGGCCATTTTACCTACATTTTTTAAACTTAAGAACAAAGTAAACTTTTTGAAAATGCCAAAGAGGGGGGAATCCCACTTTTTCCTCCCCTTCTCGTCTGCTAGTGTCAAAATCATCAATCAATCATTAATTTTCAGCGTCAATCCGGCACCGTGCAGACGGAGAATCATCGTGTTTGCGTGTTGCTGCTGGGCTTTCTGCGCTACTACAACGTGGAGTTCGACCTGACCCGTCATGTGATACAGATACGTCAGCGGCGGGCCATGTGTCGTGAGGCCAAGGGCTGGAGTCGAAAGAAGTTCGCCATTGAAGGTGGGTGACTTTGAATATTTTTTTAAAGTAAGTTGACGTTTTTAGTGATATTCGTTTAAAAAATAAACTTGATTTAGTTGAAGGGTGAGCTTAGCGGGATAAGTTGTATATCTAAAATCAAAATCAAATTTATTCAGTTGTTAAAAATTTGATACTAAATCATGAATAAAGTGAACTAACTGTCACCCATATTCACGTATGACAATCACTTATCATCATCAACGTTACCATCACTATCCAGGGTTTCTTGTTACTTGTTAGAAAAGTATTTTGTTTTGCAATTTGAATTCTAAACTAATAGCTGACCGGCGACCGCTTCGTTGCAGACCCGTTCCTGCTGAACAAGAACCTGTCGCAACTGTCCAACAACATGTTCGACTATGTGATGCACTGTTTCCGTGCCACCTACATGTATCTGGCCATTCCACAGACTCGTGACCACGGCCCGTTGTTCGTTTATGCCGACAAGAAGATCCGACTGTCCGATACTTTTGTGGAGATGATCGGTGATATTTTGAAGGTCGGTGACGGCGATTGACCCATTTAAAGGAACTAGCAAATACATTTTCAGAGAATTTGCTGAGGTAGGATTCGGTTTTTCATCATACTTTCCCCCCTTTCGTCTTGTTCTGAAAACTGCTTATTTTTCATAAGTGAGGGCAGGGGTGGGCCGGGTTTTTAGGCGTTTTGCAGGGGGGGGGGGGGTAGAATTTCGAAATCTCAGATTACCCCCCCCCCCCCAGCGGTGGGGGGTAAGGTCGGGTAAGGGGGGTAGAAAAAATTTTCGCAAAAAGCCTTGTTTTTTGCTTGCTTTTGCTAAAAAAAATTATTATAAGGTATAAACATCACATATACCGGTTTTTCAGGTTTTAACCAAGAAAATTGACCCAGAAAACGTGTTTGTTCGAAAAAAAGTTCTCACAGCCAAAATTTTTTGGAAAACGAGCCTCAAAATCGAGGTTTTGAAGCCGATTTTCTAAAAAATTTAGAGTAGGCTGGGGGGGGTAGGCGATTTAAATTTTTGTCTAGAAGGGAGGGGTAGGCTACCCGCCGACCATGGAAAGTGGGGGTAACCCCCCCCCCCCTCCCCCGCGGCCCGCCTCTGAGTGAGGGAATAGTAGTGGAATAAATTCAGTTTTTTAATAACATGTTGTTTAGCCACCAGCCGACCCGGCTCCATCGGTAAAGAGTCTCCCATTGGCCCCGTCCAAATCTACGGAGATGGCCACGCAGAAACTCAAGGCTACTCTGCTTTTCATGCAACAGGTCAGTCACATGCTTGTGATAATATTAATTAAATAATTGTATTGAATTATATCATTGATATATCATATAATAATTAATTATTAACTCTGGCGTGGCAACCTTATTGGATATAAAAATGTCTGGAAACTATTATTATGTCGATTCCGCCTGAGCGTGAATATGAAAGATGATAATGTTTCAGTTAGACACTGCTCGTGATTCACACGTATCAATTCAGAATTACTTAGTTTATTTAATCAATTAAATCACTTGGTAATTATGTTAATTATGAGAATCTTGATACACGAAGTCGGAGTTGATTTTCCAGAATGTCGGAGAGTCCAAGTTGAACGAGAGTGTGGAGACGGCCGTTCTCATCAAGGAGGAGGTTGTGAAGGACACTGAGGCGCCTTCATGCCCCGATCCGACTTTGTTGAGGTGAGTGAGTGAGTGCGTGACTGGCTATGTGAGTAAGTGAATTGGTGAGTAAGTGAGTGAGTGAGTGAGTGAGTGAGTGAGTGACTGAGTGAGTGAGTGAGTGAGTGAGTGCGTGACTGGCTATGTGAGTAAGTGACTGGGTGAGTGAGTGAGTGAGTGAGTGAGTGAGTGAGTGAGTGAGTGAGTGAGTGAGTGAGTGAGTGAGTGAGTGAGTGAGTGAGTGAGTGACTGACTGAGTGAGTGAGTGGGTGGGTCAGTGGGTGAGTGAGTGAGTGAGTAATTTGAGAGTGAGTGAGTACGAGCCAGTGCGTGAGTGAGTCAAAGAGTGAGTGTGAGCAAGAGAGTGAGTGTTTCAGGATGATGGTGAAGGTGAGTGGTGACTCATCATTGGTGAGTAAGTCAGTGAGCGAGTGATTCGATGCTCTCGAGCACATTTAGATCAGATTCGAATTTTGGAATCGTCTTTTCAGACCGGAAGACATCATGAAAGCTGCGTCGAATTCAAATTCGGTGGTAGAAGATTTTAAGGATATTGAAGATGGCGATGGCTCGATAACAGATCGATCATACACCAAAGAGCAGATGGATGAGATAAAGCTGACTGTGCCACGTGATGAAGAGGTTGTTGTTGTTGTTGTTGTTATTGTTGTTGTTGTTGTTGTTGTTGTTGTTGTTGTTGTTGTTGTTGTTATTGTTGTTGTTGTTGTTGATGTAGTTTGTTGTTGCCGCAACGACTCAAACCGATGCGATATGGTAAACGTTTTTACGGAAATCTTTACAGCTTATAAACCGCTGCCAAGATCTGGGCATACTGGCGGCAGAGAATCAGGACAATGAAGAAGCTATGCAGACTGAAAACATTGAGGAACCAAAGCACCCAGAAGCCGTTGAGACGTCGATAAAATCAGATACGGCTCCTGCCCAGGTTAGGGTACTTTCGTTGTGTTGTTAATTTGTGGTAGAATAACTTATTTTCAGGGTTTGTATTGAACTATGCCAATTTTTTTTTACTTTTCGCAAGTTTTCTGTGATTCAAGATTCTTGAACCGGTCTTCGCACCCCCGGAATAACAGCCCAAAAAGTACTTGATGTACATTGCAGGTCACGTAGCTTTCTTTTTACCAGAAAAAATCTAAATGAAAATTAAAAACCAAAACCGTAATTTTGGTTAAGAAAAATGCTAGAGAAACCCCGTAAAAATATTTCGGTTAGCTATGAAAATAATTCAGAACAGTCTCCTAGGAAATAATTTCTCTTGGAAATGTTTTCCAGGAGGACATGGATGACGACGAAGATGATGAATCTGCGAGTTTCGACCAGGATTCCGAGGCTACCACCTACAAACAATCGTTGACGGATGCCGCCGTCTGGCTCAACAAGTCGGGCATGCCATTGCGATTCGAGTTCAGTGTGCACCACTTTGCTGACGGCAAGGTTTGTCGGTTTCATGTTTTTTGTTTTGTTTTATGACTAATTTGTTAGTCATTTTTATGCCCTCTTTATTACCTTACAATACAAGGCAATATAACTACAATTGATGTATTTTTTGGCAAATTCAAGTTCTCGTTCGTATCGTTCATTTATCAGTGCTGGTTTCTTATAAATTGGCATTTAGTAAAAATCGAGAAATTTTGTGTCTAAATTTTCTAATTTCTAGCTTCCCGAGCACAGCTGTCAGTATTGTGGTCAGGCCGATCATGAGCAGAATCATTGCCCGGAGAAGCAACTGCCGCCGCTCGTCGAGTTGCCCGTTCAGATCTCCACTCCCCATAGTGGCGTGCTCTCGCACGTGCTCCACTTCACCAATAGTTGGTTGAGTTGTACTTTCTCTAAAAGTTTACATTACGAAGCATTTATAATGGCATAAAGCCGTTCATTACAAAGTCATTCATTAAGTTGACATTAAAGGCATTAATGGTTTAGTCGTACTTAAGCCTATCGGAGAGAGTAAAAATGTCAGAAATGTTTAAGAATTCGTATAATTTAGAACGTTTTTGAGTCTATGAAAACTAGCGTAACTTTCTTACATGTTTAATGGTTATGGTGCTCTTTATTTTATCTTGTGACAGGACATCCGATTTGCCTATTCTGTCATGATGTTTGAGGTAGTATTAGTTTGAGAATTATTTAATAGAATGATAACAATTTATTACGATTTTTATAACAATATTTTTTCTTAATTTTTCAGACAGCACGATGGTGAGTCAGGGTCGCGCCCGTTGGCAGTCGGTGTTCGTACGCGATATACAGATGCTGCTGCACGATCAACTAGCGGTTGGTGGGGATTTTGAAATTTGTAAAAAATTTCCTATGCATTCATAGTTTATTAAAGATTTCTTATTACTGAAAATGTTAAACTTACGTATGTAAACTCTCACATGACATGACACACTTGATGGGACAGCCTACGAACAGTGAGCATATTTTTGTGTGGTAACGGGTTCACAGCCTGTAATATTATGTGGTTGATCGTATGATCATTGAGCTTCTCTTAAGCGCCTCTGCTCGCCTATGACACTGCTGCACAAGCTATGACTTTTGCACAGTAGTCTGTATTCAATTCAAGTTTAGGTGTGTAAATCTATCCCCTGAATGTTATAACCTTGAGTATGTGCATTGTGCACGCAATAAATTTCTAGGTAAAAATGATATTTTTAGGAATGCCACAAACACGGCTGTCGTCTCGATCTGTTCGGCTCGTCGGTGAATGGATTCGGGTTCGAGGACAGCGACATTGACCTGTGTCTTCGGTTCGACTGGCCGACGTTGCCCGAGGTTAGAAGAATTTGCTGAAGAAACTCATCAAAAAAATCAAATCAAATTTATTCAGTTGTTATGCCATAATAGCAAAGTAGGATACCAAAGCACAATAGGTGAAATAACGGTCATCCGATTGACAATGACTATCACTGATCATCAACAAACGAAACGAAACAAAGCGAATTTAAGCTTTTGAGTTTTGTTTCACTTGGCTCGCGACACTGGTGGTTTGAGCTAGTCCTCCAAAGGAGGAGAGTTTCGTCAAAGAGGGGGAATTGACATTTTTCAGGCCATTTTAACTACACCTTAGGGAGCAAAATCTACTTTTTTAAACGCCAAAGAGAGAGAATTTCACTTTTCTCACCCCTTCTCGTCCGCCAGTGGGTCGCGATAAAAACTTTTGAGTTTCGTTTGTTTCAACAATTTTGAATTGTGTCGTATCGAGTTCAAATCCGTTTTCGGCGGGCGTAAAAAAATTTACATATGACTCTTGAAATCCATTGAAATAAATTTTTATATTACAAGACACCTTGAACAAGCTAAATACGGATATTTTGGTCTGAATGTTGCTGAATTTTGATATTACAAGCTAAATACTGATATTTTGCTCTGAATGTTGCTGAATTTTGATATTACAAGCTTAATACTGATATTTTGCTCTGAATGTTGCTGAATTTTGATATTACAAGCTAAATACTGATATTTTGCTCTGAATGTTGCTGAATTTTGATATTACAAGCTAAATACTGATATTTTGCTCTGAATGTTGCTGAATTTTGATATTTCAAGCTAAATACTGATATTTTGCTCTGAATGTTGCTGAATTTTGATATTACAAGCTAAATACTAATATTTTGGTCTGAATGTTGCCGAATTTTTCACAGGATCTCGAACCGAAGCGCGTGATCCGGCGAGTGGCCCGACTGTTGACGCGCGACCCGGCCCGACGATTCATCGAAGTCTGGCCCGTGTGCTCGGCCAAGGTGCCGATCGTCAAGTTCAAGACCCGATACGAACATGTTGAGGCCGAGTTAGTCTTTTTTTCGAACCACAATTATTATTATTAAATTCAAAAATTGTGCCGTAAAAAATTGTTCTTAATAATAAGTTGCGCACGCATTGTGTTTAGAAATAGACTCTGTCTCTGAAAGTCACTGATACTCTTAAGTCAAGCACTAAAATCCAAGAACCTTTTCCTTACGTTCTCTCATCATCTCCGTTTTCTTGGGACTTCTCCATAAGGTACACGGGTACCTTGTCAAAATGGTATTTTCCTAGGGGCCAGGGAGGTTGAATGAACTAACGGTGTGGCAAAAACTGTCGCCTGCCTAGTTCAGTGCCTAGCAATGTTTTGGTTTGTTGATTTATGTAGACCCTTAAATGACCCATTGTTTTGATCTTTAGCATCAGTCTGTACAACACACTGGCCTTGCGCAACACGGAGATGATTCGGACGTACGCCGACATTGATGCGCGTGTACCCGTGCTCGGACGTATGATCAAACAGTGGGCCCGGACGTGTCAGGTTCGTTCATGCTTATCAAAAAAGAATGTAACCCAATTTTCATAAAATGTGTCTGAAATGTCGTGAAACGTTTGAAAAACACCATAATCAAACATAGTTTTTAACGATTGAAAAATTCAAAAAATTCAGGTTAACTCCGCTCCCATGCTCGCCCTTCCTCCTGCCATCTACATACATTGTGGGGGAGGGGTTGAGTGAAAAATTTACGGTTTTTTCATTTGGTAAGCATGACTGGACACACTGGTCGCTGTTGGACCAGACCAACCAGTCCTCCTTAGTGAAGCAAGTTTCTCCAATCATGGAAAATCGACAATATCATGTTACTTTCACTTCACTTGAGCATGATTACCAAGTAAGAACCTAAGCTATTTTTTGTTATGTGACCCGAATTTTGTTGTTATTTTTAGGTGGGTGACGCCTCGAAAGGTAGTCTGTCGTCGTACGCCTACATTTTGATGCTGATTCACTATCTGCAGCGAACTGTACCACCCGTACTGCCCGTACTCCAAGAGGTTGGAGTTTTTCTTGATTCTAAAAAAACTGACAGACTCAATTTTTTACTCAATTTCAAACAGTTAAACAGCAGGATTCCAGGAAAAGTTCCGATTGGGGATGCGAAATATGTTATTTCATGTTCTTTCCTCACTTTCCCTCAATGTATTTCACAAAAGATAAATCCACATCCTTCAATCTGCAAAACCTTTATTAACTCAATTATAATGGTTAAACTCCTCTCCGTTACATATTTCCAAGAAATTTATACACACCATTCAAAAAAGGTAAATTTTTTGAAATTATATTTCAAACCTACTCTTTCAGATCTACGAAAACAACGCGAAACCGCCGGAATCCTTCTTTACTGACTACACGATCGATGGATGGAATACGTATTTTTTCCCCGACGTTCAACGAGTGGTTGGTGTCAGTCATATATTACTTTTCATACATCTTGCTCGTTCGATCTAATAGCCTAGTGGTTAGCGCGCTAGACTGACGGTCGGATGGTCCGCGGTTCGAATCCCAGTCTATCGGTTCAATGATTATAAACTCAATCATACTGCTGTTCACGTTCGGATTACACCGCTGACGATATCGTATGATCATGAGAACCGACTTTTTGTTTTTATACGAAAATAAAGACTTCCAGTTGGAAAACAATGTTGAAAGTAATTCACACTTTTTCTACTGGCCATATGAAATTGAAAATGCGCCTTGGTGTGAAACGGTATTATGTTATCGTATATTTGTTAGTTCGAACAAAGAATAATGGTTTCATTTTGAACCAAATTCGGATTTGATTTTGGTGCCAATTTTTTTTTCAAACTGGTTGCGATCTGTGCAGGGTTTGGTTATCGGCTCATTTTTATATTTTTTGAATTTTTTTTATTTGAAGGAAGTTTTTTTTCCATAAACGTTTATTATTTAGCAAACTATGGTTGCGATCTGTAATAATCAATCATTTTTTGCAGCAACAAGCGCTATCGGCCAACCCGAACACCAACACGGTGGCGCAGTTGTTCGTCGGCTTTTTGCGCTTCTACACGGAAACTTTTGCCTATGATGAGGTTGGTGATAGTGTTTGTTTTTTAGTTTGTTCTTTTATTTATTTAAGTGGTAATTTAATTATTTAATTATTTTGTGAACGTTCTTGAATTGATAGCAGAGGACAAAAAACGGTAGCAAGCAACCATATAGTAACAATATCGATATATGTAAGATATCATGGCAGTTCAGTCGTAGAGAATCCTTTTTTTCGCTATTTTTTCATTTCCGGATGTCGAATGTATATATTGAAACGAAACAAAATCTCGAAATTTTGAACACGGCGCGCCAATAACTGGTTTGAATTCATATTGCGCGCGCGCAAGTGTTTTTACTGTTTTTTAATGTGTTCCAGGATGTCGTGCAAATTCGTCGTTGCGCGCGGCTGACGAAGTTCGAGAAACTCTGGACGGACAAGCCGATGGCCATCGAGGATCCGTTCGATCTCAACCACAATCTCTCGTCGGCGCTCAGCAAACGCAGTTGGTGTGAATTTTGAATTTGGCGCCAATTTTTTTTCATCAGCAAAGGTAGTTGACTTTTTTGAAATTGGCGCCGAAATATTTTTCTTCCTCTTTCATGCTTTCAATTTTCTCTGTTAAACTTCCGCCAATTCCCCCCTCTTTGACGATATTCCCCTCCCTTTGGAGCTTTGGGTCGTTCGTCAGTGTACTGTCGCTACGCTACGGTCCTGAAAAATTATTAACCGACAATTTTTTTATCGGAGGTAGGGGTTTTCTACTCACGTATTTCATTGTTCAATGGATTGCAGTGTTCGCGTTCATCCGTCGATCGTTGATTCAAGCGCGGATGATCTTCGGTCAGGAGGAGGTGCTGCAGCAGATCGTAGTCAATCACCAGCAACGATATGACCGTATTACGGTTGGTTGGCGGATGAGTTTTAGATAGTCTGGCGGTTAGGACGCCAGACTTGTAAACTAGTGGTTCAGGGTTCGAAACCTGATACTGACTTCGCACTTAGTTTCGGATGTTTCAAAACCTAATGGTTATTTCTGGAAATTTTAAATATTTGTTAAGAAGCTGTTTTGATATCGATTTGGGCGCCTGATTTTTCTGAGCAACCAGAAAACCAGGGTAGCCTGGAAATCTTCACAGATTGATTGATTTTGCGAAAGTTTTCAGGCTTTGGGAATGTCGGCTGGATATGAACCATCATCTCGTGATATTCTTGTTAGAATCTTAGGTGGTTGTGTCGTTTTTTTCCACATCAAAAGTAATGTTTTGCAGCCACTGTTTTAGTTGGTCTTCGGTTATTGTTTTTTGGACTTCTCCATCAACTGAAGCCATCGAGCCGCACTAATACCATCTCAGAATGGTGTTTTACCATATCAGTGGTGCCTGGGCCACTACGAAAACACCAGTCGGAATGATATTAGTGTGCTTGGATGACTTCAGTAAAGGAAGTAATCCCAGTAAGAAAATAGTAAGATGTACCATAATGTCGCTTCCCTCGTCAAGTGGTTAAGAAGGCTCGCTCGCCGACGTTTCTGGTTCGAGCCCCGGGTTGAGACACAGCGAATTCAGGAACGTTGACGATAATCAGTGATTGTAATACGTAAATAGGGGTGACCTTTATTCCACTTTATTTGTGACTTGGTATCCAACTTTGCTATTATTGCATATCAACTGAATAAATTTGATTTTTTTTTATTTGTACCATAATGTTGCAGCAAGCCATGCTGTCGATGTGTTCCATCCCCGATGTACCGCGCGATCGTCAATGCAAACTGTGCCACCGCGTCGGGCACTACGTCGAGAATTGTCCGTATAAAAAGGGCAGTCGTAAGTTCATGGACGACTCGGAGGGTGAAGAGGATACGCCCACGGAAAACGTCAAGACACCGCAGCCGCAGGTTTGAAATTTTTGAATTGGCGCCATTTTTTTGAAATTTGAATTGACGTTGATTTTTCTCGTTTTTTTAGAAGTTTGAATTGGCGTAATTTTTTTTGTTATCTTGAAATTTAAATTAGCGTTAATTTTTTTTTGATTTTGTGGTTGATAAAAGTGGAGTTGATTACAGACGCCGCAACAACCGAAACCGCTGTTCCTCGCCAGCACTCAACAACAACAACAACAACAACAACAGCTGCAACATCAACAACAGCAACAACACAAAAATCAGACACGTCAACAGGATCGTCGACGGCTACCCAACAGGTACTGACAATTTTTTTATGAGAAAAATGAAAAAGGGAGAATAAAAAAATCAACTGACCCATTTTGTCTTAGGTGTAACAGATGTTGTAAACAGATATTTTACTGCGTTGTACACAAATACGCAGATTCATACTTATTTGCGATATTTACTTATTGTCTAAGATTCGCAAATCCAAAATTCGTTCCTTTCGCCAAGATAGAAATTTAACTGATCCATTTTGTCTTACGGGTATAACATGTTGTAAATTGGCCAGAAGTGAAGGATATTGTGGGAAAAATGCCATGAAATTACAAGAAAGTGATGTCGTTTTTGCACTTTTTCTATTCGTCAAACACTGTTGCAGTCTATCGGAGATGCAGTCGCCGCAGGGCGGTGGTGGTATCCGGCCACAGTCGCATCGCCGGCAGCAGTACCCGCCGTTGTCTTCGGACGCCGTCAATGTGTTCCTCAACAACAACAATTTGAACAACAGCAACTTCAACAATCACAACAACAACAACATTGACCTGCAACGATCGTTGAGTCATGGCGATAACTCGGCCTACCGACAACAACAACAACAACAGCCCAACACGCAGCCAGGTAGGTTAGTGCCGATCTGTTCATTGAACCTAAACGCCTCAGGTCATTGATTCACTGCATCTTCAATAACTTTACGTTTTACACACTCATTGACTTAACTATAAAAACAACCCAAGCTCGACTAACTTATCTCACCGGCAGAGTTTGGTGAATAAAAAAATTCATTGTAGCATTTTTATTTTTTTGTAAAAGTCATGGAAATTTTCAAGCACACATTGCGTGATCATTTTATGTCTTACTTGGTTGCTGGAACTCTTTTACATTTGGTATTGGGGTGAACAACCAGAGTTTAACATAACAAGAAAATACATTAGAAAAAGATTTTGGGTTGGGTGTGCGTTTTGAGATACTTTTTCCTTCCTTGTAAAAAGTAAAAAAAAATAATAAAAAAATTGGTCCGTTCTTTTATTTATCCTGCTCACCGGCAATAATGCATTTAATTATTCGTGGATGCACTCCTTCACTCTTTATCAAGAACACTTTGACTCTTTCACTCTCACTGACTCATTCACTTAATCTCTCACTCTCTCACTTTCAAACACTCTTTACTCGCTCATCCTCACTGATTCTCTTCCTCACTCAGACACTCGCTCACTCTCTCACACTCACTCACCCACTCACTCACCCACTCACTCACCCACCCACCCACTCACTCACTCACTCACTCACTCACTCACTCACTCACTCACTCACTCACTCACACACTCACTCACTGTAGAGCCGACGTGGATCCAGCCGAAGGTGAGCACCACTCCGCTGATAATGCCTACGACGTACTCCTGTCGACCGGTAGTGCCGTCTTTCAACGACAGCCAATCGACAGCCCAACGACAGCCAACCGCGTCTTCCGCACCCGGGGTACCGCTGCGGCTCACCGCACCCCGATTACCTATCCCAATCGGCGAGGCGGCGATGTCCGCCCAACGACAACCAATGATGAGTCTGGGCGGGGCCGACAACGATCCATCGATGAATGGCTGGCGGTTAGCTGTTTCAAAATAATTCTCTTTTCAAATAATTATTATGGTTTTTCTTTTCTTCCATAATTTAAATTAAAACTGTTCGTTATTTTAATCTGCTCAAAACGTCACGACTAACTTGTTTGTTAGTCATTGTTTGTGCCCTTTATATTGCCTGTTCAAAGGAAATAAACATACATACATACATTATACATACATTGTTAGAATCACTTCATTTCAGAATGATAAACAAATTGTTAGATCGATGAATTGATGCACAAAATAATAGATCGATGAATTGATGAACAAAATAATAGATCGATGAATTGATGCACAAAATAATAGATCGATGAAATGATGAACAAAATGATAGATCGATGAATTGATAAACAAAATATTAGATCGATGAATTGATGAACAAAATATTAGATCGATGATTTGATAAACAAAATAATAGATCGATGAATTGATAAACAAAATAATAGATCGATGAATTTTCTGTTATAGTATTTTCTCATCCTAGTTAAGTTATTTCAAAAACAACCACTGAATTATTTCATTTTTCAGTTCCCAACCGCGCCCGCCTTCGCTGCCGAACCCGGAGCGTCTGTTCGCGGTCGACAATCTAACATCAGAAACAACAACAACAACAATCGGCGGGGTGGTCGTCAGCAACAACAACAACAACAGCAACTCAACCATACCCCATCCAAGCACAAACAACAGCGCAATGCCGAGCTCAAGCAACAACGGCGGACCAGTAGACATGGTGAGTGCGGATTTTAATCATTTGAAATTGAATTTGTGCGCGAAATATTGATAGGGTGAACAAACTGACGGGCAATGACAAAACTCCCGTCGGCTTCTATGTCTCTAGTCAGGTTTCAAACCAGGATCACTAGTTTTCGAGGCGGTCACCCTACGCACTAGACTAAACAGACAACATACTATTATCATTTCATTTCATTTGGGCCAGGCCAGAAGAAAATATTATATATGAAAAATTATTTTTGTTTTGTTATTTTTTCAGTCGAACACGATGATGGCCATTTACGAGCGAGCGGCGCAGCTCAGCCAGTTGGCCAGCAGCCACCACAGTCATCATCCGCCACCGCCAGTCCAGCAGCCACGCGTGGCAGCAGCCGTGGCGCCACCCGCATACTTTCACGGTTGGATTTAAAATCAAATAAAAAATCTAATGACTAATTTACTCACTTACTATGCCACCAGCAGAATTAGATACCAAATCACCCACTGGCGGACGCTCAAACCTCCAAAGAAAGGGGAATTTTGTCAAACAGGGGGGAATCGGCAGTTTTGAGACACATTTCAGTAATGATTTATTTACATCCATCTATTGAGTTCAACCGCTAGCGGACGAGGGAAGAACGAAAAAGTGGAATTCCCCCGTCTTTGGCAGTTCCAAAAACTTTTTCCCTAGGAAGTCGTTAATTTTGCCTCAGCTGTAATTTCCCCTCTCTCTGACAAAATTTCCCTCTCTTTGGGGATAGGCTCGTCCGCCAGTGAGTTCAACGATATGAAACTTTTGAACCTCTGCATTTACAGGTCCGTACGGTCAACCACCGGCCGCGCTCATGCAGCACACCCGGCTGCCATTCCCGCCGCTCTCCTCGCGTCACCATCCGCCACCGACAGCATCGGCTCCTCAACGTCAACCGCTCGCCACTCTTGGTCATCATCACCCCATGCCATCGCAACATCCACAGTTGAGTCATCATCATCATCATCAAATGCAATCCAGTCATCAACACCCCGTCAACGAGCCTCCCGCGGCGGGAATCGGCGGGGCTCCGCCACCCGATCGCGGCGCGGCGGCGGCGGTCTCGCGCGGTTGGGCGACGACGGCGCGAGTGGCGGATCCGTCGCTCGCGCCGATTTACCGCATGATGAGTGGCCAGCGAGAACAACCAGGTTCGGTGGGATTTTTTATGATTTGAAAAATATTTTTTTCCGGCATCACGATTAATTTCGGCTGAATATGAAAGCTCGCTCACCGTTCATGCGAAAAATCATGAGTAATGCGAAAAGTTCAGTGAGTGCTCCTCTCTTATCTTCTACATACTGTATCAACATCTACTGACTACTGTAAATGTCACTATATCATGCACACACGGAGTAGTCTTCAAAATCGCTGAGATAAATATCGCGTATTTAAATGCAGTCTTCTAATCGTTTTAAAATGGTGTAATATTACCATTAAATATATTTGAGGTCCTCCGGGTCGCGAGGCGGCGGCGTGGGCCGTGGGAACTGGTTGGCCAGCCGTGAGCAACAACAACAACAACAACAACAACAACAACAGTAACATCAACAACAACAACAGTCAGGAATACTCGGTCGATTGATTGATTTTTTGGTGAAAAATTCAGTGTTGCGGGTGAAAAATATGCATTTACTGTGAATTTACTCGCGCTCGTTTGTAATTATATCGAACTCGGTAAATATTGAAATGTTGGTTACAATGATTCCACGTTTGGTAGAATTTCTACAGTCGTGTGCGATTAGTTTGTTTCATGAAAAGAAACACAATTGAATAGTTCGGTGGGTATGCGGGAAATTTAATAGAGTCAATCATCATATATAATTAATTTGTTGTTCCGCCCGGTTACTCAGTTATTGGAATGGAATTGAAATTTTCTACTTCCTCAGTCACAGTGACAGTGACAGTCCCATTTTGCTTTATAACCGGCTTTATGTTCATTACCGAACAAAAGTCGCCACTCATTCGTGCATTTTTCACTTCTGATTTGCCGTCGGTTTGCAACTTTGTATGAAAGTAGGTAAAAAACTCTCCGATATTTTTATGAAAATATTTTTTACCACATGTTCGAAATTCTGTATTTTGCTTAGTATTTACTTTCTTTATTCGAATTTTAGGATTCCAAATTATGTGTATCGTTATATCTAAGTCCTGAACGTCTATTGCTTAATTTTTCGTCTATTTACCTGAAAACCGATATGCCATTCTTGTGTTGCTCATTTGTATCTCGCCCTATTATCCCAAATCATCTAGAAGTATTAGAATGTCATCTATTACATCCTCCGTGAATTTTTTGTCGTTGGGTGTTTTTTTCGAATTATTTTCCTATATTTTCTTGTCGATCTTCATTTTTTCGGGTTTAAAATTTTTATGTAATGTTGTAAAATCGGGACATAATCATTCGATATCGTTAGTGATTTTCTATGTTTTTTTTGACCGTGAGGAAACAGGTCACCTATGAAAAATATATACGATTTTTGTGTGTTATTAAATTCATTAAAACGAAACATTTTTACGCCAGTTTCGCCTTTGATTGCGAAGTGAATTTTTATTTCCCTTCAGTGCCTAAATGTTTGTCGTGTATTCCTTTTGTTTCTTGTGTGTGATTTTTTTTTGTAAGTTTATTTACCTGCATCTTCCAATCATTCTTGCTCGGTGAATGGTAAAAGTTTATTGGAATCCGTGAAAGCATACTGATTTATCTGATTTCTATATTATTTCCGCTTTTTTGAAGCAATTTTGCGATTTTTTGTTTGTCAATTACCCCGGTCAAATCAGAGTATTATTATGCCCAGTGCCCCCCCCCCCCCCCTCCAACAGTGGCCAACATGCCCGAGCTGCTATTTTATTCCTTTTTGTTTATTTCTTTTTAATATCCATTTTTAATGATACGAAAAAATTTGCATTACTGTTTTGTTTTCTCTCATGTCTAACGACAGCCACAGTGAGTATCGATTTTTGATTGGTTGTCGCTGGCAAAAAATTCGTGTATATTCATTGGTTTACAGTTGAAAGTTTCGATATTTTTTCGTTAGAAAACTATGGTTTGCAGTGAGATAACGTGGGTAAATTATAGCTCAGTCTGAATATTCTGTGACGCAATTTCTTGATGTTAACCCAATGAACTGTTGTTTTATTTCTATCTGCGTACTGTAATGACGCGCCAAAATGCTTTGAAAATTCAAACGCGCGCCGAAAAATTCTGTCTCTGAATGGGTTAACAGAAAGTCGCAAAGTACTCGGACTAGGCTATAATGAAGATTGATGGTTATGTAGATCGGTTTACTGATATCGATTGGTTTTGGTAATTGATTGAATTGTTGTGATGGAAGTCAATTCACGATTATCATGAAACAATTGAGTGCGGGTGAAAATCGACTATGAACAAATGAAACGTTATATGGATTATTCGACTTGTGGGATTATTGTATTGGTGAAGGAAACTCCGAAATTGGTGACATCCAAGAAATGCATGGTTGCAATACCTTATTATTGAAGAAAGCTTGGGCTAGATATCATTTATGTTACACAAGTACACGATAACCATAAAATTATCAATGTTAGCAGTTGAAAAGGTTATCCATCTTTTATAGGTCCTTTTTATTCGTCAAACCATGAGTTAATCAAAATTAAATTACCATCGAAAATTTTGAAGTAAAAATAAGAAAATCTGCCAGGCATAAAAACCAATGGAAAATTTCCAACTTCCAATTTCGATAAAAACAATGGATGAAAAAAACTGTCTAGTCCAGAATGAAACAATACAAAATAGAGCAATAAAAAGTTTATAATTTTTCAGTAAAAACAATAATGGCCAAACAGGTGGTACAAAGCGATTGGCACACGGCGGTCGCCGAAAAGCAGCCGTTCTGGGTGACCTACAAAGCGGTCAATACAGAAAAAGGCGTACATACCGAGGTGAAATGTGTAGCGGATGATAATGGAGACGATACAATGGTGGCGGATGATCGACGATTTCATGCGGAGAGACCGCGGGTGAGGTCCCATTTTTGTCAGATTAATTGATCAGTGTTTGTAATTCGTAATTTTTAGAACTGATTATCTTCATATGTGAGTCAACACTATGAAATCTCATCTAATTCTGCACTACTGCACTAGTGGTAACAAAAGTTTTTGAGTCACAGAGGAACAAATCTTTGAGACTCACTTGCGCACTAGCGGACGAGAAGAGGAGGGAAAAGTGGGAATCCCCCCTCTTTGGCGGTTTCAATAAGCAGAGTTATATTTTTAGAGGAAGTGGTTTTGTAGACGGTCTAGATTTTTTACCAGTTTCTTAGCCAATAAATGTTTTTGGTGGTTTTTGTAATTTCTTCATGGTTGCACATTTTTCAGGGTCACCTTATCATCAAGTACCACGACCCGGTCACCAGTCAGCAGCACTGTACCCGATTTATGGCACCAACTTGGCAATACCAGCCGCACAAACATCCGGTTATTTTGGCGCGCAATTTGAATTCGAAACAGATTTTGGCCGCGCGTTCAAAACTTGGACAATACAAGTTGCACACACATACAGTATGGTTATAACCAATCCAATCCAGAGTTCGTGTTATTCAGACAAGTTCTTCGCTCGCATTTCGAATTCATACCAGATTTTGGTGCGCGTTAAAATTTTCGAGAGATAATATTTTTCATATGACATTTTGATTACAAACGGCTGCGTTTTGCTCGACGATGACGGAATATCTCTGTCAAGTAATAGTGTATTCAGCGTGTTCTATTACTCATAAGAGGGCACAAAAATGACTAACAAGTTTGTCGTAGCTTAATGCGCAAGCTAGAAAGTGAAATGTTAAAATATAAGGATTATTTTATTCGTGACTTAATTTGTGCAAAATAAAAAATAAAGTGTAATATAAAAGTGATGCTGTAGTTCAGTTTTTTAGTCTTGGAGTTTGTGTAAAATATCAAAATAAAGTGTAATATAAAAAGATTACTTTTTCAGATTACCTGTCTGGATCTAAGCCCAGGCGAGCTGGCCGCCTCCGTTTCCTCGCACAGTCCGGAGATTCTCATCTGGGAGGTCAGCACCGGCACTATAAAAGTTGGTTTGAACGAAATTTGAAATTTCAAATTCGCGCCATAGTACTTTTGCATTGTTGCTTGTTTTTGTAACATTGGCAATAAAAAGCTGGGTGCATTCGCATTTTAAACTAGCTGACGTTTTTCAATCTGCCGTCATAAAACTGATCAACCATTGTCAGTTTCCCATCAATCAGCGTCTATCAAAGAGAAGTTTCTGCAGAAGCCACATACGAGTTTTAGTATTATAAACCCCTATCCCTCTATCACCCGATAATAAAATAGTAAATATCATGAACGGGCAATTTAGAAATCTTCCGATCTCCGTTATTAAATCAGTTAGTGAATGTTTTCCAGCGACGATTCACCGGTCATTTGCTGGATGTAACGATCGTCAAGTTCTTCCCATCGGGTCTCGTCTTATTGTCTGGGTCGATTGACAAGACGGTCAGGATTTGGTCACTCGAAACGGGGACATGCGTACGGCAGTTGATGGGACATAAGTTGGGTTGGTTGTTGTTGTTGTTGTTGTTGTTGTTGTTGTTGTTTACAGTTACATGATCGAGATTTACAATAATAAGAATCAGAAATATCTTGTACACAGCTTACAGTTGAGCACATAGGGGTGATTTTCGGTTGAATAACTTGAACCATTGTGAAATAATGATTCACAACCGTTCAATTTGAAGTTCTATAAGGTCAACCGCTTTTTACTCGAATCTCAGCAGGTCTACGCATCGCAAATGGTTTTAATAACCTGATTTCCAGCCATCACCGACCTGAACTTCATCGGCAAGGGTGCGCATGTAGTCAGTACGAGTGGCGACGGTCTGTGCCACGTGTGGCGATGTGCCGACGCCACGATCGTGGCCAAATGCCAGCCGGAACACGGCGAAATCAACGCCGTGGCGGTGGTGAATGACGCCGAGGTTCGCGATTTTGGCCGTCATATTCTTACTCGACCAATCTTTGGATGCCATCAAAGCACTAGCGGACGAGAAGGGGAGGGAAAAGTGGAATTCCCCCCTCTTTGGCGGTTTTAAAAAGTGGAGTCTGTTTCTCAAGGTGTAGGTAAAATGGGCAAATTTCTGGCGATTATCCCTCTTTGAAAAGATTCCCATCCCTTTGGAGGATTGACTTGTCCGCCAGTGCATCAAAGACCTCATCTTAGTACACTTATCCTATAACACACGAAATTGGCCGTTAATGACTTTCAATGAGCATAGTTGCGAATTCGACACACAAATTTATTCAGTTATTATGCCACAATAGTGAAGTTAAATACCGAATCACCCTCAAATATAGTGAAATAACGGTAGTACTATTCGCTGGCGGATGAGCCAAACATACAAAGAGAGGGGAATTTTTTCCAAAGATGGAGAATTGGCAGAAGTTTGAGACAAACTCCACTTTTTATACCCGCCAAAGAGAGGGGGAATTCCACTTTTCCCTCCTCTTCTCGTCCGCTAGGTGTACTTATCACAAATGATCACTAATATTGCTGATCACCGACAACATTTTTCAATAAGCTCTGTCACCACACAGGTTTTGAACCGGGACCACCGGTGTGCGAGGCTGACGCTTGAACCACTGGACAATTTTTTTTCTTGGATGGACTTTTCTATGAACGGAAGTTATCGAGGCACACTAATACCATATCAGAATGGGGTTTCCGTAGTGGCCGGAGAATTGAATAAACTGATGTCAACCCTTGTCAAGTGGTTAAGACGCCGGCCTCGCATGCCGATGGTCCTGGTTCGAGCCCCGGGTTGAGACACAGTGCATTCAAGAACGTTGTTGACAATCAGTGATTGTCATTTGTGAAACGGATGACGGTTATTTCACTATTTGTGTTATTTCACTTGGTATCCTACTTTGCTATTATGGCATAACAACTGAATAAATTTGAATTTGATTTTGATTTACTTTGACAGGCCGATGACGCCGAGCCGTCCTTGGATAACTCGCATCTGATCCTGGGCTGTGACGATGGCAGTGTGCTCGACTGGACACCGACAACCACCGAGAAACCTACTTGTTTGACCAACGCCAAGTCGTCGATAACTGCGCTGACCGTGGTTGACGATAATGGGGTGAGTTGGGCCTTTGGAAATGATGTTGTAATTTTGAAAAATGTTCTGAAACTGAAAAAATGTGATTTTTTTCTTTGCTTTGAACTTACTTACTTGACATTATTTTAACAACATTGGATGTTGCGCCGAATTCATTCGTTATGTGGTAACGAGTCAATAAGAGTATTTTTTGTTATTAGATGGAATGGAATAGAATGTCTCGACCTAGTTCTATTTTACAGGATTCAACGAGTGAATCCAGTGAAACCACATTGGTCGTCGGTACCGAGTCCGGGGATCTGATTCGAATGCCAAATCGGTTGGTTAATTCTTGGAAGGAAAACTTACGGAAAATTTCATCTATACCTTGAAGAACAAATTCCTCATCTTGAATGGGTTATTCCACTTTTCCCGTCTGCTAGGGTATTATAGCCTATCCAGGGTTCTTGTTAGCCGAAAACTTTTTGGCGCGCAGTTTGATCTCCAAATCTGTTTTTAGCGCGCTTTCAAAATTTCGTGAAATAAATTCTTCTTCACATAACATCTAGATAAAATACACCAATTGCACCTGATTCATTGCATACGTGCGTAACCAGCGCATAAAATTTTCTTTTTGATAACAAGAAACCCTGACCAAGCTATATCTTTCTATAATTTAAGATGGACCCGCGACGAATCGACCCGAGGTGCCGTTACGTCATTGTGCACATTCACGACCGATGACAATCAACTCATGATTGTGGCTGCTTTCGGTTGGATTTTTTCTCTCAGAATTATTCGGAAGTTCGGATCGTAGAACTTTTGGATTGCGAGTTCACTAATCCTTATTGCGTAACCGGTAACCACTTTAACAGACAGGCGACAAAGACTGTTTGATCGACTCCTGGGCTTTGACTGACAACTCAATCACGCACTCACTCACTCACTCACACACTCACTCACTCACTCATTCACTCACTCACACACTCATTAACGGACTTACCCGCTCACTCACTCGTTCACTCATTCACTCACTCAATCACTCAGTCACTCACTCACTCACTCACTCACTTACTCACTCATTCGTTCACTCACTCACTCACTCACTCCTTCACTCACTCACTCACTCACGCAGATTTACAAAAGCGACCCCATTTTCAACCAAAAAGTGTACCATGCACCATTTTTCCCTTTCGACGAAATGACCACATTTACATGGAAATTCAAAGGAATCGCTTCGGTTGTCAATAAACATGTTAAAATATGACACCGTCATAGTAGTCACAATAGTCAAAAACTATTAAAATAGGTAAATGGACTCAACTGACATAATAACGAATATAGAATTAGCCCCAAAACTCAAACTAAGCGGGGATTCCCAATATATCAACTTTTTAGGTTCAAGCGCACACATTTATAATGGCTTTCGAGCCTTATATTTTCTCTAAATTCCTGTATCGGGTAATTTGAGACTTTCTGACGTCTAAAAAAATCAACAATCTACTCACCTCTGTTGGAAACCCACTATTAAGCCCCGTTCGTAATCACACCGAAACAACAACCGAAACAGAGACCGCAATCTAACCGAAAAACCGTTGAATTATTTTTTTTTTTGGGCCCACTCGGCTTGTCCCACTACTGTTGATTGTTTTGAATACTAGCGCGTGTTATAATGCATGCGCGTGTATAAGCCCCCGTGTTATAGTGCACGCAGTCCACTCGAGCTATTGACGTCGGTAGCTGACTATGCGATAACTTTAACTTTATGAAAACTTTTCAAAAGGGTTTATTGACTTCCTGAAAACATCAGTTTTTTTTGAAACTTTGAGAAACGGTTTATTTTGGGTCGAATTCAGCTCGGCGGCCGGGCGGCGTAATGCTTGTTTCTTCATATGCTTTCTTCAGAATTTTGCACGGTGGAGGGACCGAAATTAATCAATTTCTGGAGTAGAAAAAATCACAGACGATTTCAGGGGACCAATCAACCTCTAACGACTAGTTTTTCGTCAATTAGGGTTTTTGTGTAGTCTGCCCCCGACGTGATTGGCCCAAAAAACCCGAGCTCGCACGAAAATAAAAAAATCAGCAGACACGCATTATAACACGGGCTAGATCGTAATATCACATGGAGACAAACAAAAGAAAATTATTATATAGTTCCAACATTGCTGAAACTTTCATTTTTTCCCCTTCAATCAGTTTCCCCCAAATTTTTTATTCAATTTATTTCTTCAAGTTGTTTTTGAAGTGGCTCACATTCTCAATCCAAATTCAAACTGGCGCCCAAAATAAAAATCTGTGGTCATTTTGTCGAAAAGAACAATGGTGCATGGTACGCGTTTTGGTTGAAAATGGGGTCGCTTTTGTAAATCTGCCTCACTCACTCACTCACTCTTTCACTCACTCACTCAATAACTCATTCAACTCAAACATTCAGCCGACGGTACAACAGTCCTTCGATCAATGTCTTCGTTCGCCGACCAATCAGCGACCACCATCGAACTAACCGGACCCGACTGTGATCGTGTGAGCAGCGTCCGTGTGAATGATGAGGTGGTGATGACTGCGTGTAGAGATGGCGTGATTAGATGTTATCGAAGGGAGCATATTGTTGAGGGATAAAACATTAATTAAGAATTATTTATTTTACGTTGAGTGGAAGTATTCTGCAACATAAATATAAGCTGTATACGGTAGATGATATTTACATTGCCATGTGATTATCGATTGTTTTTGCTTCATATTTATCTGTAATTAAAGCCAAGAATATCTTGCAATCTAATTTTGGCGATTGGCATAAACGGGTTACTGTTATAGATCGAATGGTTTTACGAAGTCCGAAACTTTCTCACTAAGGTTAAATTATTTGAAAATTTTCTGAGAGGCGTTATATTCTTTTGGTACAGCTTCTTCTCTTCTTGCTGATACTACTACGTCTTTACAGATGCTTCATTATCATATGTGTTTCGATAATCACGCTTTTTTATTCCGCTGGTTTGTGATTTTTCGCTTTACTCAAACTGATGTTGTTGTTGTTTTTTCCTCTTTAAGATTCATAATATTTTTCTGAATAAAATGTTACGCCTATATAATGTCATTGATTATGAGTGGTATCACTACGGTGTAATGTACCGAAATGAAATATATATATATATAGACGACTATTGGTCTCAATACCATAGTCGGAGCTGTCTCATACTCAATTCAATGTTTCATTCTAAGTGGTCATCGTAGTAATACTATACAACATTATGTTATTTCCATATTTATCTGCTCTACCGCTACTGCACGTGTGCTAAACATAGTCATGTTGCATTGTAGTCAGGGTGCGTTATTCGGCTAGTGCTGTGACCTAGTTGGTGGTCTGGAAAGTCGTCCACTTTGATCCGCACAAGTGACACACTTGTGTCATCTTGTGCACTTATATATCAACTTACATTTACATATTCATTCAGTCTTGCATTTTCTCTCGTTCGTTGGTGTTTCGTTTGGCCGTTGGCCGTTTGCGTTCGTTATCATATATCGGAAGTTATATTGTATGAAAGAACTTTATGACCGAAAGTGAGAGTTGGCTTGATTCGGTTATGTAATTGTAAAGTATTACAAGCAAGACTCGTTATCTAATACTGTTTATAGTAATCACAAGACAAAGTAATAGCATTATATAATAGCTATGTTGCAGTAAACGTAAACCCAAACCTTCGACTAGCGCTCTCTGGGTAACACTGCGCTTTGATCTTACATTTATAGCATCTTCATCAATATACAGCCGAATTGCCACACCGAGCGTGTCACAGGAAGCAGAAGCCGAATCGTAATGGGTAAGAAGTCGAGTCCGTCAGGCAAAAAGAAGACGCCTGATCGAGTCGGGAAGTCAGTACAGCAGACGGATTCAACAGGAAACGAGGTTGATGGTGAAGTGAGTGAAGTGAAATTTCTCAAGTTTTTGGAAGAATGCATGAATGATGATGTTAAAACTCAACGCGCTGTCAGTAGTGTGCGTGAGTTAGTAAATATCCATCTATTAAGGGGCACCCTTTCACTCTCTACTACTATCTTGTTACGGCTCCATTACATGTGGGGTGCATCCCTTAATAAGACTATCTTAGTTATGTGTCAGATGTCTTTTCGTTATGTCCCATTCCACAACCTTCAAGTGTGATCTTGTTACTTGTTTATTCATATAATATACGACCAATATAGAGTACCTGTTAATACATATGGTGTCTATCCGACTGATTGTGTCTCTGACAAATGGGGGGGATATGCAACACCTACATACATAACTATGCATCTCAGATGGACTGTCCAAAACCAGACGTGGGTGTCAGCTAGAGTGACTGGTTGTCTAACAGCCACTGTTGATGTAAGTGAATGTACAACTGAATGACTGACTGACTGTTAGCGTTCGGAACGTTGGGGAGGCGGAGTCTAATTCCAATTCATCGGCGGCAAATGCTAACGCATTTGCCAGGGTGGGACAACTCATCCCGAGGACAGATCATCCCCATAACACCTTCCCATTTTTTTGTTGAGAAACGTCCTCGTTTCTACTTATTTCAAAAATAACATGACTTGAAATACACTTCCTAATTTGACTCTGTCAAAAATTTTAAAACTTCTAGTAAAGGCTGACACAATCAGTGGTTACAAAATGAATTCAAAGAATCACAAATATACATATCATATGATGATGGCATGCCAGATGATGATGAAGTGATTATGACATCGACGTGCCAGATGATGAAATGCTGATGACATTGACGTGCCAGATGATGAACTGATGATGACATCGACACCCACTTGATACTGATATACAGGGGCTGGTGAAACCCATAATGTTGACCTCTGGACATTGAATTGTGGCATGATGGGTTGGCGGTGACATTGCCGCTGACGTTCGTGTGTGGTGTAATGTTCATGAATTTATCAATGTATCAATGTGTATGGATTTCAGTGAATCAATTGAATATAAGTTTGAATGTTTGTTTGAAATTGGTCGATGAAAAAGATTTCGAAAAACAAATTATACAAAGATAAACAGTTACACAAAATAAGACATGAATAATACAAAGGGTTGTGCTCTGCACAAAGACATGTTCGACAACATGGGGGGTGGTGTCTGATCACCAAAGATGCACTGACACAAGTGGTCACTTCTGTGCCGGGGTGTCCACCACCAACTCGCATACTCGCGATTGCATTGACAGATCTGTCAATTTGATCATATGAGTGATCCGATATTGACAGTTGGGTGCCACCGCAAAACTAAAAAACGGCTGAACACGATCGTCATCGTAAATGTACGTCGCGGGGTCAGACATATTATTTAGTCGCTTGACTTCGAAACGATATCGGATTTCGCCTAGACGGAGCGTCTCACGTAACTCCGGTTGCACTCTACCGTAGCCGATGAGAACAAAGTCGTGCCGTGCACGAATTAAGTGTAGCTTGGCTGACGAATCCAAACACTCGTGCAGTAACTGCAACGTGGGGTCCTCCAGACGGTTGGCACTGCCAGATGTGACCTCTGCAAAAGAAGGTAATGAGGGTCGGTTCGTAACCAAATGATATGACGTCTTGTCAGCACTAGTTGCCATTGCAACAGCATACGATGCATTACGCATCAGATCTTTCGATCCAGACTGACCTGTTTCGCGTGGTGGCTCTTGACTGGGGGTAACGGTAGATATGACACTCTGTGTCTGTTGGGGTGGCGTGGTCCGACGGGGGGCCCTCGGGGCCTGCTGGCGATCTGTGTCGGCGGGTGGCGGATTGTTGACCCGGTACGCTAGTGTTTCCCCTACAACAGCGGGGAATTCATTCATGTCGACACGGTAGCCGGCTTTCTGGTCGGATTCGATCCGGCGACATATGCGGTCTAGCTCCGCTCGATAACGGCCGTACGCCCTGGATCGCGCCACACGCGGCAGTCCTTCTTGCCGTCTACGGCAGTTGTAACTGAGGTGGCCCCACCGGCCGCAAAAGGAGCATTGATTTTCCGACCACGTCGTGTGGCGCCAGTAGCCACCAACCACCGTGGAAGCATACGGACGGGGTTGCTGTTCAACGTTGTCCTGATGTGGTGGTTGCACCAGTTGTTGTTGAACCTGATGATGTTGCGCCGGTTGTTGTTGTACCGGGTGGTCTGATGCGCTCGGCGCGTGGGGTTCGGGTGCGCTCTGCGCGGATGCGCCACTACGACGATGAGTGACGACCTGAAAAGGTTGCTCATTAGCGGCCTGATTGGGGTTTGACTCATTGTCATCAAGGTCAGACTCGTGTGCTGTGGTTGAACTCGAAGAGGTCAATTGCTCCATCTCAAGAGGTTCATCAAAAACAATTTGTAGAGAGGGACTGTCTACGTCCATGGCTGAATCTTCATTCATTTGATTGTTACTCTGTAACTGTGTGCTCGTGTCCATTGACACACTACTCTGAGTAACTGAATCGCTCTGCGATTTACTACTACTAGCCTGTTCGCTCTGCGAATCCTCATTAGTGTTGACGGTCTGCGCCGGGGAACCAAGGAGTTCTGTCTCTTCAATGGCTGAGAATGGAGGTGCGGTCCTGATTGGGCTCTGCGAGGCCGGCCGCGTTCTGGACGGCAGGAGTGATTTTCGACGACCCTATAAATAATATAGATTATGTTCGTGGCCGTAAATTATACGGTGTTACTGGTTCTACTCGAGTAGGTAACAAATGTTGATTGAAAGAAACTTTCTTAACAAGAGTGGTTTTACTCGGGTTTAGCTTCAGAGCTGATTTAATGAGTTTTAGTTGATCATGATGAACGCGTTTGCGTGTATGTGGTGGTAATTGTAACTCAATTTCTACATTTGGCATGTAAACGGTACATACTGTATATGGTCCGGTAAATTTGAGAGCAAACTTAGCAGACGTACCAACAGGTACAATAGTATTTCGTAAATACACTGTATCTCCAACCGAGAGGGAAGGACCAGTTTTTAATTTCTGTGTTCGTTCGACGATTTTATCATTTGATGTGTTCCATGAAACACGTGCTAATTGCCATGCTTCGGATAAACGAGTGGCCACTTCAATGGCATATGATTCATAATCAATATGGTGAACTGTGGGTTGATAAGACAGGGCTGGTTCGATGGGTAATCGACACTGCTGTCCAAACACTAATTCATAAGGGGTGAATTTGGTAGTGCTGTGCACAGTGGTGCGGTATGCAAACAACACAAAAGGAATGGCCAAATGCCATTTAGTGGGATTCTCTGAACCATAAAATGCGAGTGCTTTGCATAATGTGTGATTTAATTTTTCACACGCCCCGTTAGATTGAGGGTGAAAACTCGAAGTTTTGATATGTTTAGAGCCACAAAGCTCATGTATAGCTGTCATCAACTTACTAACATAATTAGTACCATTGTCAGTAACAATAACTTCGGAACATCCGAAACGGCAAACCATCTCAGTTACAAAAATACGTGCGGTAGTATCGGCAGTTAAATCGTTAACAGGAAAGGCTTCCGCCCAACGTGTCAAAGCACAGGTATACACTAATATGTATTTATGGCCTTCAGAGGACGGAAAGAACGGTCCGACCGCATCGCAGTGAACACGCGAAAAGGGGGTGGTTGCCAGAGGCAATGGATGCACTTGCGTGCGTTGGGGGTGTGTAGTGCCTTTACGTCTATTGCATTCAATGCAATTAGCGCAAAATTTTGCTATGTCGGTATACATTCCATGCCAAAAGTAAGTACTTCGTACTCGTTGGTAGGTTTTTGTCCTACCACCATGCGCGGCCATTATGTGATCATGTGATGCTGACATAATGACGGATCGGAGAACCTCAGGTACACATAAAAGTGCAATTTTATCTTGTTTTCTATCAATGAAATATAGCAGATCCTCTTGCATTTCATACATATGTATGGTGGCCAGCAGGTTGAGTGCCTGGTGACCATCAACTGGTCGGATGTTATCAATGAGATAAATAATAATCTGATTCAATTTGGGGTCTTTGCGTTGCAAATTCACCCATTGTTCAGGGGATGGAATATCAATCGTATGATGTAGGTGCAATGTACTATTGGTTGAAGCGATCATGGCTATGGGGTTGCGACTTAACGCATCGGCAGCAGCATTCTGCTTGCCGGGACAATACTGTATTACAGCGTCATAACCCTGTATTTCAGCTGCCCAAGCCTGCATACGGGGTGTAAGCTCCTGCTTTCGTAATAGGCGTGTTAGTGCCTGGTGGTCACTCATGACGAAAATTTTTTGTCCATAGACAATAGAACGGAAGTGCTTTATTCCAAAATGGATTGCCGAACACTCAAGTTCCCACACGGGCCAATTAACCTCATGTTTATTAGTGACGCGACTCGCGTATGCAATAACTCTAAGTTTGTCAGTGGTTTTATCCTTTTGCATAAGGATAGCGCCTAGACCGGCTTTTGATGCATCGGTGTGAATGTAAAAAGGTGACCCATCAAATCTGGGGAGTACAATAACAGGTTCAGAAATGAGACTGGATTTTAATTGCTCAAAAGCTGTTTGTTGTGGTTCCGCCCACTGAAATGGTCGATCTTTGACCAGTAAGTCCGTTAATGGGCGTGCAATTCTTGCATAGTCGCGCACCATATGACGCACGAAGTTTGCGAGTCCCAGGAACTCCTGTACTTTTTTAGTATTGGTTGGTGTTGGAAACAATCTAACTGAGTCCAAAAATTTTGGATTTGGTTTCACACCGTCAGGTGAGATAATGAATCCGAGAAATTGGAGTTCGCGTCTTGCGAAGTGACATTTTGACAGTTTTAAACGAATTCGAAACTTTCGTAGGCGATCAAGAACCTTCTTGATATCCACGAGATGATCTTCGAATGTACCATCTGTGAATATTACGATATCATCAAGATAACATGCGGCGGCTTCGCCTAAACCGGTTAGAATCAAATTCATTAGTCGCTGAAATGCTCTCGGGGCATTCTTAAGACCTTGCGCCAAACGCTTATGTTGCCACGATCCGTGATGAGTGACAAAACTTGTTTTTTCTTGACTTTCAGGTGTCAAAGGTATGTGAAAGAACGCATTCACAGCATCAACATTCGTAACGTATTTAGCATTGCCTAACTTCTTTAGTATATCATGTATACGTGGTAGAGGATACTGATCATCTTTAGTTACAGCATTCAAACCGCGAAAGTCGCATGTAAAACGATGGGTGCCATCCGGCTTCTTGACTAAACAAACAGGACTCGCCCAAGGCGACTGACTAGGGGTAATCAAACCATTACTCTCCATATCACTGACGGCTTGTTCAATAAGCTTCTGCTTAGCTAAAGGTACCGGATATGGTCGACGGGCGACCGGTGCGGAATCACCTGTGTCAATGTTGTAGGTGAAATCCGGTGTTTCAGAAAAATCAAATTTATGAGACGCGAATACATCCGCATACTGTTTAAGTAGATTTGTCAGATCTTGTTGTTGACTACTTGTTAACTGGGAATCACGAAACGATAATTCTTTCTCAAGAGTTGACCATCGGTCAGAAAGGTCGTGACCTTGAGAGTGGTCAACGGGGGGTTCATAATGGACGGGTTGACTGGCAGTATCATTATACATGGGGTGTGCTCGACAACACATAGGAGACTGGGATTTAGGGGTGACGTAACCCAACGTGGTATTCTTATACAGAGTGATGGGCGCTAGCCCGGGGTTGGTTATAACAACAGGAAATGCGCCATAAGCGACCGTTACAACAGATGGGTACAACAGTATGTTATGTTTGTCAACCATTGACATAGATGGCTCAAAAATAGCATCAAAAATTTGTGGTTTTGTTTCCACATAGGCGTGTAAGTGGCCTTTGACCAGTTTATGGTAACGTGGGTCTACCACTACGGTTTCAGTTAACCTAACTGGGTACGTATTGCCTTGCAATGTTTGTGACGGTGCGATTGGTACTGTGAATCGATCGTTCGATAAATGAACTTTGCCGTTCACTTTTTGGACTGTGAATGGCATCAAGCGATCCAGGAAATCTGTTCCTAATATAACATCACATGTTAGAGATTCCATGACATGGAGTGGATGTGTCGAGTAACAGGCGTGATCAATTACAACATTGGGGTATATGCACCCTGCAGCTTTTATACCTGTTCCATCAAGTGAGGTAATTACTTCAAATGAGGGGTATTGAGTCTGAGAAAGCTTAATTGCGATGGATTTTTTGATAAGCGAGAGGGTCGCACCCGTATCAAGGAGGACTACCACTGGTAGTTTATCGAGTAGCACTCGTATTTGAAAAACCAAACCGGTTGCTGTAGCGACAGCTACATTATTGGGATGCCAATTTACTTTGGGCCAAACAGAGTTATCTGTAATATCACTGATAATAGGTGTTGATGAATGCAATTCTATTTGATTAGCTGATTCACTAGACTGGTTAATCTCTGATTCATTGGGTTCAACAACATATGATACGGTGGGCAAAACAGGAGATGTTTGCTTTGCAGTTCCAATGCATGGAAAAGTCAGACATTTAAGTGGTTTTGTCGAACAATAACAGTAAATGATAACGATCACGATACTCAAAATGAGTATGACAACTACAACGTTGATAAGAACTTGGGCCGTGCCCGAAACAAACTTTGTCAAACCAGAAGAAACGGAGGAAACACTTTCTGAAATAGCATGTCCCATACTCTGGTAAACACTGCCAATAGCAGAACCAGTTCCCTCAAGAACGGCCCGAACGAAAGTTGGGTCTGAGCTATGTACTATGGTATACTCTTGAAGAGTACTAAGTTGTTCTTCTAGAGCATGTGTCCGACTTACATAGTCTTGGATCATAGATATGCGTATATCCTTGACTCTGTCATACGTTAGTGGGGCATTAAATAATGGTAGTGTCCAATTAGCATGGAGAACCAGATCAATGGGGACTGTGAAATGATAAGCATCATTTGTTACAGTTCCCGACTTCGGGCGAGATAAACAATCAATGATTGGAGATTTCAAAACCAAATCTTTAGTTCCGGGTACTACATAGTAATGTGTGTTTTCATGCAAAACAGGGAGGTAGGCGTAGCAAACATTGCCCATTTTGTAATCATCATAGATTACGGTAGGTGTTACCGACATACATTGTGAAACAAGAAGGGTAGTTCCAGACCAATGTGCGGCTACATCTGTTCTGTTCAACAGGATACGGACCCCGACCGTTGGGTCAATATGCAATAGTTGCCTAGTGATGCGCCATGACCAATTAGCCAATGCGCAGGTAGCACGCCACTGCGTCGCAAATAAATGATACATCAATTGTTCTACTGTGTCTACAGTAAATTGTAATTTGTCATTAAATGCGGTGTCCGTCGAGGATTTATTATACGATATCTGTGCGTGTTTGTAAAACAGTTTTACGAGTGATTTCGTGTTAGGAAATTTAAGAAAAACTCTGTTTTGGTGGACTGGTAGACCACCAGAACAATGAGAGACGTTCTCATAAGATGCTATTGTGTAGCTGGTTTGTAATTCATCAATAAAAAGATGTCCTGTATTGCTTATCTTAGCATTATAAGTGCCCAAAGGCACATGTGTGCAATTCGTAATATTAAGACTGGAAGCATTCCATTGAATAAGGGATTCACTTAAATTACATTCCCCTTGAGTGGGATCACATCCTAAAAGCACATCAAGATCACTGTGTAAATGAGTACCGTCAAGGGTAGCAACTTTGCCGAATTGTACAATCAAATTTGTATTAATTGTATCACAAGATGTGTAACAACAATAATGAAACTTTAACTCTGTTATATTTGTTGTGCGCCAAGTATATGAATTGACAGCTGTCATGGTAATATCCATCATAGAAATGGTGCAAGTAGATTGCTTATATTGTTTACACTGCAATAAGGTTGCAGCCAGCGCAGAACAATCACTAGATGATAAAGGGGACCACGTGGTATTGTGGGAAAGCACGGCTTTACCACCCACAAGGGATTCATAAGTGCAGGTTCGTACCTGTTCTTGGAAACATTTCCATCCAATTGTAGTAAATGGCTTAGTTCTAGGAACCCAAAGTTCAACGTTAGACTGAGCCACTATGCCCTGTGACGGAATTACGCAATTCAATTGACCGGGCATGGTCAAAACATTTCCACCCTTTGTAGATGGACAGAAATAAAACTGCTCTGCAGATGTATTAGGCATAATAACCATAATAAGGCAACAAACGGTGAGCCATAAAGGTATCTGACTAACAGAAGGGGGGCGCGAGCGTGACTCCTTATCTTCAGGTGACTGATTAGCGTGCGCGTTGAGAGCAACATATGCTTGGGGTTGACTTCTAGTCTGCTCATTATGTTCATCATGAGAGGGTTGGTTCTCTTGATTCCTGTTGTATTTATGTTCGCTTGAATTAGATCTATTTCGGAAATAGGAGCGATCATTATCACTATATGATTTGTCACGTTGATGTGGCGTATCATGACGTGGTTTATGATAATCGTTCTGACGATAAGGGGAGCGTTCTCGCTGATTATTATATCTATCTCGATGTGGTGATCGTTGGGAACGATCATGCACCGGGTTACGGTGATTACGGTAATCATTACGATGAGGTGAAAAACTCTGTTTGCGAGGATTAGATCTACTAAAATATGGACTATTATCACGATGTCGTGAATATGAGTCTCGTGATTGATGTGGTGAACTAAAACGTTCGCGAGAATGACGATCATTTTGACGATCATTCCGAGAATGATAACTGTAAGAATCATTTCTATAATAGTCACGATCACGACCTGGGGACCGCCATTCGGGTCTATAAGGAGCTCGAGTGGGGTACGGTGATCGAGATCGAGTGCACTCGCGTGCATAGTGACCGTGTCCCCCACATGCAAAACATGTGAGATTTCGAGGAGGGGTTCGGACTCCCATTGATGTGGCCACGGCCACTTGTTGCATCATACTAGTCAAATCGTCTAATTTCTTAGTATAGTCTACAGGTGACTTAGGGCGTGCAATTAAAGCTTGCTGTGGTTGAGTAATTACACTCATGGTAGCGCTATTCTGAGCGGAGGCAGCTTCAAGCTGTGAAGACTGTCGTTTCAGTTCAATCTTTTGAAGAAGTTTGACTGTCGCGTCATATGTCTGTGGCATGTCAACAGTATAAATCAGCGCTTGCTGAAAATAGGGTTGTAAACCCCTAAGAAAACAGTCTTTTAAGACTGAAGTATCAGCCGTCTGACTGTAAGCTTGCGCGTGCAATTTAGAGAGGGCACATGCATATGCCAGGATTGACTCACCAGCCAATTGTTTTCTTTCAAAGAAAGTGCGTGCCGCTGCGGCTTTGTGTTCAGGTTTACTGAAGTCTAGAAGCAACTTCTGGTAAAGGAGTTGATAACTCTTTTTTGTATCGTCATCATATGACTTATAAATCTGCTCTGCAGGTCCGGTCAGGAATATGCGCATCAGTTGCGCTTGTTGTTCAGGGTTCATACCCAGACCTGTGGTCATCTTATCATAATTTTCTAGCCAATCTTTGACTGAAAGGAGAACATCTCCATTAAACTGATTAATCTGATTAAAAAGAAATCCTAAACCAGGGAAAGCACGATCTCGGATCGTAGGTGGGCTACCATTAGCGGTGGTCGATGTGGCACTGCCACCACTAGCAACTAAAGCACGGTTAGTCATATTGACTTCATCGTCCATCATGGACAGGGTAGAGCTAAGCTCTTTTTTAAGTGCGCGATTAGTTGCGCGTAACTCTCGGAGTTCCTTAAATGCTGATGATAGATCGCGATTTAATTCTCTAATTTTCTCTTCTGACATGCAACGAAAAAACTAACCATCTGGATTTCTGCACAGGCACGGATGATGCTGGAGCACACGAAAAATTACTTGAACCTGAAATTTGACCAACTTGGAAGGTACTATCAGGGAAAAATATCCGACGTCAAACAAGTTAGCCTACGTACCACAAAATACCTAGCGCTAGGCTTTTTTTCATCCAGCCCAATAAAGCAACTGCCTAACGCGGCAGGGCGGGAAACTCCGCTGCAACAAGAAAAATCATATGTACATTTGCAGGGCCGGTGCCTCTCAATCTCGGTAGGTTATAAACTGAATGACGGGCCACACTGACTAAAATGCAACACCGGTCGCTATTATATTGAAATACAATCGAATGATGGCAAACCATTGCCCTTTGCTCTTGCAATGTTATGATATGCTTATCAGATGCGGCCTTTCAAAAAGCGCTGGGAAACTGAATTCTATTCATCGGTAATCAAAACAAGATGTATCGTTTAACGGGATGTTTAGACTAGTCACGCGCCCTATTGACTGTAATCTATACAAATGGCTTTTCATCGATGAAATATGAGAGCACGGGAAATGTGGAGGAATGTGAATATGTACAATCAAAAGGTCGGAAATCGGGGGGATGGGAGGGGAAGCGAAAACGAATCATCCGAATGAAACAATTTTTGTGAAAGAAAAGGTTATAGATAAACAGGAATTTTTGTACAGCGGGCGAGGAAGGGAATGACTAAAACGCGGATGAATAATTACACAAGGGATGGGTGCTCTCACTGCATATGCATACATACTGAATGAAGAACCTTATCTAAAATTTGCATCCTGCAGAATACAGGTTTTCTTTACCTGACATATGACATTAAACAAAGTTAGGCGCGCGTAGCGAGGACCAACGACTGAAGATGATGTCCACTCAGACTGAGTGCCAATTATAGCTTTTACTGTTCAATGTCCCGCGGATGACATTGATATGCTGTTGGTTAACCTGATCCGGTTGTACTGGCGTTGCAACGCAACCATGTCCCTTCATAACTGATTATGCATTACGTTGATGTAAACGATTTTACAAATAGGTTAAGCATCTGCTCGTTCTCGCTGTCCATGGAGGGCGTATGTCAAATATGTGATTGATCTTACTTGATCATTGGATTGACATGTGAAGATGTCAAGTGGTTTTCTTACACAAATTGATGATCTTACTCGATCTTGAAGAGGTGTCGAACCTCACGTTGGAACCTCCAATTATTAAGGGGCACCCTTTCACTCTCTACTACTATCTTGTTACGGCTCCATTACATGTGGGGTGCATCCCTTAATAAGACTATCTTAGTTATGTGTCAGATGTCTTTTCGTTATGTCCCATTCCACAACCTTCAAGTGTGATCTTGTTACTTGTTTATTCATATAATATACGACCAATATAGAGTACCTGTTAATACATATGGTGTCTATCCGACTGATTGTGTCTCTGACAAATGGGGGGGATATGCAACACCTACATACATAACTATGCATCTCAGATGGACTGTCCAAAACCAGACGTGGGTGTCAGCTAGAGTGACTGGTTGTCTAACAGCCACTGTTGATGTAAGTGAATGTACAACTGAATGACTGACTGACTGTTAGCGTTCGGAACGTTGGGGAGGCGGAGTCTAATTCCAATTCATCGGCGGCAAATGCTAACGCATTTGCCAGGGTGGGACAACTCATCCCGAGGACAGATCATCCCCATAACACATCAGCCTATTCTTCATGTAACTCTGCCTAAGAGAATTGTCTCCAACAATAATGCTGATAGAATTGAATGGTTGTTGCGTGCGTCCGAAATCATTTTCGAGCAGGAGAATACGATCCCATGGGCCTTTTCGGTGAAAAGTACAGAGAAGGTGGACGTGAAGCAGCTGAAGGCGCGCTTGGCTCATGCTGTACAGCAACAACAACAGTTGAGTCATGAGTCACCGGGCGTACAGCAACAACAACAGTTGAGTCATGAGTCACCGGGCGTACAGCAACAACAACAGTTGAGTCATGAGTCACCGGGCGTACAGCAACAACGACAGTTGAGTCATGAGTCACCGGGCGGACAACAACAACAAAAGTTGAGCAACCATCTTCATCCTGAAGAGAGTGCGTGCATATCAACGGTGTCAAAGCAAAAGTTGAGCAACCATCTTCATCCTGAGGAGAGTGCGTGCATATCAACGGTGTCAAAACAAAAGTTGAGCAACCATCTTCATCCTGAAGAGAGTGCGTGCATATCAACAGTGTCAAAACAAAAGTTGAGCAACCATCTTCATCCTGAAGAGAGTGCGTGCATATCAACGGTGTCAAAACAAAAGTTGAGCAACCATCTTCATCCTGAAGAGAGTGCGTGCATATCAACGAGGTCAAAACAAAAGTTGAGCAACCATCTTCATCCTGAAGAGAGTGCGTGCATATCAACGGTGTCAAAACAAAAGTTGAGCAACCATCTTCATCCTGAGGAGAGTGCGTGCATATCAACGGTGTCAAAACAAAAGTTGAGCAACCATCTTCATCCTGAAGAGAGTGCGTGCATATCAACGGTGTCAAAGCAAAAGTTGAGCAACCATCTTCATCCTGAAGAGAGTGCGTGCAAATCAACTAAGCAACATCCGCTGCATCCATCACAAATGGGGTATCTATCACAAAGTGACGACGAGTTCATTTGGGATGAACCCTTTGGACAGCTATCACAAAAGAGTACTGCGCTGATGAGGGAGCCAAACCCCGAAGTTGGACAACAACGACGACAGGTACAGCCATCACAAATGGGAGGCTTATCACAAAGTGACAACGTATTCATTTGTGATAGTCCGGTCCGTCAGTCATCACAAAGGAGAGGCGTATCACAAAGGGTCAACGAACTCATTTGTGATAAACCGGTCAGTCAGCCAGCACAAACGGGGCGCTTAGCACAAAGTGACAAGTTACTCATTGATGATAAACCTGTCAATCAGCGATCACAAATGAGTGTAGCATCGAGGTATGACTTGAAGGCTCACTGTGAGCAACAACGACAGCGTCATGTGAGCGGTGAGAAGAGTCAGCGAGGCATGCAGCAAACGTGGGCTGATCGCGAGGTGCCATCACAAATGGGTTGCCGATCACAAACCGACAACGTACGCATTTGTGATAGACCTGTCAGTCAGCCATCACAAATGAGTCGTGAATCGATGTGGGAGCAACAGCAGCAGCATGTTGAGGGTCATCAGAAGTATTATGCACAGCGGGACGAGTGCGTTGAGGCTGAAAACAACAAAGCCAAGAGTAATCATCAAGTACAGTGGACTGGCGAAATTGCGAATGGTGGAATACGTGATAGACAGGAGGCTCACGGAGGAACGACGGGGACTGAAGAGAAAGAGGGCTGGCAAGAGACCATGGGGAGAATGATGAATGTTTGGCAGAGAGCCAGCGAGAAACAGCTGACCATGATGCAGAAGTCCAACGAACAACAAGTGCTGGCAATGAAGAAGCACGACCAGTTTTCGGGAGAGGACAAAGCTGAGTTCAAATACTGGTTTGAGGATCTGCGTGCGAGACTGGAGGACACGTATCTCAGTGATGAAGAAAAATTGAGACACCTGATGACATGTCTCAAGGGCAACGCGAAACGTCAGTTCAGGGAAGACAACGACAGGCCGACGTGGTTATCAGCACTGGAGTACTTGTCTGAGAAGTATGGTAGCCGTTACGGACGAGACAACAAAATGGCCGATCGTTTTCATAGTCGAGTACAAAAGCCGGGGGAGTCGGTACGGGAGTTCGCGTTTGCTCTGAAACGATTGTGTCCGATCGATGAGTACAACTCGTATTTTGAAGAGTACATCACAGGCCAATTGGTTTCCGGGTTACAGTCAGCACGTGATCGGGAGAAAGCTATCTACGAGGCGGAGATTAAACGGACTCCGTTTGAGGCCATCGTTCGAGGCATCGAGGACTACGAGTACTGCCGTGATAAAGTATCTAGTAGAGAAAGTCAGGCTGTGAAACCGAGTCAGCTAGGAGCTGAAAGAGAGCAGCGGGAACGGGGTCGGGAGCAGACACGTGGAGGAGCGGTCAAGTATGAGCACACACAACAGCAAAGTGCTAATCAACGGCAAGCCTATCAGCCGCCTGCAAACAATAACATGAGACATGGGCAATATCAAGTGGATACCCAGCAGCCACCGCCGGGGTTCAGTTGGAATCGACAGCAAGACAGTAACCAGCAACATCGGGTCAACCAGGTACAGTGGGGCGGACTCCGTCAACCCGTCCAAGACTATCAACAGAATCAGCGGTTGTCTGGGGGCAGGGAATGTTTCAAATGCGGAGAGGTGGGTCATTTACAAAGCAATTGTACCTATCAAAGCCAGAGACAATTGTCGGGAGGTCGACCACCACAAGCATCGGAGTACCAAACAGTCAGAGCAGTGAGTGTTGGAAAACCGGTTGAAGATGTGGAGGCAGTGTCAGCTGAACTGCGTGCTCTGAAAGATGAGTTGGCACAACTGATACACCGCGATGAGTTTAGATATGGTATGTTGAGTGCCAAGGTGCATAAGATGTTGATGAACGATCGCAATGAAAAGGAGAGCGAAGAGTCTGAAAAGAAAGAAGTGACTGTGAGAGCAGTGAGCGTTCCGATTCAATCATTCAACGCTGAGGCTCAGCATAAAGAGGACTATCCGATTAAAGTCAACGGTCAACCGGTTGGACTGAAACAGGTGTTGTTTGACACGGGTGCGCAGATGAACCTGATTTCACAGAACTTTGCGGCTCAGCTGGGAGTGAAGATACAGCCATGCAATACACCGTTGGTTGCTGTCAACATGAGTACAGTAGTATGCGCTGGTGTATGCACCGTTGAACTGAAAATAGACGAAAAAATGACAGTTATTGAATGTCATGTGGCGACAGAGTCCAATACACCGCTGTTAGTGGGCACTAAAGCAATGCAGGAACAAGGGATACAGCTGTTGTCTGGTACAGGACGTAGTCTGATGGCATCAGTGATACCGGCTGAAGGTGATGTGCTAGAAGTGCGGGTACCATTGGTGGTTGCAGAGAAACCTGAAGATAAGAACGGTGTCATTTCGGTGAGCACAGAACATGATGAAGAAGTCAAGCCAGCAACCGAGAATGTGGTGGAGAGTTCTGAAACGAGTAATGGCGAATTGGCAACGGGTCAAGACATGAATAAATGGTTCTCGGTGCCAAGTGAACAATACAGCCAGTTGAAACTAATGGTGGCCGAATTACTACAGCAGCCAGCTGGTGAGCTCAGTCGTGTGACCGTCAGTGATCCGGTGATTAAGCTGGTGCAGAATCGGATGGAACATGGTCAGATGAAATTGAAGCCGGAGTTTCAACGTGATGTTAAAGGCATCATCGTCAAAACGGGTCACTGTTTGGGTCAGATCCACAGTAGAATGAAAGCGGCAGTATCCAAAGTGTTTGTTGTGTCGCGAAAACTGGTGCAGAAGCTGTTCTAGTGGCGGAATGCGGTTGCCTTTTCTATATTTTACTCACATTTTTTCAGTAAAATGTTTTCTACAGTTGGCTTTGGGATGAGATGCTTTATTCCTACACCTGGTCTGTTAGTTGCGTGAGGTACGCTATATCGATACGACTATGTTGACCTTCAACCTAAAACGGATGGCACTGGCAGTTGTTTTATGGTTTTTATTTTAGTTTTGATGACGTTTTAACCGTCGTTTTGTCGGTTGGAAAAGCTCAGTATCGATTTTAGACTGAGTCTGATGTTTTGAACGATTCGGTGATCATTTTAGACTGAATCTGTGAATTTTCGGGCAGCTCAGTAAAGCTTTTAGACTGAGTCTGTAAGTTTTCGTACAACCTCAGCAACGTTTTAGGTTGGGGACAGTTTTGCGTTATTTTACCGGTGTCAATGGATTTTCGCATGCTGAAATTGAACCGGAAAGGATTTTATTATTTCGTCGTCAATTTTTCATCGTGGATTGGAGCGTCATCGTCGTTTTTGCGTTCGCGTATTCGTCATCGTCGTTTTTGTGTTAATGTTTTTGTGCCGTCGTTGAGGAGGAAGAGGAGTTGAATGCGATTCAACTGGCTGCCGCCGTTTCAAATCGATATGGTCTTCATTGGTCGTGCCGTCATGCGTTCGAATCGTGGTCGTTGGCATATGCGTTCTCGTATCATGGTCAGGCGTTGGCAGTAATTGGCGTCTTCATCACTGGCAGACTAGTTTATTATCCCAGATAGTGTATCGTAAATCTTAGATAGCTCACTCATAACTTGTTAACTTTCTTTTGCAGCTTTTCAGAGTGCTTTGTGGATAAAACAGTGATTGTGATTTTACCTTATTATGATTTTAACCTATTCTGTGCATTGCTTGATTATTTGATCTTATCCTTATTAATTCGTATTTATCATTATTAATTACTTATTGTCTTTCATCCATTTTGTTCGTTATCATGTTTTCGGTCGGAGGGAGAAGACGACTATTGGTCTCAATACCATAGTCGGAGCTGTCTCATACTCAATTCAATGTTTCATTCTAAGTGGTCATCGTAGTAATACTATACAACATTATGTTATTTCCATATTTATCTGCTCTACCGCTACTGCACGTGTGCTAAACATAGTCATGTTGCATTGTAGTCAGGGTGCGTTATTCGGCTAGTGCTGTGACCTAGTTGGTTGTCTGGAAAGTCGTCCACTTTGATCCGCACAAGTGACACACTTGTGTCATCTTGTGCACTTATATATCAACTTACATTTACATATTCATTCAGTCTTGCATTTTCTCTCGTTCGTTGGTGTTTCGTTTGGCCGTTGGCCGTTTGCGTTCGTTATCATATATCGGAAGTTATATTGTATGAAAGAACTTTATGACCGAAAGTGAGAGTTGGCTTGATTCGGTTATGTAATTGTAAAGTATTACAAGCAAGACTCGTTATCTAATACTGTTTATAGTAATCACAAGACAAAGTAATAGCATTATATAATAGCTATGTTGCAGTAAACGTAAACCCAAACCTTCGACTATATTATATACAATGAATTTAGGAATACTGACTTTCAATGCATTATGCATTTTATTCAATTATTTCGGAGATTCGGACTCATTTAATTCCTTGAATATTTTTTTTCTGGCAGTTTTTGAACATGATTGTTGTGAAAACTGCATGAATTCTACATCTTAAATTTCTATTTTTTTCGTTTATTCTCATTATACATTTTGTTTCCAGAATCATGAACGGATCCATATGTCGTCTGGGACCATGTCATTCGCGGAGTGTGTTGGGTATTCACGCCAACTTCACATCCATCCGAGCGATAACCACCAGCTCCGTTGCCTGTAATCGTAAACGTCATCCCTTGGCCGATGTGCACAAACGCACTTGGGTTGGTGGCCCTAGCGGACGAGAAGGGGAGGGGAAAGTGGCATTCCCCCCTCTTTGGCGATTTCAAAAAGTTGCATATGTTCCTTAAAGTGTATGTAAAATAGTCCAATATCTACCAGTTCCCCTTCTTTGAAGAAATTCCCCTCCCTTTGGAGGGTTAACTTGTCCGCCAGTAAACTGGTTCGCAGTTTCTCAGAAATGAAAGCTATTTTTATGGGCACTTTGCCATTTTATCATCAATGGCTCAATCTTCGTACGTTGTCCCAAGTCACTAACGGACAACGGAAGAATGAAAAAGTGGAATTTCCCCCTTTTTGACATTTTCATTAAGTAGAATTTGCTCCTTACGTGTATGTACTCGAAACTGCTGATTCCCCCTCTTTGACCAAATTCCCCTCCCTTTGGAGGATTGACTTGTTCGCGAGTAGTCCAAATGTCATTAGAGAAGAATTTATCTCCTAATCCGAATGAGACAACCCAACAATAAAAAGTTATATGAATATAACCGAAATAACACAGATGAATCAACCAGATTTTCAGGACAACGTACGCTTCGAGAAACGCCAAACACCGTCGAATCTGGCGCTGAAGTTCTTCGACTTTCACTACCCGCCGTTGTTCGGCGATGCTTATCCGAGTATCCGACTCGCTTTATTGAGTGATCGCAAGTATGTGGCCGTGCTCAATAATTTGCTGGAGAACAGGTTGAGTAATACATCGAGGGACGGACTTTAGGCAGTTCCCTTAGGACCATTAAAATGTTTCAAGAGACTATAGCTTGATCAAGTTATCTGGTTATCAAAATTATTTCTGTCGGTTCGTTACTATCCTATATGTGCAATTAATTATACATATGTAAGTGTAGCCTATCCGGGGTTTCTTGATAGTCAAAAAGTTTTTGGCGCGCAGTTTGAATTCGAATGTGTTTCGGCGCGCGTTAAAAAATTTGAAGGTAGTATTCTTTCTCACATCACATTTAGCCAACGTAAGTAAGCTGCGCTTAATTCATTGTATACGTGCGTGCGTAACCGACCCACAAATTTAATTTTTAATAACAAGAAATCTTGACCCAGCTATATGTAGGTACAACGTTCGTATGTTGTCCAGGTGTCATTTCTGGAAAATTCACAGTATTAAAAATTTAGTTAGTAGTAGAGTATAAACTTGAAAGCTCGTAATTTTTTGCTTCTTGGATAAACTTTTTCCATCCCAGAGTTTCTTGTTGCTCACACGGGTTTTGGGGCGCATTTCGAATTCAAAACTTTGAATCATTTACCAATTTCCAGCAATGAAATCGCCGATCAACTCTCCAACGAAGGTGGTTTCGAGGTGATGTCTCTGCTTCGGCAGCAGTCCGTCAAGAAGCTAGCCAAACGTGGATTGGTCTTTGACCAAGATGTCAGGGATTTTCTTAGGGACAAGGCTGAAAGTCAGGATAATGTGGTTTGTTCGAAAATTCTAGTTACCGAACCAACGTTATGTAAAACAATAGGTATTTTTTGGAAAATTTTAACGTGCGCCGAAATAAATTTTTTTAACTGGAGTTGCATTTTTTAAACTTTCCTGGCAAACAAGAAACCCTGGATCGGATATAAAATTTGTATTTTTGTAAATAAATTGTGAGAAAAAAATTCTGCCTCACCTCACATGCGAACTCAGCCTTAGGTGGTTAATGCGATGACGAAACAAGATTATCTTATCAATTTTTTCCAATAGCTACATATAAAAAATATCAAAAACGGTATTATCAGAAAAATATCCAAAACTGTATTATCAGAAAGTTATCAAAAATGTTTCAGCCTCACCTGGACATGCGAACTCAGCCTGAGGCGGATAATCCTATAACGAAACGTGATGCGTCGGCGCTCAGCGACTTTATGCCGGTGACCAAGGTAAAGTTGGCCAGTGATGTAGATGACGATCATAATATGGCCAGACATAATGAGGAGTACAGGAGAGAAATGTCGAAACGATTGGGGATCAAACGCCGGGTTTGGTTCGTGTTATTATTATTATCATTTGTTGTTATTTGTTGTTGTTGTTGTTGTTGTTTTGTCGTTGTTGCTGTTGTTGTTGTTGTTGTTGTTGCTAGTGTTGTTGTTGTTGTTGTTGTTGTTAGTGTTGTTGATTTTGATGCTGATGTTGGTTACCAAAGTGAAGTTGGCCAGTGATGAAGATGATAATCATAATATGGCCAGACATAATGAGGAGTACAGGAGAGAAATGTCTATTGACGATTGAGCATCAAACGCCGGGTTTGGTTAGTGTTACTCAGTGGTTATGCCAAAATGGCAATGTTGGACACCAGATCACAAATACGGTGAAATAACGGCTACCCTGACTACCAATAACGGCGCTTTAACCACCACACCACAATAGTTTTCCGGGGATTGCTTATGCACGCTTTTTAAGGAATTGTTGTTGTGGTTATTGTTTTTATTACCGTTGTTTTTCTTATTGTTGTTGTCAGGGGTGGGCCGGGTTTTTTGGCGTTTTGCAGGGGGGGGGGGTAGAATTTTGAAATCTCAGATTACCCCATCACCCCGAAAAGTGGGGGGAGTAAGGTCGGGTAGGGGGGTAGAAAAAAAATCGCAAAAAAGCCTTGTTTTTTGCTTGTTTTTGCTAAAAAAAATCTATTATAAGGTATAAACATCACATATACCGGTTTTTTCAGGTTTTAACCAAGAAAATTGACCCAGAAAACGTGTTTGTTCGAAAAAAATTCTCACAGCCGAAAAATTCTGGAAAATGAGCCTCAAAATCGAGGTTTTGATGCCGATTTTCTCAAAAATTTCGAGTAGGGGGGAGGGGGAAGGCGACCTAAATTTTTGTCTAGGGGGGAGGGGGTAGGCTACCCGCCGACCCTGAAAAGCAGGGGGGTAAACCCCTACCCCCCCCCCCCCCAGCGGCCCGCCTCTGGTTGTTGTTGTAAACGTTGTTGTTGTTGTTGTTTTATTGTTGTTGTTGATGTTGTTGTTACTGTTGTTGTTGTTATTGTTGTTGTTGTTGTTGTTGTTGTTGTTGTTGTTGTTGTTGTTGTTGTTACTGTTGTTGTTGTTGTTGCTGTTGTTGTTACTGTTGTTGTTGTTGTTGCAGGTCCGACGAGTTCGAATTGCACAGTGTGCCGGACATCGCGCCCGTATACCCGGAGAATCTGCGTATCTTTGCCAAGTCCACGTCGGATGTCACTCGATTCACCCACTTTCCCGTCATGGATTCCGGTCATCATGGTTGGTGTGTTCAGGATTTCTTGTCTTTGACGTAAATAATTTTGGCGCGCATCCAAATATGTTAAGAAAAGTCCGACGTAGTTGTGTGGGAAGAGGTTGTTTGTTTGTTTTTATAGGCTTTGTCTCTCGTGATATTCATACAGATATGTGCATAGTTATATTAATATCACATGCATATACATATAATTGATGGTGAATTGATATAGGATACAAAATCATAATTTCAAGAGAGGAAACATACAAAGAGCTAAAAACCACATCCAACAACAAAATGGGATCAAAATGTATGGGGTGTGGAATAGTTCAAATGTAGGCAGATCATGTACAGTATATCACGTGATCAAATGTGGAAAAGCTACCACCAGCGGACGAGCTAATCCTCCAAAGGGAGGAGAATCTATCCAAAGAGGGGGAAAATCCACTTTTCCCACCCCTTCTCATCCTTTAGTGGAAGCTACGTTGACCGATCTCTAGGATCTGAAACAGGTATTGGCTTTTTTCAGGATGGTACTTGGTCAATGGTGCGTCATTGTTGCCGATTCTGGCGATGAACCTGCGACCAGGTGATCGAGTGTTGGACATGTGCGCGGCGCCCGGTGGCAAATCGTTGATTACGTTGCTGACTTCGTTGCCGGGTTGGTGAGTGACGAGTGAGTATGTGAGTAAGTGAGTGAGTGAGTGAGTGAGTGAGTGAGTGAGTGAGTGAGTGAGTGAGTGAGTGAGTGAGTGAGTGAGTGAGTGAGTGATTGAGTGATTGAGTGAAGTGAGTAAGTGAGTGAGTGAGTGAGTGAGTGAATGAGTGAGTGAGTGAGTGAGTAAGTGAGAGTCAGTGAGTCAGTCAGGTGAGTTACCCTGTTCCTCCAGGCAAGCTCGACTGTAACGACATGAAGATGCAACGTCTCAATGAAATGCGCAACATGTTGATGATGTACATGCCGGAAACGGGTGGGCATCGGGAAAAGGTTGTTGTTGTTGTTGTTGGGGAGGTTGTGTTATTGAAGTTATTGTTGCTGTTGTTTGTTGTTGCTGTTGTTGTTGTTATTGTTGTTGTTGTTATTGTTATTGTTGCAGGTTACACTTCTGCGGCGCGACGCGTCCAACGCCGATAATTGGATTCTACCCGAGGAGGAGAAATATGACAAAATACTAGTTGGTGTTTTGGCTTTGGGAATTTAGTTAATTTTTATAATATAGAATGTAACCTTTAAAAAAACTATCGTTGTTGAACTTTTACTCTGCATTCGCATTCAAATGTTAAAGTTTCGAACCAGAACGTGTGGTGTGCAACTCCGGTGCCTTAATCACTAAAGGACTGTTCATTTGTTTTTTTACTCTATGCCTAGGCCTGATATTTCAGGTTGATGTTCCCTGCAACACTGATCGGGATTCTTTGATCAGTGACGATAAGAACAATCCGTTTTCCAAGTTTCAAATACAACAACGGCAGGACTTACCTGAACTACAGTCGTCCATGTTATAGTTGGTTGTTGTTGTTATTGTTGTTGTTGTTGTTGTTTTAACAGTTGTAATTGTTTTTGTTTTTGCTGGTGTAGGTGGTGATGGTGTTGTTGTTGTTTTTGTTGTTGTTTTGTTGTTGTTGTTATTATTATTATTATTATTATTATTGTTGTTATTGTTGTTGTTGTATATAGTATTTCGCATACTATTGTTTTCAGTAACGCTCTACGCACCGTCACCATTGGTGGTCACGTGATCTACTCGACCTGCACCATGTCACCCACGCAAAACGAAGCCGTCGTCCATACGGCCACATTGGATGCCTACAGAAAATATGGTTGGTTATACAGAAGCTGGAGTTTGTATAGATTTGAATTTACTTTTCATAGTTGAATTAGCTTTTTCTCAGTGATTTTGAAGGCTATTTTCTAAAACTGGTTCAGTTTGCATCGGGTGCGTTAACGATCAAGACTGGCGGAGGAGCCAGACCTCCAAGGGGAGGGGAATTTCGCCAAAGAGGGAGGAATGGACATTTTTCGAGTCATTCTACCTACAACTTAGGGAACTAATTCTACTTTCTGAACCGCCAAAGAGGGGGAATTCCACTTTTCCCTTCCCTTCTCGTTCGCTAGTGAGGGCAGCGGGAGTTTGTAGTTTGTATAGATTAGAATTTTTAAATGCGCGCCTTTTTTCTCAAGGAATTTAAAGGCTGTTTTCAGAAGTTTTCAATTTGCATCTGGTGCGTTAACGATCAAGTTATATACAGTGGTTGAGTGAGTGAGTGAGTGAGTGAGTGAGTGAGTGAGTGAGTGAGTGAGTGAGTGAGTGAGTGAGTGAGTGAGTGAGTGAGTGAGTGAGTGAGTGAGTGAGTGAGTGAGTGAGTGAGTGAGTGAGTGAGTGAGTGAGTGAGTGAGTGAGTGAGTGAGTGAGTGAGTGGATGAGTGGGTGAGTGAGTGGGTGAGTGAGTGAGTGAGTGAGTGAGTGAGTGAGTGAGTGAGTGAGTGAGTGAGTGAGTGAGTGAGTGAGTGAGTGAGTGAGTGAGTGAGTGAGTGAGCGAGCGAGTGAGTGAGTGAGTGAGTGAGTGAGTGAGTGAGTGAGTGAGTAAGTAAGTGTTGTATGCAGGTATCCGTACGGTGTGTCGTCAATTGTGTGCCATCGAATCGCATCTGACCGACGTCATGAACGTACGATTCCATCAGGGATGTCGATGGGGTTCGATGGTGCTGCCGTATCTGCCTGACAACTACGGCCCCATGTACGTCTGCAAGCTGGAACGGATCGAGTGATAAAGTAAAGCCCGCATGTTGTTTCTGCTAGCAAAAGTAATGCCCAAACATCTGATAATGAAGCATTGGACAATCAGTGTTCAGTGTTAACACGCACATCAATCATCATCACCCCACGCTATACTGTGTTGAACTATGGGGTGAACAGAGTTGAGTTGAGGCTAGTGATGTTTCATTATCAGATGTTTTGGGTATTATTTTTGCTTCCAGAAACGACATAAGGAATATTCCTCAAAATGACTGATAATAAAACATCACTAGGGTTTTCTTAACTAAATTCTGTCCCAATGTTACCTGCCCTAGAAGAGTATTGACGAGCGTGTTAACTGTTAAAACTGGTTGTCCGATGTTTCATTATCAGGTACTTTGTTTAGTATTATTCGCGGTCGGAGGTATTTTACAACACATGTGGTTTATTTGTAAATGAGGAGTGCTTGGTGAACGCGCGTGCTGCGTAGTAATAGTAAACGAATTCTAGTCCAACCAAGAAACTGAAAAATTTCAAGCATCTTGGTAGGATTCGAACCCACGACCTTATGTTCAGTACACAGACGTGCTAACCGCTATAACACTGACTTTCGATGTTTCATTAGCAGTCACTTTGTGATTAATTATGGATACATCAACTGTGGTTTACTAATTTTCCTCCTGCAAATGTATTATGTATTAAGCGTTGTATTCCATGTATGATGGGAGTATTCCTCGAAGTGCCAATAAGCGGCCCACTTTTTTTTTGTGCCCTTTTATTCTCGTTTCTAACTTATGTTGTTTTATGGAGTTTATTATGTTCTGCTCTCATGCTATTATATTTCAAATTTTGCCGATTTTATCAACCAACATGAATGCATCTGACAATAAAATATATCAAAGCAAAAACATTGGTTTCTGAATAAATTGTCACATCAATTATATTCTTCGACGAATCATTGAACTGAAATAAAAATAAAACGACATACAACCGTTTAAAGAAAAATAACGCACATTCGAATATATATTCTTATCAATTATGCATATTATACGACTATACGTTCAGCATCTGATATCATCACAACACACATCGTTTACACGGTGATCCGAAAGTCTGATCGCTTTTTGACGTTGATTTTAGTGAACAGAACAAACATTTCATGCTGAATGGTAACGAAATCAATTATGTAAAAATTAATCTGAGAAATGCAGGAAATAAGTCATGAGCTCAAGCGAAGGCATTTGTCTCTTTTATTGTGAGAAGGAATATCATTTTCGATCACCCTATAATAAATGGCGGACGAGTCAAACCTCCAAACAAAGGAGAATCTTTCCAAAGAGGGTGAGTTGGCATAAATAGACCATTTTACCTACACCTTGAGGAACAAATTAAACTTTTTTAAACCAAACAAAGAGGGGTATTCCACATTTCCCTCCCTTTTTCGTCCGCCAGTGCCTGTAATGTCCGCATATCAGTTCAGATAACAGGCAGCGAAACCTAGCGGTAATACACTACGTTTTGTTTACTTTAACGCTCGTGCGTTCAGTGCATTCTTCCCCTTACTTCCTGTTCTCCAATGATTAAGCGTTAATTAAAAAAGGTCATAGTTTTTTTTAAAGAAAACGTTTTCGGTGCGCAATTTGAAGTCAACACTGAATTTGGCGCGTATTCAAATTTTCGAGAAAATGGTTTCGTGTATAATAACAGGTTGATAGATCATTTGATAACAAGAACACCTGACCAACTTATTTGGTTATCAGCTGCCACTGGATTTCCTTTACTTTCGTTGACGTTTCACAGCAAATTTTATTGTGTTTTTCATTTCACACATCAGCGACCAACGATGAAGTTTTCCATTTTTGGTGGTGATAAAATTTTAACAATGTGCTTGATACAAAAGAAAATTAATGTTTCTGAACTCGTTGTCGTTGTTGTTGTCGTTGTTGCTGTTGTTGTTGTTGTTGCTGATGTTTTTGATGATGATGTTGTTGTTGTTGTTGTTGTTGTTGTTGTTGTTGTTGTTGTTGTTGTTGTTGTTGTTGTTGATTTGGTTGTTGTTGTTGTTGTTTTTGATGTTGTCGTTGCTGTTGTTGTTTTTGTTGTTGTTGTTATTGTTGTTGTTGTTGTTGTTGTTGTTGTTTTTGTTGTTGTTGTTGTTGTTGCAGGAAATAATCATGCGTGTTTAACAACGGGCACAAGCGGTACGCACGGTAATGAGTATTTTTACGTATCTTCCATAACCGCGTTCAACCTATTAGATTTCTCGACATTATTCTCAACTAAATCCGCTTTCAAGTCGTTCGTCAACACTGAATCATGTTTTGTCAATATTATGTGTCAAATCAACCATTCCAAATCCAAAATTGTTAACATCCTTGACATCTAAATGTTACATTTTTTACACATTAATTTGTAATCAGTCTCTGTAAATTTTTAGTAACAAACATCTAATAATATACATACATACTTAATTTTTTTTATTCTCATCTTTGGTTGCCAGTATATTCCATCGCAGTTCCGCACTGTGTTGTACTCGTTATCCATTGACCTAATTTGTCATCAATAAAACGAACCGAACCGAACCGAACCGAATGAGTGCGTTTGCGTTGGCAATGAATTCCTGTCCTCATGTTGTTGTTGCTTTTGTTATGGTTGTTGTTGTCACTGTTGCTGTTGTTGTTGTTGTTGTTGTTGTTGTTGTTGATGACATTGTTGTTGTTGTTGCAGTGAATAATCATGAGCGTTTCACAACGGGTACAAGCGGCACGCACTGTAATGAGTGCGTTTGCGTCGGCCAAGAATTCCTGTCCTCATCATGTTCACGATACAAGTACTCCGTACAGATTGTGTTCACATGCCACCAATGGTGAGTGAGTGAGTGAGTGGGTGAGTGAGTGAGTGAGTGAGCGGGTGAGCGAGCGAGTGAGTGAGTGAGTGAGTGAGTGTGATTGAGTGAGTGAGTGAGTGAGTGAGTGAGTGAGTGAGTGAGTGAGTGAGTGAGTGATGTTAGTGGAGTGAGTGAGTGAGTGAGTGAGTGAGTGAGTGAGTGAGTGAGTGAGTGAGTGAGTGAGTGAGTGAGTGAGTGAGTGAGTGAGTGAATACATTATTTTCATAGACCCCAAGGAATACGCATTCGAGATGACTTTCTCAACAATTCGATATGGCGTGGGCGTTACGAAAGAGGTGCGTAGCCAGTTCATTCACTCACTCACTCACTCACTCGCTCACTCACTCACTTAACCACTCACTCTCTCACACACTCACTCACTCACTCACTCAATCACTCACAAATAGGTGGGCATGGACCTGAAAACTATGGGCGCCAAGAACACCCTGGTGGTCACGGATGAAGGCGTTTCGGAAACATCGGCTTTCGACAGAGTGACCGAGTCGTTGAAGAAAAATGATTGTCGGTTCAACGTTTTCGAACGGGTGTCTGTCGAGCCAACCGACTTAAGTTTCACGGTTTGTTTCAGTCACTCAGTCACTTACTCACTCGCTCACTCACTCACTCACTCACTCACTCACTCACTCACTCACTCACTCACTCACTCACTCACTCACTCACTCACTCACTCACACACTCACTCACTCACTCACTCACTCACTCACTCACACACTCACTCACTCACTCACTCAATCACTCACTCACTCACTCACTTCTCACTATCTCACTCATTCACTCACTGCAGGACGCACTTGAGTTTGCACGTGCTGGGGGTTACGACTCGTTCATTGCTGTGGGCGGTGGCTCTGTGATAGATACGGCCAAATGTGCCTCATTATTTGCTGCTAATCCGAAGGTTAACAGACAGACAGACAGACAGACAGACAGACAGACAAACAGAAAATTTTCAGGCTGAATTGTTGGACTACACTACGACTCCAGCTGGAAAATGGCTGCATCCGGAAAATCCCATGAAACCGCTCATTGCTATACCAACGACAGCGGGAACTGGTTGGGATA
>OZ038445.1:7028021-7033021 GCA_964036265.1 Daptonema setosum
TACTCACTCTTTCACTCACTCACACTCACTCACTCACTCACTCACTCACTCACTTCACTCACTCACTCACTCATTTAACTCACTCGCTCACTTCGTTGGCCTATGAACTAGTTGATGGAAGAGATGACATAGCTTACAGAACTGAATCTATCGAATGTACTGACTGACTGACTGATTAACTGACTGACTGACTGAGTGACTGACTGACTGACTGACTGACTGACTGACTGACTGACTGACCTGACCTGACTGACTGACTGACTGACTGACTGATTGATTGTAGGATTTTCCCGACCATAAAGTTTGTTGTCAACATCCTTGCGACAGTCTTTCTTGCATTCCTCCATCCGTTGGTAACGATGCCCAATGACACCAATGAGGACTCGAACCTCTTCTTGATCGACTTCCATTCCGAGGCACATGTTGTCGTCACCTGCATTCGACATGCAACAACAACAACAACAACAACAACAACAACAACAACAACAACAACAACAACAACAACAACAGCAACAACAACAACAACAACAACAACAACAACAACAACAACAACAACAACAACAACAACAACAACAACAACAACAACAACAACATCATCAACAACAACAACAACAACAACAACAACAACAACAACAACAACAACAACAACAACAGCAACAACAACAACAACAAACAACAAACAACAACAACAACAACAACAACAACACAACAACAACAACAACAACAACAACAACAACAACAACAACAACAACAACAACAACAACAACAACAACAAACAACAAAAACAACAACAACAAGTACTGTCGGCACGGCTGTGCCGATTACGTTGGATGTAATAAGCATCCAACTGATCGGTGATTGGCGGGTCTACACTCGAGGGCGGAGCTGACTAGTTAGAGGTGATCGCCGACAATTGCATGATCAGTTGTTGTTCTGCATGTAATGCGACGTATACGTCTAATTCGAGCTCTTGTAAATGAAGTGTCTAACATTAACATGTTGGGCGTGTACAAGTAATGCTTCTTATTAGTAAAACGTGCTTTCACGGAACACAACTCACCTCACGACTAATATAATACAATAACAATCAAGATGAACCTAATTTATTCTTGTCGTGACATGGCATCCGCTAATATAAGTCCAGTCCGCGACCATTTTCAATAACACACTGCCCAGTTTTCAATCACGACGACTGAGGGTGATCATGATTTTGAAGAATGACAATATTCTTTCATCAAGGTCATGTACATCGCGTCAATTAAACCAACCTCATCCAGCTTGTGTTCATCCCGCCCAGTATATCTGTGGTTCGACAGGGATTGAACATACATATTCTACGTCATATCCGTATTCACCCTGCCCAATGTACATACAGCGGTGTGTAACCTGTGGTTCGACAAGGGTTGAACTCAACCTGTGCTTTCCTCTTCACCAGCATTTGTTTTTATAACGAACTGGTGGTGGAGCAACCACATGGTTTCAGTCATCATTCATCATCAACTACTTTACCTACTCAAGGGAAGACTTGAGTAGAGTTCAGGCACACTCATCGTTGTCTCATCAGCATTATTTACCTACTCAAGGGAAGGACTTGAGTAGAGTTCAGGCACACTTCATCGTTGCCACACCGTCATCACTTACATACTTAAGGGAAGACTTGAGTAGAGTTCAGGCACACTCATCGTTGCCTTCATCAGCATCAGTTACCTACTCAAGGGAAGACTTGAGTAGAGTTCAGGCACACTCATCGTTGCCTCATCAGCATCATTTACCTACACAAGGGAAGACTTGAGTAGAGTTCAGGCACACTCATCGTTGCCTCATCAGCATTATTTACCTACTCAAGGGAAGACTTGAGTAGAGTTCAGGCACACTCATCGTTGCCTTCATCAGCATTATTTACCTACTCAAGGGAAGACTTGAGTAGAGTTCAGGCACACTCATCGTTGCCACACCGTCATCACTTACATACTCAAGGGAAGACTTGAGTAGAGTTCAGGCACACTCATCGTTGCCTCATCAGCATCAGTTACCTACTCAAGGGAAGGACTTGAGTAGAGCTCAGGCACACTCATCGTTGCCACACCAGTATCAGTTACCTACTCAAGGGAAGACTTGAGTAGAGATTAGGCACATTTCATCGTTGCCACACCTTCATCAGTAACCTACTCAAGGGAAGACTTGAGTAGAGGTTTAAGGCACATTCATCGTTGCCACACCTTCATCAGTTACCTACTCAAGGGAAGACTTGAGTAGAGATTAAGGCACACTCATCGTTGCCACACCACCTTCATCTATCAGAAGCTTGATACCTGATCAGCGTTGATTAGTCACCGTATTTCAACTCATTCCGCTACTCATCCGCCATTCGACTACCCAAAAAAACCAGTCAGAGGCGTTGTTTTGAACATTCGTTTCGAATTTAGAACACACATTTCCTGTTCTGATAGCAATTTGCGTCTATTCTCTCTTCATTTGCGTAGGACAAACCAGTCTGAACAAAGTGCGCATTGCCTTTGTGACCTGAAGTACATATACATTATACATACATCCATTTTTTGCGCGAGGGGAACATACATATCAATTATTGAAATTATACTAACGTCAGCATTTAGAACGAGGGACCATCCAATACACAATTATGACTGCTCAATTCTTTAGATCCAAAATTAACGAAAGAGTGAATACTGTGGTAGCTAGAATTCAAGACATAAATGAACTGCATGAAATTGCTAACTCTAAGTCTGGCCCTGCTCTGAAACTCCAAGAAATTATCAGGTCAATTCAGAAACTGAGGGGTTGGCAGATTCAACTGGGATCGTTAATTAAACATTTGGATGATTGGGACATGGAATATTTTTCATGGGCATCAAAAACACCACTTGAAGACAGAGACGCAGTTTTGAAAGCATACGAAAACTACATTTACATGGAAGGTAGTCTCTCTGACATCCGCGATGTATGTCAACAAAAACTATCTGCTGTTGTGGGCAAGCTGAATGAAGCTAAAGAACTTGACGCAAGTCTGCCTTTTATCGTTGCTGCATCGAAACGTTCAGGTACACAAACAACTACAAAGATTGACACACGCGACATGCACCTTGACGTGCACCCCACAAATGACGAGCATCAAACGCATGAGCGGGAGATCCAGGCTCAGCGTCAAGAGCATCCCGTTCACGTACAACTCATGGCAGATTCACAATATGTCAGTCAACAATCACAGCAGCTTCAACAACATCTCATCCAAAACCTGATCACCCTTGAACCTGATATCATACGGTCACCGTCGCTGATTTCAAAAGCCGATGAACCCAACGAGCTACCGTTTGAAACAACACTAACCGAATCAACACAACCAGCCAAGTCATTCCTCTTTAACGAGGCCGTGAATCATAATAGCTCAGATCATTATCAGGATGAACATCAGTCACATCACCCGTATTTGAAGATGCAGCATTCGCTACACTATCAGTCGCGCAAATCTACCCGTCGCAAGGTCAAGCGACGTCCAGCTGACGAGGTTCGCCTTGCGTGCATGAAAACAGCCGTTCATCCGAAACTGGCTGCGCAACAGCAGTCAGTTGCAGTGAAGCCGAGATACAACAAATTTTATGACCATAAGTCCGATAATTCATCACACAAACTCACGAAAGTAAATGTGACAAAGAACACATTGAAAACGCCTTGCAATACGCACTACCTGAATACGTTTGACAACCTGATCTTGAAGACAGCAGACTTGAGTCAAATCATTATGCGGAAGCGACCAAGAATACGGCTGAAACTACCCACCAGCTTCGATCATCGCATCGCATTGCATGGATTGTGACGCGTTTATCACTGTCATCTCCAACTGCATCACCACCATGGTTCTTCAACATCATCTTCTTCACCGTTACCAACCCTAGCATCAACATCAGTTTCATGCACAACATCATCATTACTACCATCAGCGCTAGCATCATCTTTATCAACATCATCATTACCATCACCATCACCAGCATCAGTTTCATCAACTACATCATCTTCATCAACAACATCATCACTACCATCACCATCACCAGCATCGGTTTAATCAACTACATCAACATCAACAACACTAGCATCAACATCATTTTACTGTTATTATCACAAATCACCGCAATCGGCAGCAGCTCTATCTATACTCATCGTCAGCTTCATCACTTTCACTGTCACCATCAATGCATACAGCCTCAATGACTTCAACAATAGCATCAACATGGCTCTTTCATTAATCCAACATAGTAACAATTCTTCACCGTCATATCCACTTCATCAGACTAAAAACTCTTAACGATTGCATATTACTCGGTTTCTTGTGGAGTGTCGGCACTGCCGTGCCGATACGATACATGTAAAGATTAAATAATCAGATTGAAAATACTCTTTCCTACATATCTGAGTCTCTTCTCATATTATTTCCATAAGCTACTTTGGCACTTCTAAAATTGTATCTATTCAAAACACCAAATTTCAGTTTCTAATATTTGTATAATAATCCTTATCCTGATCATTCATTTGCCTGTGACTTACCATAACACTCAGTTTTTGCTCTGGAGTGTCGGCACGGCTGTGCCGATTACGTTGGATGCATTAAGCATCCAACTGATCGGTGATTGGCGGGTCTACACTCGAGGGCGGAGCTGACTAGTTAGAGGTGATCGCCGACAATTGCATGATCAGTTGTTGTTCTGCATGTTATGCGACGTATACGTCTGATTTGAGCTCTTGTAAATGAAGTGTCTAACATTAACATGTTGGGCGTGTACAAGTAATGCTTCTTATTAGTAAAACGTGCTTTCACGGAACACAACTCACCATCACGACTAATACAAAAATAATCAATATAAATCTAATTTATTCTTGTCGTGACAAGTACTACTACAACAATAACAGCAACAACATCAACAACAACAACAACAACTAGTACTACTACAACAATAAAACAGCAACAGCACCAACAACAACAACAACAT
>OZ038445.1:7038021-7075063 GCA_964036265.1 Daptonema setosum
ATTGCAGTTTCTCATAGTTCACAGTTGAAAACCTTCATGTTCTTGAAGTCCACAGTTCATTGCAGTTCCTCTTAGTTCATAGTTAAAATCCTGCAATCATTTTTCGATAGTTCTTCATTAGTTTAATAATGTCGCACCGAATAGCATAAGATGAAATAAATTTACAGTGAATTTATAGCATGTTCAGGGTTTCTTGTTATCAACAATTATTTTAATAGACTCGTTACCACATACTGTATGCAAATAACTCAAACACGTTTTTTTTCTATACTAACCAAATATAGGGTGGACATTTTGTTATTAGAATGGCCACAAAAAGGTAATCAGTGTTTCCTCTATAAAACTGTATCTTGGATTTTGGAGTCAATTTTGGATTTTGACGGAATTCAACGTTTTTGGAGAAAACAAAAAAAAATATTTTTCCGTGAATCCAAAATCCAAAATTAAAAATTTTGATTTTCAGAAAAATAATTGTTTTTTCTTGCTTTTTACAAAAACATTACAATCTAAAGTTGATTCCAAAATCCAAGATTCAGTTTTATAGGGGAAACACTGATTACCTTCTGTGGCTATTCTAATAACCAATTGTCCACCCTTTACCATGTGAAGAAGTGAGTTTATCTCGAAAATTCAAACGCGCGCCAAAGGCATATTTGAATTCAAATTGCGCGCCAAATTTCTTTCTGAGTAACAAGAAACTATGGATAGGCTATAAAACAAACAAATTTTGATAGACATTAATCACCATCACATTAAATCATCAATCACAGCAAGACTAGTGGGAGACCTTGGCAGGTTAAAAAGACGCGCGCATTCAAATCGAGTATCCTAATATATTGAGAAAGCTATGAAAAGCGTCTTCATGTTAATCGTGTTTAGTGTGTTATAGCTTGTTCAGGGATTCTTGTCAGTAGCGGACGAGAAGGGGAGGGAAAAGTGGAATTTCCCCCTCTTTGGCTGTTTCAAAAAGTAGAGTTTGTTCCCTAAGGTGTAGGTAAAATAGCCTGACAACTGGCGATAACCCCTTTTTGATGAAATTCCCCTCCCTTTGGGAAATTAGCTCGTCCGCCAGTGATTCTTGTTATCAAAAATTTATTTTGCAGGCCGGTTATGCACGTGTGCATAAGGCGCGATTTTTGTATGTAATCTAAATGTTATGTGAAAAAAAAGATTTCTTGAAAATTTGAAAGCGCGCCAAAACTGCGCGCCACAGGCCACAAAGTTTTTGGCTGGCAAGAAACCCTGGATAGGCTATGGTACGCTAAAATATTAAGAAAACTAATTTTGAACGCGCGCCAAAAGTTATCGAATTGGCAAATGTCTAAATAACGAATGTTAAGTGATAACATACTATAATTTACACTGAAATATAATTCAAGGAAGCAAGCAATTTAGGATAAAAGCACTGGAGTAGACAAATATACGAGTGAATGATAATTTGAGGAATATAGAAAGCGACTTAGACGCTTAGACGGTACAAAAAGCGACTAGACGGTCCAAAAAAATCATCGAAACTATAGTTCGGTTATAATTCCTTTTTACTCAATTTCATTACAAAAATCTTTTCACGACACGAAATGAATTGGAATTTGCGGGTTAAAATTCTGTTCACCGCGAACTGAAGGAACTAGAACTTTTTTCAATAACTATCAAGAAGTAATGCAATCAAGCAATAACTATTTACATAGATAACTAGACAATCTCACTCGAATCATCCAAATTATAAACAATATTGACATAAAGAAGTCGACGATTGTAAAAAAATGCGAAGAAATAAAATTACTTCATTAACAACAAATTCAATCATTCACTCACTCACTCACTCACTCACTCACTAACTCACTAACTCACTCACTCACTCACTCACTCACTCACTCACTCACTCACTCACTCACTCACTCACTCACTCACTCACTCACTCACTCACTCACTCACTCACTCACTCACTCACTCACTGCACTCACTCACTCATTGAACTTGATCACCAGTTTACCAGCAGCTCCACCCACTTGCTCAATCACATCCACATGGGCGTCGATCACTTCATCGATTTCATATTCTTTTCGGACAACCGGATTGAACCGGTTTTCTTTGAAACCGGCCGCCATCTCCCGACCGAACTCGATCCAGTCATCCTGTGGTGAAGTGAGTGAGTGAGTGAGTGAGTGAGTGAGTGAGTGAGTGAGTGCAGTGAGTGAGTGAGTGCAGTGAGTGAGTGAGTGAGTGAGTGCAGTGAGTGAGTGAGTGAATAGGTAAGTGAGTGAGTGCAGTGGAATGAGTGAGTGAGTGAGTGAGTGCAGTGAGTGAGCGAGTGAGTGAGTGAGTGAGTGAGTGAGTGAGTGAGTGAGTGGATGAGTGAGTGAGTGACTGACTGACTGTGTGATAGACTGACTGACTGACTGAAAGACTCACACACTCACTCACTCACTCACTCACTCACTCACTCACTCACTCACTCACTCACTCACTCACTCACTCACTCACTCACTCACTCACCGGTTTCATACGTGCCAACGCCACACCAAATATGGCCGATTCCTTGACCATCATCTCCCTCGGCGTGATCTCAATAGGTCCGCGCGAGCCGATGATCTGAAAAAGGCGGGAAATTCAAAAATTCAAATTTGGCGCCAAAAGTGAAATATCTGATTGATTGTGTTATATCGATATCACTGGTGGATGAGCTAACCCTCCAAAGGAAGGAGAAATTCATCAAAGAGGAGGAATGCGCAATTTTCCGGTTATTTTACCTACACCTTAGGAAACAAAATTGACTTTTTGAGAAAGTCAAACAGGGGGAATTCCATTTTCCCACCTACTCGTCCGCTAGTAATCGGACATTCAGGTAATAAAGTGGAATCAACTAAACTTACATAAACAATTTTGAGAAAAAAAAAATTTAAATTTTGGCGCCAAATTTAAAAATTCAAATTCACCGCCGTTCGACCACCGATTCGCATCAACTTCAGGTCCGTTTGGAGGTTGACATTGGCCAGCATTTCCAGAATCACGTCCACACCGCCCGATGAATCCGTCTGCAATTCAGTGACTGATTCAGTGACTTACTCGGTGACTTATTAGGTGACTAATTCAGTGACTGAATGAGTGACGTATTAATTGACTTAATCATTTTAGCTACTTTAGTATCCCACATAAAATATTTTATAACAGAGTCCAAAAAGACTCACTCACTCACTCACTCACTCACTCACTCACTCACTCACTCACTCACTCACTCACTCACCCACCCACCAACACACCCACTCACTCACTCACTCACTCACTCACTCACTCACTCACTCACTCACTCACTCACTCACTCACTCACTCACTCACTCACTCACACAACCACCCACCCACCCACTCACTCACTCACTCACTCACTCACTCACTCACTCACTCACTCACTCACTTACTCACTCACTCACTCACTCAATCACTCACTCACTCACTCACTCACTCACTCACTCACTCACTCACTCACTCACTCACTCACTCACTAACTCACTCACCAGGATCTCGTCTGTGTAGCCACTCCTGGAATGGCAATATACTTTATCTGCTCCTCGCTCCTTCACCAATTCCATTCCCTGCTCACTGCCAGCGGTTCCATAAACGGTAAAACCCTTGGCTTTAGCTAATTCCACAGCCGCCAAACCTACCTAAATGTAGAGCAGTGAGTGAGTGAGGTGAGTAAATGAGTGAGTGAGTGAGTGAGTAAATTAGAGAGTGAGCGAATGAGTGAGTGAGTGAGTAAATAAGTGAGTGAGTGAATGAGTGACTCCGTAAAACCAACCGCTCCCGATGACCCGTGAATGAGTACTATTTCATCTGATTTCGGCGAAGTTCTAAAATAACTCGATTGACTCACAACAACAACAACCTTAACAACAACAACACTAACGACAACCACCACCACCACCACCACCAACAACAATAACAACAACAACAACAACAACATCAACAACAACAAACTTTTGCAGTGCCCTCAAAGCAGTGGCATACGGAATGCCAAACGCAGCACCTTGACTGAAGGAAAGTCTGTCCGGAAGTGAATATACGGTGGTTTGGTCGAATACGGCCAATTCCGCATACGCGCCTGATACACAACCTGTGGCGAAGACTCGGTCACCCACCTGAAACCATTTAGTCTAGGTATAGTTGACTTTCAATGAGCGAGTGAGTGAGTGAGTGAGTGAGTAAGTGAGTGAGTGAGTGAGTGAGTAAGTGAGTGAGTGAGTGTGTGATTGACTGAGTGAGTGAATGACTTTGTGAGTGAGTGAGTGTGTGATTGACTGAGTGAGTGAATGACTTTGTGAGTGAGTGAGTGTGTGATTGACTGAGTGAGTGAATGACTTTGTGAGTGAGTGAGTGTGTGATTGACTGAGTGAGTGAATGACTTTGTGAGTGAGTGAGTGTGTGATTGACTGAGTGAGTGAATGACTTTGTGAGTGAGTGAGTGTGTGATTGACTGAGTGAGTGAATGACTTTGTGAGTGAGTGAGTGTGTGATTGACTGAGTGAGTGAATGACTTTGTGAGTGAGTGAGTGTGTGATTGACTGAGTGAGTGAATGACTTTGTGAGTGAGTGAGTGTGTGATTGACTGAGTGAGTGAATGACTTTGTGAGTGAGTGAGTGTGTGATTGACTGAGTGAGTGAATGACTTTGTGAGTGAGTGAGTGTGTGATTGACTGAGTGAGTGAATGACTTTGTGAGTGAGTGAGTGTGTGATTGACTGAGTGAGTGAATGACTTTGTGAGTGAGTGAGTGTGAGTGGGTGAGTGAGGCAGATTTCCATAAGTTACCCTTTTTCCAAACTTAAGTTTGGTCATATGCCTAAGCCTAAGCCTAATACGGAGCCAAAGCTAATTCCTAAGCCTAAGCCTAAGTTCCAAGCTCGGAACTAAGCCGAAGCCGGAGCCTTAATCGAATGAATTAAAGTTGAACACCAAAATAGGAAAAAGGGTATGGTTTGCCGATTCTGCTAGGTAATTTCCCAACCCTACCCTTTTTCCATCAAGATTTAAGAGTATTTCGACCCGTATTTTTGGCCAAAAACAAATACATCGCAGAAAGGTATTTCTAAGCCTAAGCCTGATACATAGGCATGTAAAAAAGCTAATGACTAAGTCTGAATTGACTTAGACAGCGAGAAAATATACAAAATAAAAAAAGGGTAGCTTATGTAATTCTGCGTGAGTGAGTGAGTGAGTGATTGAGTGAGTGTGTGTGTGTGAATGAGTATGTGAGGGACTGAGTGAGTGACTGTGTGAAAGAGTGAGTGAAGGAGTATGTGAGTGATTGAGTGAGTGATAGAGTGAGTGAGTAAGCGAGTGAGTTGATGACTGAGTGACTGACTGACTGACAAACAGACAGACAATGTGAGTGGGTTCTCCAAGTTATGACCTGACCTTCAAGCTCTTCACATCAGTACCGATTGACTCCACGATACCTGCCACATCCTTGCCAGGTGTGTACGGTAGTTTGGGTTTGATGGCATGTACTCCCTGACGAATGTACGTATCGACCGGATTCACGCCGGCACGGTGTACACGCACTCTTACCTGCAACAACAACAACATCATTAACAACAACAACATTAGTAACCCTGACATCCACAACAACAACAGCATGAACAACAACATTAGAAGCAATAATGAGAAAAACAACAACAACAATTCTAGTAGCAACACCAAAATCAGCAGCAGCACCAACATCAGCAGCAGCAACAACAACATTAGCAGCAATAATGAGAACAACAACCATAATATCAACTTTTGTAACAACAACAACAACAACAGCAACAACCACAACAAAAACAGCAGCAGCAACAACAACAACAACAACAACAACAACAAAACAGCATTAAACATGTGCAGGTGTTGATATCTGAGGTTCGTTCGGCATCATCATCCCGTACCGTCAATACTTCAGGTCCTTGAATACAACAACTTCAACAACAACAACAACAAAAACAACATCTTCGGCAACAACAACAACAACATACCTGTGTAGGCGTTGATATCTGCGGTTCTGCCAGATCATCCCGTACCGTCAGTACTTCAGGCCCACCGAATTCCTCGATTAAAACACCCTTCATAATCTTATTTCGTGTTCCGGTTGACAAATTACAAATGGATGGAGCGAAAAAATTCGAGGAAACGGAGCGATTTGGAAGCGAAAACTTTCGATGGTATGGCTTCAGTGAAGATATCAAGTGTCGAGCAGACCTGGTTGTGAGATTGACAACCATGGGCTGAAAAACATGGAGAAGTGCAGTGGTGAAGGAGTCGGACTACTGATCCCAGAGTGGTGGGTTCGAATCTTATAGATCATATCGTAATTGTACTTCCTAGATAAGAAAGACTACCACGCACTACCGGACGAGTCAAACTTTCAAAGGAAGGGGAATTTAGACAAAGAATGGGGAATCGAGAGAAATAAGGCCAGTTGTCCCAACCCTTCAACTAGCAAAATATACTTTTAGAAAACGCCAAATAAGGGGGAAATACACTTTTTTCTCCTGTTCTCGTCCACTAATGGTATAGCCTAAACCTACCACGTATGCTCGATAAGATCAATGCAACACTCCTATCAATTAATTAAAGAATGTTTATGCGACTGTTTTCAATTATTCTATTTAGACAGTGTGACCTGATTTTAGTTCGATAATTGAAGCCCGATTTCGTATAAAAAACATCTGTGGGTATGGGTAATGGGCATCGAACTGGGCACCCCTGCGATGCTAGGCCCATATCTTAACCACTTGACAATAAGAAGCAGTGGGATCTCTGGCGAAAATCCACACCAAGATGGACGGAGGTATACGGTCGTCCCCTAGTAACTAAATAAAAAAATCCTCACCAACTTAAAAAAATACAATTTTTATCAATTTATAATTGTTAAGGGTAATAAATAATTGGGCACACAAAAGTGGCAACGAGAAAAAATAAAAACTATATAGCTCAATGACAGTAATCGTAATTACTAAAAGTTTTTTTTCTATAAAACTACTGAATTGCACTACTGTACTGCAATTGCAAACTAAAATATTTCAGATTCATGAAAAAAATTAGAGCTCCAGAATACTTTTTGAGCTAAATAGTTCGGTAGCAGAAATCTGGAATTTAATTTTCCAAATTGCATGAGATAGTTTTTATGCCAATAAAGTTTGCATAATAAGGTTTTATAAATAATATGTACATAGAATGTGCACTGCAAAAGTATGAGAAATGAAGAATATTGAAGCACAGGAGCAAAGAAAACCATTGATGCATACCCTAAACACTCAAAACAGAAACTAACAGAAAAATAAAAAACAAGTATCATCAGTATAGCATTATTCCGTCTCAAAAATTCACCAGTAGCTGTACACACTTACCCCCATATCACAGAAACTTTTGGCATTGGGTGCCTAAATTGGCGCATCTTTATGCAAGAAAACTTTGAAGTTCTATAACTCACGTAAGAATTGGTTTTAAATTGAAAACGTTTTTCAGAGGTGAGATTGTCTATTTTTACACATGAGAAAAATAAGAAACTCAAAACAAACACAATATAATGCATTGAAAATATTATGGCAAAAATTTATGCACTGCTGCTTATGACAAAATCGTCCTTTGGCACCTGGTCTGGGAGCGAAAACGGAGTGCGATATAAATTGCATGTTTTCTATCCAATTAAATGTTTTTACTTTGAGTTTTTCATGATTGCATCATGAGGAAAAAAACGAACTTTCATCTGAACAAAAGTTTTTTATTTTTAACCGATTATATCGTGAGTTATAGAACTTCAAGTTTTTTGCATAAAGATGCACCAAGTTAGGCACCCAATGCCAGAAGTTTCTGTGATATGGGGGTTAGAATTTCTTTGACACGGGAAATTTCAATGATAAAGCACAATCGGTAATGACGTGGGACCAGGTAGTAATCGAACATAAGAATCATGAACAAGGAATAACAGATTAACAACACTTAAAAGTAAAAAATGTGAGAATGCGTTTGAGTGGTTTTCAACCACGACTGAAGTAAGACAGTATTCGAATCGAATAATCTTCTTCAAAAAAATTACAAAGAAAAAATGGTCTATCCCATGAATCATACACTAACTTACTGACCCAAATAAATACGCTTTCACAAACGTCAGGATCTGTGTCTCAAGTGAAGTTTCGAACCAGAATCACCAGTTTTCAAGGCTGGCACCCTCCACACTAGACTTAATGTTCCCCCAGACTTTATTAATTCCCCAGAATCATCGATACATCGTGAAGTTCTGACTCACTCACTCACACTCATCAATTATCGATTCTCCACCAATTATCGATTTATCATAATTTATCAATTAACAATCATTCATCAATTCGTCAATTATCAATATTTCATCAATTATCATACTCCATACCCCCATCATCCACAGCACTGGCCATAGCCATCGTATTCGCATCACCCTCGAGATTCCCCAGAATCAATGAGATATCGTTTAATTGTGGTAAGCCCAGACCTCCACCCATGGAATCCGAGGCTCTGAGGAAGTCAGCACCTAACAGCTGCTCGAGACTATCGTTGAGGGAGAGGTTGTGACCTGCAGTGAGTGAGTGGATGAGTTGAGTTGAGTGAGTGAGTGAGAGAGTAAGTGAGTGAGTGAGTGCGTGGATGAGTTAGTGAGAGAACGAGTGAGTGAGAAAGTGAGTGACTAGTGAGTGAGTGAATAAATGAGGAGTGAGTGAATGAATTGATGATGAGTGAGTTAGCAAGTGAGTGAGTGAGTGAGTGAGTGAGTGAGTGAGTGAGTGAGTGAGTGAATGAGTGAGTGAGTGAGTGAGGATACTGACCTGATGATGGCCCGGCTCCCATATCCATTGACATGCCCATGGCTGCGGCACCCAGTGGACTATCCGAAGATATGGCACTGATGCTGAATCAGTCAGTCGATCAGTCAGTCAGTCAGTCAGTCAGTCAGTCAGTCAGTCAGTCAGACAAGTATGTCAATCGTCAATAGGTCAATAATCAACTAATCAGTCAGTTTAGCCAGTCAAGACTCAGTCACTCACTCACTCACCTCACTTACTCACTCATTCACTCACTCACTCACTCACTCACTCACTCACTCACTCACTCACTCACTCACTCACTCACTCACTCACTCACTCACTCACTCACTCACTCACTCACTCACTCACTCACTCACTCACTCACTCACTCACTCACTCACTCACTCACCTGTCATCAGCGAACATACTCGGCGAGCCCAGATTGGCATTGGAATGCGGTCCGGGCGTCGAAGTTCCCGGCATCTGAGGACTGAAAAAAATAATTATAGCATTTCTAAATTATTAAGAGACTGCATTTGAATGCGCACCTTTTTGGAAAACTTTCACTTTCTTCAAGTATATGGCTTATCCATGATAGATTACCAGAACTATCGGTTTCCTCGGTCTCGAAGCGAAATTCAAATGTTTTTCCCGAACAGTGTATGACCGATTTGAAACTTTTTATTCCAATGGTCAGTCAGTGAACAAATCGGTGCGTACTGAGAAATGCATGAATGAAGCTTTGACTCTAATTCAGAGTTAGAAAAGTGGGCGAAATTTATATGCAACTCGAAAGCTCATGAAAACTCATGATGCATGATGTTGACCAACCCCTTCGCCACCATGATTACTTCACTGCCAATGTATCCATTCGGTCCTTGCAGCATCTTCTCGTCCTGTTCGAAGCGTTTCATGACTCTGAAAATGGTATTCCATGATCATTATGACCGGTCAGTCCATACGGTCATGCATGGTGATGGACGAAACTTCTCAAAGAGGGGGAATCAGTAAACTAGGGTAAACTACTGATTTTTACCTAAGGCTACCGTCACTTTTTCACCTACACATGTTAGGAGAAAAAATTATAACTTTTGAAACTGCCAAAAAAATTCAATCCACTTTTGTGTCCCTCTTTCGTCTGCTCGTGCCCGGTCAAGCACCGGCGGACGCGCCAAAACTCCAAAGAGAGGGACTTTTTCCAACGAGGGGGAATCAGCAGATATTCAAGCATTTTATCGACACCTTAAGGAACAAACTCATATTTTCGAAACCACCAAAGAGAGGGGAATTCCACTTTTCCCTCCCCTACTCGTCCGCTAGTGTGGTCAAGTAATCTTTTTTTATTAGAAAAAAAAGTAATCAATTGTGAATGAAACACAAACTTTTCCATTTCAATATCCGGATACAGATGGTTGATGTGTTTGAGCGATGGACACGTGGCGATACGTTGAGACAGGGCCAGCTGGTCCAGTTCCTTGGCCACAAACGGTGCCAGATGAAACGGTACATACACTGAAATAAGAGCTGAGTTAGACACTCGATCAGTAAGTGCCGGTTTCGTTGCAACAACAACAACAACAACAGCAACAACAACAACAACAACAACAACAACAACAACAACAACAACAACAACAACGACAACAGCAGCAACAACAACAACATCATCAACAAAAACAACAACAACAACAACAACTCACCATTATTCTCGGCACAAACAAACGCAATGCTGACGGCACCCGCCTGCGTATCGGAGAATCGCAACAACAACAAAACGACCAAAAACAACAACAACAACAACAACAACTCACCATTATTCTCGGCGCACACAAATGCGATGCTGACGGCGCCCGTTTGAGTATCGGAGAATCGCAGCAGAAACGACGGCCGATCGTTGCAGGCCAGCATGTCGGACGCGTCCTGCTTGCTCACGAATCCGACCAGCCAACCTGGAAACAGTCATTAAAATACTCCCAGAGCCTAAAGGACAAAAAAGAGAGAAACACAGATTTTTTTTCCTTGGTCAAATAATTCGATCGTCAGTGAATCGACTCAGTCATATAGAAAATTAAATGAATTACCATGTTATCCGATATTATAAAAACTCCCCACTAACCGAAAAACTATTCCTCAAAAGATTCAAATAGAACATTGTGAATCTCCCATTGACTCAAGAAGCTGTGCAAATGAGACAGATAAGTTTTTAATACAAGAAATGGCAAATCGTTCAAACCTTCATCCCAGAAGACCTGCAGTTTCTGCCGGATCAGTTGCATAACGGAGAACAGCCATTCCCAAAAAGAAAAAGACACGTCGTCGCGCAGGTGTTGCTGAAAAAATCAGTTAGTCAGTCAGTCGTTCAATTACCACTTACCTCATTCATACAGTACAGTCAGCCATTCAGTCACCCAGTCAGTCATTCTTTCAGTCAGTCAGTCAGTCAGTTACTCAACCACTCCTTCACTCACTCATTCACTCACTCACTCACTCACTCACTCACTCACTCACTCACTCGCTCACTCACTCACTAACTCACTCACTCACTTACTCACTCACTCACTCACTCACTCACTCACTCACTCACTCACTCACTCACTCACTCACTTACTTACTTACTTACTTACTTACTTACTTACTTACTTACTTACTTACTCACTTACTTACTTACTTACTTACTTACTTACTTACTTACTTACTCACTCACTCACTCACTCACTCACTCACTCACTCACTCACTCACTCACTCACTCACTCACTCACTCACTCACTCACTCACTCACTCACTTACTCACCCACTCACTCACTCACCAGCCTTGGCGAACTTCTGACACGTGATCTTGACTGCCATGGTTAGATAAAAATACTTTTGATCGCACAATTTCTCAGACAGATACGTCAAATTCCCAATCGGATCATGTCACTCACTCACTCACTCACTCACTCACTCACTCACTCACTCACTCACTCACTCACTCACTCCCTCGCACTTCCACCCACCTTGGCGAACTTCTGGAACGTGATCTTGGGTGCCGTGGTCAGATCGGCATACTTCTGACCGTACAATTTCTCTGCCAGATACGTCAAATCGCGATCCGATAGCGGCCGTTGGACGCCGGTGAATCGGAGGAATTTATGCCCGATCACCGGGCCCAACTCGTCCCAGGAAACGGCCGAATCCGCCGTCACCGCCGGTGCCCAGTTCTGCGAAATTTAAATATATTTTTTTAATTTCACTAACAACAACAACAGTAAAATCAACAATAACAACTTTAAAAAAAACGATAACAACAACAACAACAACAACCACCTCAACAAAAACAGAAAAAAAATATATTGTTCGGTTGTCTCACTCGGATTAAGACTTCGCCTAATCAAGGTCCAAATCACGAATGGTAAAGTGATTGCCGTAGAATCCTAACAACAACACCAACAACAACAACAATAACAACAACAACAACAACAACAACAATAACAACAACAACAACACCAACAACAACAACAACAATAACAACAACAACAACAACAACAACAACAACAATAACAACAACAACAACAACAACAAATACCAACCACAGAACCGAAGGCGCGTTGCCATAGTATGGTAGCTTGCGCATCACAGTCTTGAGAGCCGTGCACAATTACCATAATTGGAAGAGACAGAGTCTGAAACAAAAACAGAAAAACTATAAAACTGAAAATCATTTAAATGATGAAAACAAGTGTTGTTATTTTTATACGGTAACTAACTGGCAAAGATAATTAAATAAAGTATAAATCGGTGATAAATAATGCCAAATTGCATGTATTTTTATTGAAGCCAACTAGGCCCCATAATACCACATCAGAATGGTGTTTTCGTAATGTAATCAGAGAATGAGAGAAACCCCAGAGAAAAGATTCAGGATCTGTGCCACCTGCCAGGTTTCGAACTTGGAAGCATCGGATTGCGAGTCCGGCGCCCTAACAACTAGACTAGACCGGCCAATGCCAAGACTCTCGGACACTCTTGTACAATCTTAACCTAGAACTAAAGCACAGATAATTTTAATTACAATATTTCATATTTCATTTTGATACAAAAAAATAATAACCCAACCCAGAGATCGAATTTGCCCAGATTGCCCAGCTGGAAGGGTGAAATGTTGAATAACAAGGCGTATTTTTGGTCGGTAGCCATCATGGTGGGTGAGGCTTCGGCTTTGACGCCACTGGCTTTGGAAGCAGGTTTACGTGGAGCAATACGGGTGAGTTTCTGGAAAGTTTGTCTAGCATTGAGTAAGTAAGTGCGTGAGTCCGTGAGTGAGTCGGAAAAACAACTCCAACACTTAATCATTCAGTCAATAACGTCATTTATTCTGAGAGTCAACCAGTCAGTCAGCCAGTAAGTCAGTCAATCTGCCAGTCAGTCAGTCATTTAATCAGTTAGTCGATCAATCACTCATTCAATTAGTCAGTCAGACATTTAGTCAGTCAGTCAGTCAGTCATTCACAACGCCAGTCAGTCAGCCAGTAACTCATTCAATCAGTCAGTCAACCAACCGAATTCGAAAACGCCGCACACAAATGGCCATGATCGTTGAGTTGCAGCTTCTCAAAGTCATTGCTCACATTGCCAACGTCATTTTTCCTGCAATTTTTTTTAGAAAAATGACAATTCTCGAACAGAAGTTGATATAAATTTTTTCGACAGCGAATGCAAAGCTTCCTGACAGTTTTAAATTTTAATAGGTGTATTCCACCATATCACATCTATATCTATTCAACTATAATATTTACAGTAAACCATATATTTTGATTACATATAGTAAATCACTGTTTTGGATTTCGACATGCTGAGCACTGGAATAAATTGAAGGCTTGGAAATGAAGTCGGACCGTTTACTCGCTGGATTAAACCATCTGATACCGGAGCCTTAGGCTTATTTTCAATCTACTTTCACAAATCAACCAACAATTCATTAGTAATGCATTTATTGGCATGTAGCTGTCTGGCTTGGTCTTCAGCCACGATTCTCACGGTTACGGTAGTGTTGTCCAATTGTTGTTTGATGCCTGTTATTGATTAGAAATAATTTATCATAATTATTATTTTGTATATTCATTTGTATTTCACCTCAAATCCGCACCAATATTACACAAAACATAAAAAAAACAGGCATACCCATGAACATTACTATCCTATCATCTCTTTCAATGTTAGTCATACCCATTGAGCATGATCTTGTCCTGGTTTCAATTATACTAATTCATTTTGTTTATCCGTTTTGTGGTGGCCTAATTTTGGAAATATATTGGAATTGTTTCCTTGTTGACATTATAACAATAAACCTGGATAAAACTTGGAAACTCACCCAGTTTATCGCCGATCAACAGTCGAACGGCGGCGGAGAATTTGTGCTGGGTTTTTAGGACGGGTTCCGGTTGGACCGAAACGATGAATGACCTGTAATTAGAAGTTGTTTGTCAGTCAATTTTCTGATAGTCAGTCTGTCAGTCAGTCAATCAGCCAGTCAGTCAGTCAGTCAGTCTGTCAGACAGTCAGTCTGTCAGTTAATCAGTCAGTCAATCAACAAGTCAACCAGTGAGTATCAGAATATATAATCCCACCAGTCAACTATAATAAACAATAAGCCAGTTCACTTCAGTCAGTTGAACCAATCAAACAACAATTTTGATTCATAAATATGTCAGATTGGTTTACAATCAGTCAGTCAGACAGTCAGTCAGTCATTCATTCAGTCATTCAGTCAGTCAACCTATCACATGCCAATGCACCAACTGAAAAATTAGCACCCAACCCAAACAGTCAGTCAGTCATTCAGTCAGTCAGTCAACCAGTCTGTCAGTAAGTCAGTCAGTTATTCAGTCAGATATTCCGCTTCATAAAAACATATTAACTGCACTAACTGCGAAATGAGCACCCATAATAATTTAGTGAGATGGTCGACAAATTGTTTGACGGTTTTAGCGCAGTTTTGAGCACCATTATCGGAAAGTTGAGGGCCGCGTTGAACAAGTACCATTAATGAAGAAGCACAAGTTCGTAGCTGCCAACACTGTTCAGCTAGTAGTTCGAAACTGAAAAATGGTTTGCATTGCAACAACAGCAAAAACAACAACAACAACAACATACATCAACATCAACAACATACATCAACAACAGCAACAACAGCAGAAGCAGCAGCAACAACAACAACTACTACCACCACCAAATACAACAACACCTACACTACAACTACAATAACAGCAAAAACTACAACAACATTAACAATAACAACAACAACAACAAACTCTTTCTGTATTTCATCCAATAGTTTATCTGTATCATCAAATGGTGCCCCAATTTGTTACAATTCTCCAACAAGGATTACTACAACAACAACAACAAGAACTACAAAAACAACAACAACAACAACAACAACAACAACAACAAAAACCACAACAACAACAACCAACTCTTTCTGTATTTCATCCAGTCGTTCGTCTTTATCATCAAATGGGGCCCCGATTTGTTCCATTTTCTGCGCTTGTTTCCATTCGAGTAGTTGTTTGCCAATCAGATTGTTCTGGACCAGGGCGAGCTGTTGGACGCCTTCGTTGAGCTTGTTGCAGAGGTTCTGCAATTGAGTCAGTGACTGAATGAGTGAGTGAGTAAATGAGTTAATGAGTGAGTAGGCGAGTGAGTAGGCGAGTGAGTGGGTGAGTGAGTGAGTGAGTAGGCGAGATAGTAACTGAGTGAGTGAGTAGGCGAGTGAGTGGGCGAGTGAGTGATTCGGTGAGTGAGTGTACGAGTGAAATGAGAGTTAATAGATTAGAAAACGTGAATAATTACGTGCCTTGTTTTACATACAAAGTGAATTTCGAGCCTAATGTGGCTAGCTATTAAAAAAAACTGACAACTTGAAACCTCGCGTTTCTTTACTGTTTCCAAACCACCAGAAATAATGTGCAGTCACTGAAGGAAACATCTTGACACTTGCGGTCGTATTTTTCGCTCACTTAGAGGTACCCACACGCGGACGAGCCAAACATCCAAAGGGAGGGGAATTTCGTCAAAAAGGGGGAATTAACAGTTTTTAGGCCACTTTACCAACACTTAACGTCCGCCGGTGGAGGTACCATCTGTGTACGAGCCTTATTTAATTTTTATTATAAGTTTTTTTTGTGTAACAGTGGGTGAGTAGGCAGGGCGAGGAAAATAGCCGACCTGACAAATAACATCGAGTCATCTTTGAGAATAAAGTATCGAACCCCCCGCCATCAGATTACAAGTCCAACCTTCAACCAACTGAACTAATGACCAACCTGTCTTTTCAACGTCAATGTCTGGTACATCACAGCGGCCTTCTGCCGAAGCTCAGTTTGATCAGGTATGATAAGTCTCGAACCCCCGCCATCAGATTACCACTCCAGCCCCTAACCTACTGAACTATCAGCTCAACCTGTCTCTTCAACGTCAATGTCTGGTACATGACCGCGGCGTTCTTTTAAAGCTTAGTTTGACCAGGTATGATAAGTATCGAACCCCCACCATCAGATTACAGAACCGACCCCTAACCAATTGAACTAAAGAATCAACCTGTCTCTTCAACGTCAATGTCTGGTACATCACAGCGGCTTTTTGCTGTTTCTCTTGCATGGCCTTGCGTGCTTGTTCAAGCAGGTCCTGCTCCTGGTTCATGCCATTTCGGGTTTCCAGTTGTTGAATGCGGGCTGAATAGAGTTTATCGATAATAAATTTGTTGTAATTTTTGAAACAGATTAAAATTTACGTCAATAGTTTTCGGAATCTGGAGAAGTTTTGATAGCGGAAAGGTTGGAAAGAAATAATTTCGACATATAGCTTGGTCATGGTCAGGGTTTCTTGTTATCAAAAATATTTGTTATAAAAGAATTAGGCGCAATTTTTGTTAATTGTCTAAATGTTATGTGAGAAAGATTCGAATTCAAACTGCGCGCCAAAAAGTTTTTGGCCAACAAGAAACCCTGAATAGACTATACAGAAACTCTATGGTATCTGGTTACTCAGATTTGGCGCGCAGTTTGAATTCCATTATGCTTTTAGAGCGCGTTCAATTTTTAAAGAAACATATTTTCCACATAACATTGGAACAACTTACAAACGGTAACGGGTTTTAAATTTATTTAGTAACAATTATCGATAACAATATAGTTTGACCAAGCTGTACCTCTTTCGACATCATAAAAGTCATACCAACCCTGATATTGCTGCAGTTCAGTGAGCACGTTCACGAACTGTGCCTGTATGTTCTTGTTGTCCTCATAGAGCGCATCAGCCTGCTTCCCCACGGATACCAGTGAATCGCGTACATCGTCAATTGATAACATCTGAATTTCAACGAAAGTCTTTATAATAACCTATTACTTGATTTTTCACGGTGAACCTGTGATCTGAGATCATACTTACGAAAAAAATTACGCAGATTATTTAGATGGGACCTCGAATTGTGTCTAAAATGAAGTGCAATAGCTTCCCCACATACCAGTGAATCACGTACATCATTGATTGATAACATCTGAACTTCAACGACAGTCTTTATATTAACCTATTACTTGATTTTCATAGTGAACCTGTGATCTGAGATCATACTTACGAAAAAAATTACGCAGATTAAATAGATGGGACCGCTAGATGTGTGAAAAATTAGATACCAGTAAATATCGTACATCATCGATAGAAAACATCGGAATCTAATCACTTTATAAACGTTTTTGGTTAAACTAGTGACATGACCAGGGTCGTTTAACCGTAGAAGCTTCGTTGAAAACAAAAAGACGTTATTTTAATAATTTAATTCACACACCTGTCATATTAATGCAAAGGAAAGGGTATTATAGGGATAGTCTTTCAGACACCCAGTCTCCAACATTGAAGAGATCACTCCACCATTGAAAACAGGCACTTTTTGAATTTTAATTCCAGATTTTTCACCAATAAATTAATAAAACTGAATTTATGACAATCATATACAGGGTGGTCCAAAAAAAATGACAACACTTTGAAGTTGAATAACTCTCGGCACAGAAATCAGATTTGATTGAAATTTTCAGGTATTATCAACAACATACTAACTTAGAAAAATATATAAAACCAAGCTGATCGGACAATCACAGCGGCCACCACGCATTAATGTTTGCAAAAATGGGTGTGGGTCAAAAACCGAGCGAACAATTAGGACATGGATTACACGTGATTTGTGAAACAACAAACTCAGTTATATTAGCCTGTAAACAATCAAGAGTCTTTTTTACTTATTCTGAAACATTTGTAGTTTAAATTTTTCGAATTTTATTTTTCATTAGATAAAATCTTGTTTTAGAGGTGAAAACTGCGTGTATCTCCTTCTGACATTGAAAAAGCGTTTATTTTGCTAATTTAAAATGAAAAAATAAAAACCAATTGAACAAAACGCTTAAAAACCATCGATAAAATTTAAGTAAACGTGGAATTTTCACCATCGACTAGCAAAATCTAATGTTTCATTTATTACATGCATATCATCCCTTGAATATGCATGCACGATTTAGGCGGTTTTTGACCCATGCGCATTTTCGCAAACATTAATGCGTGGTGGCCGCTGTGATTATCCGATCACCTTGGTTTTATACATTTTTCTAAGTTAGTATGTTTGTGATAATAGCTGAAAATTTCAATGAAATCAGATGCCTATGCCGAGAGTTATTCAGCTTCAAAGTGTTGTCATTTTTTTTGGACCACCCTGTATAACCAGTGAAAGTCATGGTAGAAATTTGCATTATAATCTTTGAACAACATTGAATGATGAGCAAGCAAAAATAACGCACAGTAACAATGACTCATAACAGTAACAGAACAAGGAAAATCAATAACAACAAAATAATTAATCAGCGATGTAACAGTGCTAAATGCTATCAAGTGAACAGTCGTATTTGTCAAATGATGAATTTCAATATGCTTACATTTACATAAAATTTTTAACGTTTTTGAAGCGTTCCCACCAGTCCCAAAATAAGCATCCGATAAAATAGTACGTGCGGAATTCAGGTTTCGCGTCATCCGACCCCTTTACACAGGGACCTGGCACCATTCTGAAGCTAATTTAAGAAGAGCTCGTGAAACAATTCAGCTATTTTATGGGGAACTCACGCCCACGTATGGTAATCACGAGCAGACGAGAGAGAAACGAAGAATAAAATCCTCCATCCCCGAAAATGGAATTCGCTCCGTTAGGGGCAGGGAAGCATATTTCCGAACCCCAGTAATTTTTCTAGAATTTTTCCCATACACGAAATTTTATGATGTGGCTGACCACTGAAATACCACCGCTGCGCGGGCCTAACTATAGGTAATCATGGGTTAACGGACAGAGAAACTTCATTTTTGGTGACAGAAAATTTTGGCGTTTAGTAAAAGTTCTAGAAAAATTACTGGGTTTTGTAATTTCGCGGCAGGGAATGGTTAATCTAATATATAAAACATTACCATTCCCTGGTTAGGTGCGGGGGTGATGTAGGTAAAGTGGTTTCAATACTGAAAAATTCATCCTCTTTGAAAAAATTCCCATACCTTTGGAGATGGAGATATCATCTTCCGCCACGCCATAATTGTAATACAAACGAAACATATAATATCACCGCTTCGGGTTCTTCACCGTACACCATCCGTCATCATCCGGCTCGGTGTGCCAGCTCTTCTTCACCGGATCCTTGCCATCAGTCAAATCATCCACCGTCCGTCCATCCATCGCCGATCCACCATCCCCGTCCACGTCCATCCCGTCCTCTTCATCCTTCAGTCCATCCGCCTCATCCTCCGGCTCAGAAAAGCTATCCGCCTCTTCATCATCCAAATTTCCATCCGCTTTCGCGACGGAATTCGTCGATTTCGCAGCGGCGTTGGCGAGTTTCGCGAGAATTTCCGTGATTTCGTCTTGCCGATTTCGTTTCGAGTGCGTGAGACAGTCGTGGAGGACGGCGGCGGTGGATTCGAGACTGCCTGAAAGGATTGAGTGAGTGGGTGAGTAAGTGTGTGAAGGAGTGAGAGTGAGTGAGTGAGTGAGTGAGTTAGAGTGAGTGAGTGAGTGAGTGAATGAGTAGGTGGGTGAGTGAGTGAGTTGGTAAGTATGAGAAGTGAAGGAGTGAGAGTGAGTGAGTGAGTGAGTGAGTGAGTGAGTGAGTGAGTGAGTGAGTGAGTGAGTGAGTGAGTGAGTGAGGAAGGGAGTGCGTGAGAAAGTCATGCAGGACGGCCGATGTGGATTCGAGACTGCCTGAAAGGATTGAGTGTGAGTGAGTGAGTGTGTGTGAAGGAATGAGAGTGAGTGAGTGAGTGAGTGAGTGAGTGAGTGACTGAGTGAATGAGTGAGTGAGTGAGTGAGGGAGTGATTGAGTAGGTGAGTGAGTGTATGAGCGACAGCGAGAGAGTGAGTGCGTGTGTGAAAGAGTGAGAGTGAGTGAGTGTGAATGAGTGTATGAGCGACAGCGAGAGAGTGAGTGAGTGTATGAAAGAGTGAGAGTGAGTGAGTGTATGAAAGAGTGAGAGTGAGTGAGTGAGTGTATGAAAGAGTGAGAGTGAGTGAGTGTATGAAAGAGTAAGAGTGAGTGTGTGTATGAAAGAGTGAGAGTGAGTGAGTGTATGAAAGAGTGAGAGTGAGTGAGTGTATGAAAGAGTGAGAGTGAGTGAGTGTATGAAAGAGTGAGAGTGAGTGAGTGTGTGAAAGAGTGAAATTTGGGTGTATGAAAGAGTGAGAGTGAGTGAGTGTATGAAAGAGTGAGAGTGAGTGAGTGTATGAAAGAGTGAGAGTGAGTGAGTGTATGAAAGAGTGAGAGTGAGTGAGTGTATAAAAGAGTGAGAGTGAGTGAGTTTATGAAAGAGTGAGAGTGAGTGAGTGTATGAAAGAGTGAAATTTGGGTGTATGAAAGAGTGAGAGTGAGTGAGTGTATGAAAGAGTGAGAGTGAGCGAGTGTATGAAAGAGTGAGAGTGAGCGAGTGTATGAAAGAGTGAGAGTGAGCGAGTGTATGAAAGAGCGAGAGTGAGTGAGTGTATGAAAGAGTGAGAGTGAGTGAGTGTATGAAAGAGTGAGAGTGAGTGAGTGTATGAAAGAGTGAGAGTGAGTGAGTGTATGAAAGAGTGAGAGTGAGTGAGTGTATGAAAGAGTGAGAGTGAGTGAGTGTGTGAAAGAGTGAAATTTGGGTGTATGAAAGAGTGAGAGTGAGTGAGTGTATGAAAGAGTGAGAGTGAGTGAGTGTATGAAAGAGTGAGAGTGAGTGAGTGTATGAAAGAGTGAGAGTGAGTGAGTGTATAAAAGAGTGAGAGTGAGTGAGTTTATGAAAGAGTGAGAGTGAGTGAGTGTATGAAAGAGTGAGAGTGAGTGAGTGTATGAAAGAGTGAGAGTGAGTGAGTGTATGAAAGAGTGAAATTTGGGTGTATGAAAGAGTGAGAGTGAGTGAGTGTGAATGAGTGTATGAGCGACAGCGAGAGAGTGAGTGAGTGTATGAAAGAGTGAGAGTGAGTGAGTGTATGAAAGAGTGAGAGTGAGTGAGTGTATGAAAGAGTGAGAGTGAGTGAGTGTATGAAAGAGTGAGAGTGAGTGAGTGTATGAAAGAGTGAGAGTGAATGAGTGTATGAAAGAGTGAAATTTGGGTGTATGAAAGAGTGAGAGTGAGTGAGTGTATGAAAGAGTGAGAGTGAGTGAGTGTATGAAAGAGTGAGAGTGAGCGAGTGTATGAAAGAGCGAGAGTGAGTGAGTGTATGAAAGAGTGAGAGTGAGTGAGTGTATGAAAGAGTGAGAGTGAGTGAGTGTATGAAAGATTGAGAGTGAGTGAGTGTATGAAAGAGTGAGAGTGAGTGAGTGTATGAAAGAGTGAGAGTGAGTGAGTGTATGAAAGAGTGAGAGTGAGTGAGTGTATGAAAGAGTGAGAGTGAGTGAGTGTATGAAAGTGAGAGTGAGTGAGTGTATGAAAGAGTGAGAGTGAGTGAGTGACGAAGAGAATCAGTGAGTGAATGAATGGGTTGGTGAATGAGTGAGATAGTGAATTGTGAGTAAAGAAGGAAACGAAGGAGAAAGTGAATGAGTGAGTTAAAGATTGCGTTAGTGCGTGCGTGAGTAAGAGGGGGTGAGACAGTCGTCACAACGGTGGCGATTGATTCGATCATTCGAAACTGCCTTTAAGTGATTTGTACACCATAAACAACTACATAAGCTACATCAACAACTCATGAGTAGTTTGTACCACTGGCGAACGAGTCAATCCCCCAAAGGGATGGAAATCTGTCCAAAGAGCTGGGAATAGGCCGAAAAATAGTTCATTTTACCTACATTGTAGGGAATAAACTGCAGTTTTTAAAATCGCCGAAGAGGGGGGGGGGGAATTCCACTCTTCCCCCCTTCTCGTCCGCTATCATTTGTACCCATAACTAACCATCCTCGAATATGGAGTCGAACTCAATGTTGAGTATCTCGGCCATGTATTCGGCGATATCCATCGAATCGAGATTCGGCGTTTCGGCAAGAAATTGAGCAATCGTCGCTCGAAACCAGATGTCTTTATCGGAGGTCTGCGCGCCGGCCTGACCTGAAAAAACAGAATTTCGGTAAGGTAGAATAGATACAGGCTAGAACTACACGAAACACTTTCTTGTTAGTCAATTACTAATTAGAGATTCGCTCACTCACCAAGCGAGAAGCTTTGAAGAAGAAAGATCTCCAGAACGAAAGCGAGTGAGTGAATTGATAAGTGATCGAACGATTGAATGAGCGAATCGAGTGAGTGAGTCAATTAGCGCCGGAGTCACTGCGTCAATAATAAGAGAGTTGAAGTGAAGAAAACAGACACATTCGAATATAATCCAAATCAAACCACTCGCAATCACCAACCTGAATCCACGATGTACTTGTAGGTGGGCCAAACATCGAACACCGCGTTCACGATACCCGGTAAATCCATGGTCTTTTTAACTTGACGGAATGGAATGCCGATTAAACAGCCACCGCAACCGAAACTAAGTACTACGAACCACACGATATGAAAGCTCTATCAGCGATGGCGAGGCGATATACTGATGAATTATTTGGCTGGATTGCATTTTTTGGGTCCGAACCCCTATTTGACCAGACCCCTATTTGACCGGGTCAAATAGGGGTCGGTCAATCAGGGGTCGGTCAAATAGGGGTCCGACCCCTATTTGACCGTGGTCAATCAGGGGTCTGGTCATATAGGGGTCGGTCAAATAGGGGTCCATGAGGACAACAGACCCCTATTTGACCGTGGTCAAATAGGGGTCTAGACCCCTGATTGACCGGGTCAAATAGGGGTCTGGTCAAAAAGGGGTCGGTCAATCAGGGGTCGGTCAAATAGGGGTCCGACCCCTATTTGACCGTGGTCAATTAGGGGTCTGGTCAAATAGGGGTCGGTCAATCAGGGGTCCATGAGAAGAACAGACCCCTATTTGACCATGGTCAAATAAGGGTCTAGCTCACTGAAATAACATACTAACCGTCTTAGCACAATGCGAACTTTGGTGCAGGTTGTGTGTAAACCAGTGCGTTCAAATTGCAATTGCAATTCAATATCGAGGCGTATATATGCAGTATAGCTTTCTAACCAATGTAACGTACTTGAACCCAGTAAAAATTTTGGTCGGTAGAATTTTTTCCTAATCTGCGATAATTCTTCGATAAAATTGTTGTCACGATGCGAGTCTTGACTGAAACGTAAAACAAACTGAAAAAAAGTTATGAAAAAATCGTGATTGTTTGAGTTTTCGGGCGAGAAGGAATCATACCTCCGATACGCGGTGCGGTGCTAACGGTCCAAGGCGGGGGCATAAAACTTAGGTTTCAGTGTAGGCTTAGGCTTAGGCTGTGTATTTGGCAAAGGCTTGAGCGCTGCGCGCCCAAGCCCATTCCATATACAGAGCCTAAGCCTAAGCCTAAACTGAAAACTAACTCTTAGCCTCATACTCTGCGATCTCTCTTCAAACGTACAGTCTATGCTAATCACTAAGCCGAAGCCATAGAAACAATGAAACCTTTTGTAAAATACTGGCAGCAGACGAGTTTTTTCGCAGTTTTACTGTTCGTTAACCCCAGATAACCTATCGTAAGCGCGTTAGCACCGCGCGGAGCGCGGAGATGAGATCCGTTTGAAAAATATAAGTAAAAAATCGAAAATACACACAAATTGTAAATTTCAATTATTTGACCACGGTCAAATAGGGGTCTGTTGTCCTCATGGACCCTTGATTGACCGACCCCTATTTGACCGACCCCTATTTGACCAGACCCCTATTTGACCGGGTCGACGAGGGGTCTAGACCCTTATTTGACCACGGTCAACTAGGGGTCTGTTGTCCTCATGGACCCCTATTTGACCGACCCCTATTTGACCAGACCCCTAATTGACCACGGTCAAATAGGGGTTCGGACCCAAAAAGTGCAATCCAGCCGATTTTGTCAAAGAGCGGGAATCGGCAGATTTCAGGGCATTTCACGTTCACCTATGATACACATTAGGGGACAAAAATCATTTTTTTAAATGCCAAAGAGGGGGATTTCACGTTTTCGTTCTTCCATCGTCCGGTAGTAGTAGTGAGAAGAATTGAGCTGATGATTGAATTGCTTTGACAAGTGCGTTAGAACGGCGAAACGACGTCCGAACGACCTAAGCCTACAGGGAAAACTAAGTTTGATGGTCTCGCTCGCCTAGCCTTCCAGACCCATCCAATTATGTAGGAAGCATAATAAAACTTTAAATTGACTGGTCGATGCGTCGCGATTACCGTACCTGCGGGCCATCATTACAACTGCGAAAGTCCAGTCGAGAGACAACAGAAAACTATCAAAATGAGTGTTGAATCAAAAGTGCATTTATTTTTAGACCGAAAACATCCAACTGCGTTATCTGCTCGGGGTGGTTCGCAACGATCAACTTACTAACGACGAGCAACAGCACTTCCTGCATCTGGCTGAGTATTACGGCGAGTATCTAGAAAGTACGCGCAAATTAGAGGTACCTAATCTTCATTTTGGAAAGTTGTTTTAATTTCCTTATTAGTTATTCAAGTAGTTGATGATGCTTATCTTGTTCATGTACTGGTTATTTTTATAAGTCAGTTCTGAACTTTTTTCCACACCTGAAACGGCATAGTGTAGTGGCATACTACAATGAATTAGTTGTATGAAACAGAAACATAACTTTGATTGGAAATAAGTAATTTTTTGGGGCAGGTGTCGAATCGGGGGTAAAAAAGGCATATACGTATATGCCTGATACACATATGCCGATATGTATATGCCGGCATATATGTATCGGCATATACGTATATGCCGATACATATATGCAGAATGCGCTGTTGGCATATACGTATATGCCGATACATATATGCAGAATGCGCTGTTGGCATATACGTATATGCCAGGCTACCCGATGGCATACACGTATCAGCATATACGTATATGCTGGCATATACGTATCGTATCGGCATATACGTATATGCCAACTGGCATATGCGTATCCGCATATACGTATATGCCTTTTTTACCCCCGATTCGACACCTGGCCCAATTTTTTTTGTTCCTGTACCTGTACGATGCTTAGTCGATCCTGAGAAGGGGAATAAATGGAAAATATATGATTTTGATATAAATCTGCTGTAAATTCCACCCATTACAGGCGCATCGCATTCGTTTCGCGGGTGGTGGCGAGCGTTCGATTGAAGCGACGGCTCATATGGTCGGTCTTCGCCTACCCGGATACCCCAGAGAACCGCGCAAACCCAAAGTGAAAAGCAACTGAAACTTCCGAGTTTCTCCACTTTCGTCTACACACGTTTTCTCACCACCATTTAAAGATTTTCGTTGATAAATTATTCTGAAACTTGATTGATTCTGTACAAAAACCAGTAAAAATGACAAGAACGGAGACGCCGACCAACCTGACGGACGGCGGTGAAGCGCCACTGATGCCTGTCGCTGAGAGGTAAGTCATATTATTTTTTTCTCACTTAAAAGATGGGATGATGAATGATGATGGAATGTTTTAAATTTTGGAATTTTTTAGTTTTTTTCCAAAAAAACTAGGCAAATAGTGAATTTTTTGTTTTTATTTAACCGTTTGTTTTTATAGAAGTACTCACTACTGCATCTGCATACATAGACAAAATGTACTGTACTGGTGTGAAACTTGAACATGAAAAAAGCGTTCTTAATGAACTCTGATTAAGTCTAAAACTATAATAACACTGTAAAAAATAGGAACCTAAGCATTTTGCTAGATTCTATCAGCGTTGATTTGATTCTTCTATACAATAATTGACAGAAATATGACATACATGTGAATGTGATCAAAATAAAATGTATAATCATCGGACCAAAACACCGATAATATTTTAGATTTGCGCATATGCTGAAGCCGATTCAGTCGGCCGCGGCTAACTGGAATATTGACATAACTGATGAACTGAAGACCTACCTGGAGGAGTACGTCAATGAGCTGACTGATTTCGATTTCGCCGGCGCCGGGCTCATGTTGCAGGTTTTTTTTTATATTTTTTCACGTAAATTTCTGTAAAAATTATCCCTATTCTTCCCATTACACAAGCTTTGCTTCTTTCCACCTCTACACATTTATTCACTGTTCACTCGCTTCATTTACGCATCAGTAGTCACTGTTGTCCTTGTCGATGACTGACAACATCAAGTCACCTTTGCTCATTCTGTCCTCATTGAGTTGAACTTTCGATTTTTAGTTTCTGACCATATCGGATTACGCGCAGTTACAAGCCACCAATGGTATTGTGGAGCATTAATAAGCCAAAAAGAATTATGGCAGTCAAACAGAAGTGTGACCTACAGGCTGATGGTCATTAAAGAATATGCCTTGAACATCCGATGGAGTGACTTGAAATGGAATCTGATTCCATGATGTCTATAGCAATCACCATTCGTGATTGGGATCTGGCGAAGTCTTGATCCGAGTGAGCCAACCCAACAATAAAAAAACCATTGCAGCGCAGTTTTGTTGTCAACTAACGTTGTTATAAATGTCAGGCCTCCGGTCACGTGTACTGTCGCAAGGTGGACCACCTGCTCAAGACGCTCTACGACGTTCTGCCCAGCTTCCAGACCACCAATCTAAAAGCGAAGAAGCAGCGCGCTGCTGGAGATGGTGAGGAGGAGGATGGTGGGCCCGAGATCGATGATGATGATGGACTGGACGGTGGCAAAGGGAAAAAGGGCAAGAAAGGTTGGCCATTGTTCTCACAATACACTAAATTTTATAGTTGATGATCAGATAATAATCTCATAAAAGTTGTAAAGCGTTCTAAATTGAATCCCGTTATTGTGGCAAGTTTTATGGCATAAATGCATAAAAATAGTGTTTTGTTACATTTTTCAAGCCAAAGTCAAGTCATTGTTTTCCTGTCAACGGGAAACGGAAAGGGCGTAAAAAATGAATGGAAGCTGGTCTGTGAAATATACAGAAAAAAAATAAAGTGAGTTTTAAATAGAAAATATATGTTATTTGCAAGTATAATAAAACTCCATTGAACAACGATTCTTTAAGTTCTTGAAAAACTCGCTCAAAAATTTTCTTCATTCCAGGCTCGGGTCGTCATCAGTTCTCCAATGATTTGATGGACATGAAATGGCTGAACAAGGGCTCCAATCTGTACTTCCCGGCTGTCAAACCGGACTTCAACGAGTGCATGGCACGACACTACAAACCGCAGATGCCCATGTCACTGCTGCCGTTGGAGAACTACGAGAAGACCGACGTACCATTGTGGCCGAAGAAAGGTGAGTTGACTAGGACAAGGACGAGTGGGAATAGTCGAATTCTTCTTAGCAGCAATCTGTTAGTTGAATTCGGTTTTTGTCTACTATATATGGCTTGGCTATGGCTAAGTAGTCATCTAAATTCGTCATGTGAATCTCACGGTCACAAGAACTTCCGTACATTCGTGATTTATTTGGATGCATCAAAATCGTAACCTTCATCTTGTCTCTATATTCTTACACAAAAAAACGCAAAAGTTGTGTGTAACCTACGTCCTACATACAGTATCAATATCGTACTCGTACATATACATTTGTGAGGCAAACTCTGAGGCTGGAGCGGCGAGCCGTTTTTTTATGAAAGCAGAACAAATCCCACACAACCTTCTCATGTAGGTAGTTCATCGATGTTGGTAATCGATTGCTTTACAACTAAGCAATCCCTATTCATAAAAGTCAGATTTAATCTGCAGGTGAATCAACGGGTCGTAAAGATGATTTCCGCGTGAACAGCTGTCTGCTTCACGGCACGGGCACTCTCCTTCTGCAGTCGGACAATGCCCAGCTGATCGGTGCCATTGACGGTGGTATGGCACATCTGCCCACGATCGTTAACGATGACATCAACGAAGTGGTCAAGCCGAGGTATCTGCCCGATGAGGTTGGTGAAGAAGAGGAAAAGGTTGTAAAGAACTCGAAAATTTTCAGTTCTTATGCTCGAATAGTAAAGTTAGATACAACATCTGAAATTTTGTGTTATCACGGTCACGTCACCCTAAATACATATGACAATCACTCCACTGATCATCAACGAACGGTCTTGTCTTGAATGCGGTGTGCCTCAACCCGGGAATCCAACCAGGGCATACGTCTTGCGACATCGGTCTTTCAACCCCTAGTCTAGCACAATTGAAACTCTTGACTGATCAAAAGTCAATACAAAAAGTTTATTTGAAGAAACCATTCTCAGACGCGATTTTTTCTGCATGATTTCGGTCATGATCATGGAAAAGTAAGGTTTATTGTTTCACTTATTGGCGCTCGCAAATTGTGGTTGATTCTATGAAAAAGTTTATGTAATATGGGTTTGAGGTTACTTCAAACCACCCTACTCGAAGAACTTTGCTCCGTTTTTGACGATTTGTTTTCTTGCCGGTGATTCAAGGTGTGGTGTACCAGTATGAAATGATTGCCATATTTCAGATGGCATTGCCCGGCAGTTCGCAGCATGCGGCCACGGCACCGCTGTCCGATTCGGTCGACAACGACTACGGACCCGAACCCATGGATATGGACGATGACTATCAGGTTGATATAGAGCATATAAGATTTCTTGTTCCTCAGATTTTTTTGGCGTGCCGTTGAAATTCAAACAGGGTTTTAGTGCGCATTTTAATATAAATTTTTTTATTAAAGTACTTACTTATAACGTTTTTGGTCAGCAGCATTTCATGATGACTGTCGTCGTCTTTTGCTAATGTAAGTTGGCCATATATAACAAACTTTCAATCCGTGAAAATGGTATGAGAGGTGACTATATTGATGTTTTGTTGTGATGAGGTCGTTTTCTGTACTCGCACTGTATTTGTACGTCTTTATTCGTAGTTATTCGTTGGTTTGTTCAATGTTGTTTGTCAAGTCAAAAGAACGTGGAAAAAGACACTGTTTCCTCATTTACTGTGAAATCATTTTTAGGCACCAACTGGTGAACCGGACGGTACGATCGCTGGTCGTCAGCTGGATGACGACGATCACACGTTGATGGATGGCACCGTGGCCGTGGGCGCACAGCGGGCGGCCAGGAAGAAACGGTGAGTGGCATCACTAGCGGACGAGAAGGGGAGGGAAAAGTGGAATTCCCCCTCTTTGGCGATTTCAAAAAGTAGAATTTGTTCCCTAAGGCGTAGGTAAAATGGTCTGAAAACTGCCAATTTCCCCCTCTTTGATGGAGTTACCCACTCTTTGGAGGATTGGCTGGTCCGCCAGTGAGTGGCATGCTTACTAAAAAAGTTATGATGATCAATACTTTTACAAAAAATGTCTAAAGCGTTGTGTCGCGAAACGTTGTTAAGAGAAAGAGACACATACTATTTTTTCGCACAAGATTACTAAAAAGAATGCATCGATTTTTCTCGTTTCGTAAGCATGAGTGGTATACTAGCATTCTCAATTGATTACGAAGCTGACTTCAAATGCGCGCCATTTTTCTGAATGATTTTTAGAAGTGATTTCGTGCATGAATTTTGCTGACTTAAAATGGCGATGGTCTAATGTTTTTGATTAAAGTGTGAGAATGTTATTTATGTGATCTTGTGGGTGCTCGAGGTTAATGCCACTATGGTAACTCGTATTTAATGTGGTGTCGTTGCAGCTCGGAATTGGACGAATTTATCGCGTTAATAGACGATCCACCGGACGACAAGTGGCTCGATCCGACTGAAGTCACGGGCGTAAAACGACCCATAAAAGTCAAGAAATCGGTCAAAATCAGCGAGAAACAACGACAAAAAGCGCTCAAGATAAAATTGGTTAGTATTATTTGATTTTTTAAGATAAAATTAAAATTAGCAGGTGGCAATAAGTGAAGATTACTATGTAATAAGCGTTTTATATTCGTTAACGTTTCTATCTTTTTGATTAATAAAATTTTGACGCTGAATAAAATAGTCGGGCCAACTTGTTGCATATTTACATGTCCTCTAACGCGCATTCATCCACTTCTTCCAGGAAGAAGACCACTGCACGAAAGAGGAGTTTGACCTTTACGGCACGACCTCCACAATCAGCAGCTACATCAACACCCAGTTCTACTCGGCCCGTGCGCAGCTGCAGAAGAAAAAACTGCGCAATATTATCTTCCCGGGCGTAGAGCAGGCTGTTATTAAGGTAACTTATTGTGTTCTTGATCTTTCCATTTGAATATTTGAGAGATTTTCATCTCTTCGACTAGTTATTAGTCCTGTAACGCGTTCAATATTGTTCATGTTTTTGATTCATTGTGTAATTTAAACGATTACAGAAAGCGAAACTAATGCAAGAGCTGGTACGACTTTGGATGAAGGAGGAGATGCCTGATATGGGCTATGAAATAGCGCCACAGGCGTTACAAGGTTAAATTCTTTGAAGTTGTTTTTGACTTCAAATTGTTCAGTTTGTTCAAGATCAATAAAATCTGTTGTTTTTTCTTTTGTCCCGCCAAATGTTAGCGTTTTAATGTTAGCCTTTCTTTTCCCTCTCGTTAAGTTACCCGTGCCATCTGCAATCGTGATGATCATACATATCTAGCTCAGGTGATAAACTGAAAGTTTCTAAAAAAACATATATAGAATCAATGACAATAAAGTTTTTTGTCATGCTTTTTCTGCAGATGACGTGAATTGGGGGGGAGGGGAATTCCGTTAAATTTGTCATCGACAAAAAACTGTTTGTAATAAAAAATCCGCAACGTTCAGACGACGACGATTACGATGGTGCCGACGGTGACTACGACGACGATGATGATGATGTGATGCCGAATGCCGAGTTGGGCGATGCCGATCTGATGCCGGTGATCGATGTGGCAACCGACATACCAAATACAAATGAGATGATGTTCGCTGAACAGGAGAACGGAGGTTGGCTAACAGATTCAGAATATAATGTTTCATAATCAGTTGATTAATGGAGAAATGTTAGTTTAACCAAGAAAGAAAAAAAATTCCGTGAGCTGGAAGTACGTGAACTTGATGGAAATCAACGAAAAATGACATATTGACTCGACCGAACATATGTATAGGGTGTCCCACATAACTTGCAGCATTCTAATCAACCGCCAAACTTTTTATTGTGCTGTTAATAAAACGGGTTGTATATCATCTGATAGCATATAGTCTGATGTTTTGTTTGCCGCATACTGGAGGTTCAAACCTATTATACAGCTTGATATACAGCCCATTTCCCGAAAGTAGTCATTTTCAACTTTTATTCTTGTTTTTAACTGACTTTGAATGCACAAAATTACAACGTTTTATTGAAACAGCAAAAAATGACAGATACTGACCTAAATAAGAAGCATAAAGTTTTAGTTTTTAATCCTCGGTTTTCCCAATCTCGCCGCATTTCGCACAGCGACTCATCACAACTGAGCGGCAATCGTGAAACGTGACTGATACGGTTCAAGTGCATTTTTTTGAAAAACTTTGCGAAACTTTGTGGATTGCCGCAATAGATCTTTTCATTGTTTATTCTAGTGAGTTCAGGTCCTTTTAGGTTATTTCAACAAATATTTACAATAAAAATATCTTGAAAAAATTGCAAAATACATACACGATTATTTTTCCGATTTTGACTACTTTCACGAAAATGGCCATATCTGAGGCTATGTGATAGCTTTGAACCTCTAATATACGGCAAACAAAACATCAGACTATATGCTATCTGATGATATAAGACTCATTATGTTAACAGCACAGCAAAAATTTCGGTATTTGATCAAAATGCTGCAAGTTATGTGGGACACCCTATACATATATTGCAAGAATAACACGGGAACGGCGAAGAAAAGAAAATTATCAACGTTGAGTTTTTGTCACTCATAGGGATAAAAAACTGCGTGTAAATTTGCGCTTTTAGAATTTTCCTACGAGTTTCAAACTTTATAGAGTAAGGAAATCAGGATATGCCTGATTGCCCGGCGTCAACCCGGCTGTTAGTTGAAAGGTTGGTTAGCCAACGTACACAGTATTTGATCGGTATATATTTATTAGCTTTAAACCACCAGTTCATACGAGCACAATACGACGGACATCAAATCATCATGGAATGGCAGCATTATATTATCATTAATATTATCATTCAATACATTATAATATACTAGGGTAAACCCGTTGCTACGCAACTGAGTGTTAATTTTACAAAGATTATTTTTCAAACAAACCCATATATATCCAAAGTTAGCTTTGATATATGTACCATGGACCTGTATTATGCAACTCATGTCGACACAGTTTTAACATAAGTTATAATATACCAACTAATTTTATCACCCGTTTAAAATTACACGGGTCATAAGGTTTCTTAGTTTTAACTAAAACGGGTCGGGAAGTTGTTATAATTTATTGTTCGAATTCCGAGAATGCATACCATAGTAAGCATAGCTTTTCCTCAAAGACTGATACTAAACGATCAATTGTGCTGTATAGAGTAAACCCATTGCTACGGGTCATGTTTACAAAGCTCTACTATCCGATTTAGTCTCAGACAAAAATCATCGATTTATTTATTAGCTCCTCTTTAGCCTTCCTCAAAAACTCAATAAGTAGTTACCCTATTTCATTGTTAAAAAAGTTACTACAAAAACTCAAGTGAAGAATACAATACTCAAACCGTATGACCCAATTTATTCTGAGAGTTCAGTTTATTATAATTGAGTTATAATCTGATTAGTCAGTAAGTTAAAATCAAATGATTTCCTGAATTCGAACGATTTGACATGTCCATTTGACATGACAACTCTTCTCTGCTGTATCACAGGTTCATTTTCGGATCCAAAAGCATGAACTAACTCAAACCGTATGGCCCAATTTATTCTGTGAATTCAACTTATTGTAATTGAGGTATAATCTGATTAGTCAGTCCGTAAAAATCAAAGTATTTCCTGAATTCGAAAGTTATTTATTTTTAGCTGAACGATTTGACATGGCAATTCTTCTCTGCTATATCATCGGTTAATTTTCGGATCCAAAAAGCATGAACTACAAAAATGTTTTTCATAAAGTTTACTTGAAAGTTTTGTGGTCCGAAAATTCAGCCATTCGAGGAGGGTGCTGATGATTGCACCCTTTGTTGAGTAGAAATAGTCAGTGAATGAAATGAAACGGTGGTAATGGATTGCATTGCAATTAATATGACCTTACCGAATTATCATGGCCTTATCCTCGGTTGAGGTACTTACATTCTGGTCAGATTGAAAGGTAGGCGATGATTTATTCTATTGTTTCCATGAAGTAATAAAAGGTGTTTTAATGTTCTTTCGTGATATTTATACTCAAAGTGTGACAGACAGACAGACATACATACATACATCGTCTAATTTATATATAGACTAGGGTAAACCCGTTGCTACGCAACTGTGGATTAATTTAAAAAACTCAACTACCGTATTTAAACTCAGACAAAACTATCGGTTTGTTCATCAGCTACTCTTTAGCCCAGGAAATCATTAGATACATGATGGTGCGTTAATTTATGTATCCCCGTTTATTTGAAAATCAGCATAACTTTTTTGCTAGTGTAAACCTGACCCGTTGAAATGTGATCCATTTTAGCTGAACGGAACTAAATTTTATACACCCTGTTCATTAAGACATCCCTTTTTTAAAATTATCTGTCATACATAATGTAGAGCAGAGCATAACATGGGTAATTTATAACTATTCTGAAAATTTCATTAGATTTATTATTTTTACCCGTCTCGTGGAGAACCAAAAAACCAAATTTTATTTAAACCTAAAAACATACAGGAAGCACCCGTGGCCACAACAGTTAGTGGCACAATTAAACTACAACTCCAGTTAAGGTAAATGATGTTTCCACTTCAAAATATGGGAATCATCCTTGGGTGTCGATGACAACTTTTATGTGAGTAGGTGGTGATGATAGAACTCGTAGTTTCTGATTGTGATTAAGTATGAGAATGAAATATTTCGATTAAACCGATCATAAATGTGGAACGACATTTTAATTATCTTGACCTCATCGATAATTGAGGTACATACATTGGAGGTGAGTTGAGGCATCATGTTGTGTTTGGTTCTGGAAATCGGTGTCAATTCATTGGGAAGGTGATGATGATTATTCCTCATTAAACTTTCAATCATAGTTCGATTTTTATAAACTAGGGTAAACCCGTTGCTACGCAACTGAGTGTTAAGTTTACAAAAAATATTATCGAAGTAAACCCGTCAACATACAAAAATTAGCTTCGTTATATGTACCACGAACCCGTTGCTATGCAACTCAAGTAATCATTGATTTATAGTTCAAGTTTAAACTTCTACTAACAATATTTCTAGAAAAACATTATATAGCCTCCCGTTAAAAACTCGCTACCCGAGCCGAGGTTTCAATACATTAAACTTACCCGACTCATTAAGTTCGGAGTTTATTGTCCAAATACTTTTTGTTTTGAGATTAATTTAACTCCAGGAACACACTAAAAAGGACCCGTGGAAAAAATAACAAATAACCCGCTATGAAAGGCCATTATTATGACCTTCCGGAATGTTGTGATTTCAGTTTTGAAAATCAGTTGAGTAAACCAATTGAGAGTAATTATGAAATTCCAACACGTTAATGCCTGTTGAGTTATGTAGAGGTCAGATTGGAAAAACAACTGAAGGAGAGGTGATGATTTATTTTGATTCTGACATCGAGTAAGAAAAGGTGTTTTAATGTTCTTTCCTGGTATTTATACTGAAGCGTGACACACACACATACATACATACATTGTGTAATTTATATATAGACTAGGGTAAACCCGTTGCTACGCAACTGTTTGTTAAGTTTACAAAGCTAACTATTTTACAATAATTACCGTAACCCGTTGTTTAAATGTTTAACTTACTTGATTTATTAAAATCTGAGTTAATTGTTAACTTTTTCGTTTTGATATTCGTGAACCCGTTGCTAAGCAACTGTTTGTTAAATTTACAAAGTTAACTATTTAATAATAATTATCGTAACCCGTTGTTTAAATGTTTAACTTATTTGATTTATTCAAATCAGAGTTAATTGTTAACTTTTTCGTTTTGATGTTCGTTCAAATTAGATATTAAGAGTGATAAAACCCAGGGGAAATTTTGATAGCCACCCGTAAAGTTTGAGTTTTATTACCAATTGATTTTCGTCTTTTTGTACAACTTATTAGCGCCTATGAAATTTGCAGCGTTTTTCTCTTCATAAAATATCTGTTTTTTTACCCGTCATTTTGAAAACGTCTCGTGGAAAACCAAAAACCAAATTTTATTTAAACCTAAAAACATACAGGAAGCACCCGTGGCCACAACAGTAAGTGGAACAATTAAACTACAACTCCAGTTAAGGTCAATGATGTTTCCACTTCAAAATATGGGAAGCATCCTTGGGCGTCGATGACAACTTTTTTGTGAGTAGGTGGTGATGATAGAATTCGTAGTTTCTGATTGTGATTAATTATGAGAATGAAACATTTCGATTAAACCGATCATAAATGTTGAACGACATTTTAATTATCTTGACCTCATCGATAATTGAGGTACATACGTTGGAGGTGAGTTGAGGCATCATGTTGTGTTTGGTTCTGGAAATCGGTGTCAATTCATTGGGAAGGTGATGATGATTATTCCTCATTGAACTTTTAATCATAGTTCGATTTTTATAAATAAATGATAAAGAGTTTTTGAGAAATGCATCGCTGCTATTTAAGCGCTTTGAGTAGACATACAAAGATACATCTTCTACTATTTTATATATATAGATAGATTACACATAATTATTAATATACTTTACTTTCAGATTCTTCAACAACTTCAATTCCGAAATTAATATTTTATAAAATTCAAAAATATAAATGGTCGTCTAATATCACACAAGACCAACATTTTCTAGTATGATTATAAATACAACGATTATAGAATCGACCAGGTGGTCACACCTACTACTCCCCCTTGGCCCATGGGGGTCCACGGCGAGGATGATGAATGAATAAATGAGTGGAAAAAAAAACGCAAATAGAGACAAAGCACACACAAAATATCACTTCTTAAGACACCCTAATCAATAGAATATCAGGTAGAAAAATAGCCCAATAAAATGTTTACGTAATATATAGCATAGAATGAATCACCCTAATCACATAACTACAGGGTGTCCCATTTAAAAGTCCGGATTTTTATTTTGAATAACAAGCGCAATTTTCAATCGATTTCAAAAAATTTTGCGCCAAGTTAAGGGCAATTTTTGGCTATTTTGTTTTAATTTTCATTTTTTTAAATCGAGTATGCAAATCGATTTTTATGACAAAATTCTCAACTTACCCGTTTTTCACGTTTTTGTACTCAAGTCGGTGGTTTTTAGACGATAGCGTGACCTTTCTAAACACAAGATTCATAATTTAAATCATCATTTCAGTTCAATAACGTTTTAAACTTGTTATAATACGGAATACTGATAAATTGTTAGCACGCATCAAAACTTACAAGCTACTCACTGACAGTAACCACAAAGCACTCAAACTCCGCATCGGCAACGGCAAGCATGCACTTGCGCAGGGAGCGTGGTTTCTTCTTCCTGTGAGAGATTAACTTACCCAGATTAAAAAAATTGCTAAATAACGGTAAAACATGGTGAATTACGATATTCTGCTCTGGAAACCACCACATCATGTCGGTGTTGAGTATGGACAAACCTGATGTGCAAACTTTCACAAAAGGAAACCCAAGC
>OZ038445.1:7075263-7105263 GCA_964036265.1 Daptonema setosum
TCCCTGCGCTAGCGCATGCTTGTGGATGCGGAGTTTTAGCAGCATGTTAGTTAGATGATTGTTACCAATTTGATTGTTAACCGTCTTATAACATGTTTTTATCATATTATTCAACTGAAATGATTTTTTAAAAATAATCAAAATTGCTTTTTTAACGCTCACGCTATTGTTTAAGAAACCACCGACTACAGTGCAAAAACATGAAAAGAGGGGGTGTCGGGAATATTGTCATAAAATTCGATTCGTTACATTGATTTTGAAAAATAAAAAAATAACAAAATAGCCAGAAATTGTCTATAACTTGACGCAAAAATTTCTGAAATCGACACAAAATTGCGGTTGTTATTCAAAATAAAAATCCGGACTTTTAAATGGGACACCCGGTATTAATCACAACCCTAGAATAAAAGTTTTAAGATTATAAGCATAAGTTAAAATACCAAAACAACAACTGGGGTGAACTGAACTACGGTACAGGAAAGGGCTCCGAATCCTGCGCTTTCGGACAGTTGATGCTCAGATGACCGACCGTGTAACACGCATGACACTTGCGCTTCTCCACCTGCACCGTACACGAACGTGCGAAGTGTCCCTTGCACCCACACTTCTTACACACGACATCCTGCAACTCATCAGATGACAGGCTGGGACAATCATGGAACCGATGACCCTGCATAGAGCATTTACCACAGCTCCGTGACCTAACAGCCTTGTCCCGATACGGCTGGCGCTGCCCATTACCGTTAACCCATGACCGATTATCCACCACCTTTAGCACTGAAACCTCCACAGTACTAACAGACTGACGAGCATTAGGGCTGACTTCTGACGACTGACACCTGTCGCCTAAATGCTGCTGCGATACGGTATTACCACCAAAAACACCGTTCGTTCCATGAGCAAACACCGGTCCAGTATTGGCAACAAACTCGGCCAAAGACACTGGATGACGCTGCGGGGACTCAACTTTGCCAACAGACTCGGACAAAGAAGCGTACGGCGGCGTGTGTTGTAGGAAAGCAACATTGCCAGCAAACTCGGACAATATTGCAGACGGCCCTTGATGACTTATCGCACTTTTACCACTAACACCGGGCAAAGCTGCAGACGACCCTTGATGATTCAACGCACCTTTGCCACTAACACCGGGCAAAGACGCGGACGGCAGTTGCTGTTGGTGCGTAAAATTGCCTCTAACACCGGGCAAAATTACGGACGCCTTTTGTTGTTGATGTGTAAAATTGCCACTAACACCGGGCAAAATTACAGACGGCTTTTGTTGTTGATGCGTAAAATTGCCACTAACACCGGGCAAAATTACGAACGGCGCTTGTTGTTTCATCGTAAAATTACCACTAACACCGGGCAAAGTTACGGACGCCTTTTGTTGTTGATGCGTAAAATTGTCACTACCACCGGACAAAGATACGGGCGGCCCACGATGATGCGGCGCAACCTTGTCACTAACACCGGACAAGGATGCGGATAGCCCACGATGATGTAGCGCATCTTTGCCACTAACACCGGACAAAGATGCGGCGTTGCCACTAACACCGGACAACGGCTTAGCCAACTCACTAACTGATCTCACCTGGAAGTTCTCCCTAACACAACCACCGGTGTCGGCTAACTGCAAGGGCATCGCTCCTTGAGTCAGAGCACATGGACCGACCACTTCACTAAACTGCTCTAATTTATCTGAAATGCCAACCAACTGCGACTGCATGGACCCGGATTCTCGTTCACTCGAAACCAACGCTCTCACCGTCCCATTCAGATCGTTGATTGAATCGGCCACCGAGCGCTCGTACACCTGCACCATTGACGGATCCCAAGGAATTTCTGTAACTAGAGAAAAAATGCGGTCGACCGTTATTAACATCCATTTTATCGACTCAGAATACATACCCTTCGTTGGCTCACGTGGCAAAGATAAATAGGCCAATTGAGGGAGAAGTATAGGCATCTCCTTCATTAATTTCACAGATTTGGCCATAAATGACTCATTAACATTACAGATCAAATAATCGCACCACTTATCCATAAACTCGCGATTTACAACACGAAACCCGAACTCAAAACTGTCCTCCATCGCAAACCAACCGAAAAAAACACCAAAACTAATAAAAAAAATACCGAGTAACCCAACAAATAAAGTATACGTTTGGCTTTAAAAGTTAGAATCCAGGAGCGCCAGTAAGGAAATCAGGATATGCCTGATTGCCCGGCGTCAACCCGGCTGTTAGTTGAAAGGTTGGTTAGCCAACGTACACAGTATTTGATCGGTATATATTTATTAGCTTTAAACCACCAGTTCATACGAGCACAATACGACGGACATCAAATCATCATGGAATGGCAGCATTATATTATCATTAATATTATCATTCAATACATTATAATATATTACACATAATTATTAATATACTTTACTTTCAGATTCTTCAACAACTTCAATTCCGAAATTAATATTTTATAAAATTCAAAAATATAAATGGTCGTCTAATATCACACAAGACCAACATTTTCTAGTATGATTATAAATACAACGATTATAGAATCGACCAGGTGGTCACACCTACTATAGCCATAGCGATTGATCGAATATCTTTCACGACACGACTGGATGATTCAAAGACTGAATTTGTGAAAAATGACGAACAAAATTAATTGGTTTGGTCATTTACTTCAGATCCTCAACAACCGCCCATCTGTCGGACGTATGAGGAGCTGCTCAACTGGCATCTCGACCAGCACGTCAAGCGATGCGGATTATCCGCTAAACAGGTATGTACAGAAACAAATAATGACAGGACCATGGACGGAAGTTTTTTTACTCCTCACCTCAGAGATTTCTCTTTACCGAACGTCTTATTCTCTGATGGACTCGAAAATCTTTTTCTCATCGATTGCGGCTCACTAGAAATAGAAATTATAAAGAGAGGTCCGCCCAACCTCATTTGCTCTCTTCCTGTTCAAAATAATAAAGTTTTTTTTATAATTTTATTTTCATAAATTTGTATTCGACTTCAGACGGAACTATCGCGTCGGGTATCGATGTGGCATCAGGAGGTCATAAAACGGCTGGACGCCGATGAAACCAGACGGAAGTTCGTCGTGCCCGTCTATGCACAGGTGTGTTGTTGAGGATGGTTAATGTTGTTGTTGTTGTTGTTGTTGTTGTTGTTGTTGTTGATGATGTTGTTGTTTTTGATGTTGTTATTGTTATTGTTGTTGTTGTTGTTGTTGTTGTTGTTGTTGTTGTTGAACTGTTAGTTTAGTGTTAAGCCGACTGTAAATTATACTTCCTGTACTGTTTTTTATGCGGGGTGAATTTTCTGTTATTGAATAGTTGAGATGTTGTTGTTATCTGTTCACATTACTTGTATTTTTCAGGAAGTTGTGGACGCCCTCCGCCGTGAGGATCGCGAATCCGGTATTGAGGGCTGTGGATCACATCGATTTATACACGTATTTGCGGGTACTGATCGCAGAGAGGTTATAGTTGTTGTTTTTGTTGTTGTTGGTTTTGTTGCTGTTGCTGTTGTTGTTGTTGCTGTTGTCCTTATTCAGTGGTGTCGAGAATCTCGTTATTGTATCAGCTCTCACGCACGGGTTTGGATTAGTTGACAGGAAGTTGATAGTCGACCGGGTCGGGTAAGTTGGGGTTTCGGCTGCGCAGGTCACAAGGTAGTGGATTTTGGACAATTTCAGAGATCTTCCACTCTTCCAGAATGGTGTTTCACTTCACGCATTTTTTACATGCAACCCAGGAGAATAAAAATAAAATGGGTTTTTTCAGACATGTCGGTATTTCCTGTCCTCACTCTTCTGTGCCAATCGTCATGTGGTACAGGTTACGTGTGACGATGAGACGATCACGAATTCGATGCGATTGATGCGACTGAAACAGGATGACATGCCTGTTGATTTGGGCGTTGAGGCGTAACACTTTGATGATATGTATGATGAAGATAAAAAACTGCCTGGGGTTCAAGTGAAAAGTTTTAGTGTTAACTACTCCAACTTTAAATCGTTAGCTGCATCGATGTAAGAGAATGGGATGCATAATAGCCGTATATCCGACCCAACCCAACAGCTAAGATCGTTTTCAGTGGGTGGGGTGTTACCGGGGTTGAACAATTTAACGTGTCAATTGTTCACTTGAATCTCAAGAAGCTCTTTATATTGTTATTTTTTAGATTTCCCAATTAAGTTAGGTTACAACGTACCCAATGAACTTGGTGCGCTAGTGACGAGTTTTTTATGAGGCTCAGTGAAGTTCCGTTCAAGTTGGCAAAATTCATTGAAGATGGAATGAATATTATTTCATTCGGACCAGGCTCGACACATACAAAAGCATGTGTACATTACATATGACAAAGGTATTATATGCCCATCGTTTGATTCTTGAGCTGGGCATAAAATCTGATTATTTATAGGTGTTTTAGCAGTTAAGTACGCTCCTAGAATAGGAATTTTACTCTGCCGACACTTCCCGTTGACTCTATAATCTGTTAACTAGATTGGTTATCGTTAAATTAACTGTTAATTTCGTTGCTGTATTTTCGCATTCTTGTTTTTTTCTGTCAACTGTCATCTTAGTTTCCGAAACTTTTCCATAACGTTATAACAATCTAATCAGGTATATTAGCATTTACGGTTCTAATTATTTCAGTTTCTCTCTATCACTGCCCTTTTTCGTGTAGATAAAATTATCTGCCTCTAATGTTTAATGACGTTTATTATATTAGGTCACCAATAACGATGTTGTCTTGTGTAATAATTGTGAGTAGGATTGTATTTACTTATTTCATATGGATGATTTGTATGTTTTATTATAATCTCGTTTTTATGTAGTCAGTTCGTGATTTGTAAGTTTTAACTATGCAATTGTAGTTCAAATACGTTGTTACCTTCTGTATGTATGTTTATTATATTCTTGTCTAGTATGTTTTTTAAATAAACAATCAATGAAAACAACACAATAGTGAAATGACATTTCGTAGATGACTTGTTCGCATGTTGATGACCAGATGGTCGATGCTATTTTCGTTTGCTTTAGCGTGGCACATGTGCCCCTATTTTATGTTGTCCATTGGGGTATTTGTCATATTATTGACTGCTTTACTAGAAAGAAGGCATTATTGTGCGTAGGATCGCTAGCGGAGCAGAAGGGGTGGGAAAAGTAGAATTTCCCCCTCTTTGACGGTTTCAGAATGTAAAATTTGTTCCTTAAGGTGTAAGTAAAATGGCCAAATTTTTCCCCCTCAAGGAATATTTCCTCGTGCGCCAGTGTGTAGGATTATCATACAGCACCGATTTCTTCGATATATTTGCTCTTGCATTTTAGAATTTTTTTTTTATTTCATGACGATATGTAGCCCTAAGAATTGTCTATCCGTAATTATCGACGGAAGCAGGGTGCGATTATTTCCCATCGAAGAAATTATCTAAACGAATGAAGTATTAGTCGAGGAATTTTTCTCCGCAGAAATTCATCATCGACTATAACAGAGTGTAGAATAAGTTGTCACTGTCTTGTGATATTTCAAGTACTGTTAACTTGTGTTTGACCGAATTGTTTACGCTAGTTGGCGGAGGAGCAAATAATTCCCAAAATGAGGGAATTTCCACATAATGACAAAGAAACTGATTTGATACTATTTACCTTCCCCTTGGAAAAAAATCATGTTTTCGTAACCACTGAACAGGCGAACCCCATGTTTCTATCTCATTTTATTCCGCTGATGGGTTTTTGGCTAGAACATCTGATGTTTCACTCTCGTAAACAGTCCACTAGCGGACGAGCTAAACCTTCAAAGGGAGGGGAATTTTGTCAAAGAAGGGGGAATTGGCAGGAATCAGGTCATTTTACCTACACCTTAGGGAACAAAATCTACTTTTTGAACGCCAAAGAGGGGGGAATTCCACTTTTCCCACCCCTTCTCGTCCGCTAGTGAAACAGTCTAATTTCACATACAAACGGAGAGTATCTTACTGCGTCGCGTTTAATTTCTGATAGATGGCTCCCTGAGATTCGAGTAAATTTTTAATTCTATTTTAATCAGGTTTCTCAGCATGAGAGGAACGAGTCACAAAGTGAAATAAGTGGAATGTTAACTATTCCAACAACGAAACATCAGCTGCACCGAATACATGCACGGTTAACTACTAACATAAAACTACACCAAACTGTGTTTTGTAAATTTACGTTTCCTTGCTTCAGACAATCAAAATGTCAACCACGCCCACTGCCGAAGACGCGCATGATATCCCGTTGGCTGATGAAGGAGGTTTGATAGAATTTAGTTTATTAGACTGATTGTTTCATGGAATATACGTAAAATCACTGGCGGTGGCGGACGACCCCAGCCTCCAAAAGAAAGGGAATATTTCCAAAGAGGTGGGAATTGACAGAAATTAGACCCTTTTACCTACACCTCCTGAACAACTTCCACTTTTTGAAACAGCCAAAGAAGGGGGATTCGTCCGCTAGTGCGCAGAATATCAGCTGCTTGTTGGTTCAGTGATTGCTTCGTTACCGTAAGAAAGTGGTATTTCAATTTTTATCAATAATGTTTGTTCATTCCCTATGCAAAACAATAAACATTTGATCGGAAACAGGTATGGAATCAAATCAACTACTGATTTCTGAGCACTCTAATTTTGCATAAATTTTCTACCGTCCAAATGGCGACTAATGATTATAATTTAACAAAAGACTGATGTTCTCTTCAGATGACGCATCATCGTCACTAGCCGGTTCTGGTAAAGTGGTCCGACCGGCACACGCTCTGCCCCGGGATCACATGGAAGAGGACCAGGAGGAAAAGGCACGACTCATCGCTCAGGTACTCGAGTTGCAGAACACTCTGGATGGTTGGTCTTGGTGGACTGGTGGTATTTTTATCTCCTTTTATTTTTTTTGTTCATTAGTTTTTTTCAGTTGGTTTGTTATTATAGTTACATGATAAATAACTTATTACGAAGAATTTGTCTACGTAGTTCAATGGACTACGGAACGGAATAAATGAAGTTTTCTGAGATTCAGCTCTGGCTTTTTCGTATTCGACTGGCTTTTACTAAACCGGGGAGAGGGGACAAGTAATTGTTCTACCAAATTTCGGCATAAAAAGTCAATTATGTCCCGGTGGGCGGTGGTGTTACTGAATTTTGGCTTTTAAGCAAACATTGGTGATTCCAGTAACGGGTACTGTACGGTTACTGTATTTCTTACTCATTTAATCCATTATACCTATACCATATTATTACCTATTTCGGATTCATTGCATATTTTATTCCTTCAGACTGGGATTTTCCAGGCATTACTTTCGGGCTGTGAAAGCCAATAAAAGGTTCTGAGTTATATTCTCGGTTCGGACCATTATCTCATTCTAAAGCTAACCAAAGCGCCGTGAAGGCTTTCTTTTGTTTATTTGGCGCTCCTTTTCGCCTGGAAACCAACCTTCGGTCCAAATTGTTTTCTTCAAAAAAAAATTTTTTTTTAATTAAAAAAATTTAAAATCAATTGTTTTCGGCCTCAAAAGTGTAGGAAAACCTAATTTCAAGCCGGCGCCGAGTGAAGATTCAACAACAGCATGGTCAACACACGGGGTCGCCCGGCTCCGGAGTATTTCCTCACAAAGGATAGTGCTCTTCAGTTATATGCTTCGGCATTAGATAAGGAGGATTTTGCAGAAATTGGACGTTTATATAAGCTGTTTCGTAATGTGATTCGGAATTATCCACCGCTCTCTTATTGCTCAGCTCCAAAACCACCCACTGAAAACACGTGTGCCGAGATTTCTACTAAAATATTTGCAATGATTGATACCATCTTCAGCACAATTCAGCAACTGCCATGGAGCGAGCCGCCACCCGAGATCGAGGCCACTCCCGATGAAGATGATGCGCAGATGGCGAACGTGATGGCACAGCTGGGCGTTGACTCGGACGATGAAGAAGACGACAATCAGGTTCGAGATGCGGCTGCAGTTCATCAAAACAGGTCAGTTTTCAATCAGACAGACATCGATCGTGCTACTGCAGATGAAGGGTTGTCCGGCCCGCTCAGTGCTCTTTCGATTGAACGTGAGGATGGTGCTGTAGGTTCTGGGTTCTCCGGCCCACCGCACACTATCAGTGGTCTTAGGCATCAGATTAGCCAGCTTAATAAGTCAGCGGCTGAGGCAGCCATTCGTCCAGCGGGTGAGGCACCCATTCGTCCAGCGGGTGAGGCACCCATTCGTCCAGCGGCTGAGGCAGCCATTCGTCCAGCGGGTGAGGCACCCATCCGTCCAGCGGCTGAGGCAGCCACTCGTCCAGCGGGTGAGGCACCCATTCGTCCAGCGGCTGAGGCAGCCATTCGTCCAGCGGGTGAGGCACCCATTCAACATCCAGCGGGTGAGGCACCCATTCAACACACGACGGCTCAGGCAGCCAATTACAATTATTCGACGGGTGAGGCACCCAATCGACATTTCAACGACAGTGACCTGTTTAGGAGCTCACTTCGAGGACCCAAGGTTCAGCTGGCATCTACGCGAATCGAAGGCAGGCAACATCGACTGGCTAATTTCGCTCCGTTCACGCCGAGTCCTGTCTCTAGTCATGAGCAGAACACCCAAGCACGCTCGTCGGTTGAAGAAATGTCTACGATTATGGGTCAAGCGTTCCAACAAATGATCCAACAGTCAACCCAACGTCAAGCAGAAGTCACGCTGGCTGGATCAGGATTTGAACGCTTCGATGGTTCAAAGCCCAATGATTTTAAATCGTGGTTGTTCGGACTCGAGAATAGACTTCAGTTGACTCGCACCAGCGATGATGCCGTGAAGGTGGGACATTTGGTGAACTGTCTAGCTGGCCTAGCTCGACGTCAATTCCATGAAGATCTGTCAAATCCAACGTTTGATGAAGCTCTGGTGTACCTTAAAAACAAGTATACTGACACCAAATACAACGCGCTGAAGTTCCAGCAGTTCAGAAGTCGATTTCAACGTCGTGGTGAGTCGATCCAAGTGTTTGCTCGGGATCTGAAATTAACGTTCCCATTCAACAACATCGATAATCAGCAGTCAAACCTGATGTTAATGGAGCAGCTACAACGCGGTGTACTGGATCAGGACTACAAGCTGTATGTTCAGGAGCATCTCCTGAATCCTAAGAAGACGTTTGACGATGTCGTAGAGAAGTTGGCACTGCGTGAACTTGCCAAAGAGACAGCTGATGTGAAGGTGAAGCAGGAGAAGACGAAGGATCGAGTACGTGATGAATACAACATTCACTACTGTTTCAAATGTCGGCGCAAGACCGATCATATTGGTGAGCAGTGCCCTCACCACAAGCATGAGACTACACAACAGCAACAGTATGGTGTTGAATCACCTAAACAGCAACAATCTGCACCATCCCAGCGACCAATTCAGTGCTATAAATGTCAGTCAATCGGGCATTATGCATCTGAATGCAACAATAAAAGGGTGTCTGCAGGCAACAGTCAAGGCAAAAAAGTTTATTCAGCACGCTTAGCTCAGCTGGATGATAATCAACATCAGTCATGTCAGCATCAAAAGTGGCAGTCAAGCTACGATCCTAACCGTAGTGAACATTCACATTGTTGTCATCATGAATGCGTGTTATCGCATCAGCAAGACTGTCACGATAAATGTAGTGATTATGAACTACCATGTAGACAAACCTCAGAGTATTGTGCGCCTAAAAACTTGGTTCAGCACACTGAAGGCAACAAACAGGATGATTCCAGCTCGTCTACGATATCTGCAGTCGGCACTGTGACGGTCGAAAAACTTGCACGAGGGTATAGAGCCGGAGCTGTTAGATCTGAAAACAGTCAAGAATACGCCCGTGCAACCGTGTTTGTTAACAATGAAAAAATCGGTGATAAACTATGGCATCCTGACACTGGAGCACAGGTAAATCTGGTCACTATTGAGTTTTTAAATTCAGTAGTCGGCAAGACCATCGACAATCCTTGCTCTCACACTTTGACTTGTGTGAACGACCTGAAGACAAAATGCTGTGGTTTCGTTAAACTAGCAGTGTCGATCGGTAAACTAACCAAGAAGTTACCGTTTCACGTGATTGAGAAGTTCCAGGGTAAAGTTGGCTTAGTTTTTGGAATGCCGGCTTTACATGAGTTCGGATTCAGCCTGAAAAATGATAGTGGTATCGACATTACTCCGAAAGTTTCATCAGGTGAATATGGAAGTTTTGCAGGATTGATTCAGATGCAGCAGCAGGCAGCATCACCGTACAAGCTTGGTCTGTTGAAGGAGGAGGGAGGCAAGGCTTTGCCAACACCAAAACGCAAAGTGAAGAAAAGAAAAAACGGCGTTTATTGGAAGAATTTCGAAGTTGGATGTGTGAACGAGAAGTCCACACCAATCTCGGTGACGCTGCGAAAGTGTCATGAAGGTTCGAAGTCGCTGCGAAAGCGTAATGAAGTCGATGAGATGCTGCGAAAGTGTCATAAAGCTGCCGAGATGCTGGGAAAGTGTCATGACGATGTTGCGACGCTGCGAAAGTGTCGTGGGGTTGAAGAGAAACTGCGAAAAGTTCACAATGTCAACAGTATGGTATCGCCTAGTATGTTCAGTTCGTCAACCGGTGTGTATTCTAACCTCAAAAGTTGGAATCGAGGTCTGGAGTACTCTAAATCGGTGCTCCGCAGTCCTCATGAACGTTTGAAGCAGAAGTCAGTAGGATCAAATCGTCGAATTCCTATTTAGACTTGGATGGACTGAGCATGTACTATTCTATTAACTGTAATCTGGTAAAAAAAAATGGTAAACTCGTGATGCTAATTTATCACTCGGTGAAAATTTTTATAGTAAAAACTAAACTTGTATGATGTTTCCGTGCGTTCGTCTAAAATATGATAAAAACTGCAAAAGTCCTGGTGAGCATCAGCTGTGAAAGTTGATTTGAAAAGGTGAATATTGCTGAGAAAGCATAACTTCATGTCATCGGTTCTTTACAGTTACATCATCAACAGGCGGCAACGACTCGTGGCTAAACACCTGGCGAATTCGTACTTCGTACATTGCTGGCAGCCGTGGTCGTACAAGTCTTATTTTCTAAATCTAAATGTCTAAGCTTAAATTAATCTTAAACTTGATTCTAATTCACATTGTTTTCAGAATAGTCCTGACTGATAATGTTATTAAATTTGAGAATTTATCATTTAGTAAGAATTGGGTTTACATTTCACGTATCTTATCTTATTTTCAGTTGAGTATATTGTGATCCAATTAGCCTTATAATGAGTACTTACATACCTATGCATGTCTCACATTAATTCTAGTTTTATCACTATTTTATCACTAGGAATTTTATTCATAAAATTCTCATATTGATTCTCTAGTTTTATTCCTTAAATTTCATTGATTCACTCATTATATTGATCCATTATAGTGATTATATATCTTGATTCCATATAATTCATTGATTCTATCCATTATTGACAATTCTATTGATTTCCGGTGATAATTTTTGGTCTATTACCTTGAAATTCAATTGTTTTTGTTTATTTTCAAGAGGGGTAGTAACGGGTACTGTACGGTTACTGTATTTCTTACTCATTTAATCCATTATACCTATACCATATTATTACCTATTTCGGATTCATTGCATATTTTATTCCTTCAGACTGGGATTTTCCAGGCATTACTTTCGGGCTGTGAAAGCCAATAAAAGGTTCTGAGTTATATTCTCGGTTCGGACCATTATCTCATTCTAAAGCTAACCAAAGCGCCGTGAAGGCTTTCTTTTGTTTATTTTCCTACAAACGAATAGTTTCGCTTGTTCCAGTATTTGTACCGCAATGATTCACTCTTGGAGCCTATTCGAATATTCATGATCGTTTGTATTGTAAACTGGGATAGAAACCGTTATTTTACTATATTTGTAAATTGGTATCTAAAATCCAACTTTGCTATCCAGAACAAGAACCGAACTTTTTAGATCTGTCATCACGCGTCGACAACGTCAAGGAGGAGAGTCTGAAGCTGCGCTCCGAGAACCAGGTGCTGGGGCAGTACATCCAGAATCTGATGGGCGCCTCGTCCGTGTTCCAGTCAACCGCACCCAAAGGATCTCAAAAGTAGTTTTTTGACATTTTCGATTGAAAACTGCGTAGTTTTTGCCCCGCTGAGTTCTCCTAGTTATTGCTTGAATGACCAGTATTATTCGAGTTGAATTATGTGAGCAGAATCACGAAAGGAATCATGATTAACGATGCGTCTATGCTATCTAATTGAAAAAATATAAACCTTTTTCCCATGGGAGAATTTTAAAATTTTTAATGCATAATTTTGATGATATGGTCACTATGTCGATATTAGCGGAGTTGCTGTGTTTTATAACACTAACAAATCCACTTTGATGCATTTTCTGCAGCGAATTTATTATGATTATTCTATCTCACGTCCAAATTTTTGAATGACATCTTTTGTCATTGATTTAACTATTCACGTTTTAAGTGGGTAGTCGATTTTTTATAAATTTTATTCTACTAATTTCAATTGTTTTTTCTTAAATTCTTATGCATAATCTTGTCCCCTTTACCCAACCCTGTCCGTTTGAAGATACTAACCCGATTTGGAAGGTAACTATAGTACTTTTTATTATTTGTTGTTTGTTCGTAACTATAACTACTAACTATCGTGTTTAGTGGCATGCGATATTAATTGTGAAATCGTGTTTTGTAATACGTTGATTACCAACATTTAATATTAGTTTATTGGGATGAGAGATTGGTATTTCCTTCCTGTGTTACGGTACCTTAATTTAATACTATCAAAGCCTCGGTTCGAAATCTATGGTTTATTTATTACGCTGCAAACTAAGGCAAAATCAGATTAGTTGGTTTCATCATTACCACTGCAGGCGTGAAATACCATTCTAATACCTCGCTCAAATATTGTCGTTGTTATTATTGAAAAAATTTCGGTGACTTACTGAATGTTTCATAAATGTAAAACCGTTTTCGCAAAATCTCCTTCAAGTTTTCCCGCATAATACGCAATGTCTTGTGACCCAACTTCCACTAATTCCTGTTGTCGCGTTTTTTCCGCCTTTGCATGATACTTCTATTTGGGCTGCTACTAATCACGTTTAGGTGCATGCGTCCACCAAAATATTCATAACCTTCTGAGTTCGGAAGACCCAAAGTTTCAGAAGCAACCTAAATTTTACTAAAACCTAAACCTCATGTCTTTGTTTACATGTTGGTTACATTGCATGCGCTTGCATGGACAACCTCAGATGTTGTGTTAATTTCGTTCAGGTAAGTTAATGTGCATGTGAGTTTGGAGATTATTAGTGAGCTTGAGCTCGACCAACTGTGGCACCACTGGCAGACGAACTGGCAGACAAACCTTCAAAGGAAGGGGAATTATTTTTAAGAGGGGAATTGGCAGAAATCAGGTCTTTCAACATACACCTCATCCTCAACGAACAAACTCTACTTTTTGAAACCGCCAAAGAGGGGGAATTCCACTTTCCCCCCTTTTCTCGTCCGCTAGTGTATTGCACGTCCACGCACTAGCGGACGAGAAGGGGAGGAAAAAGTGGAATTCCCCCCTCTTTGGCGGTTTCAAAAAGAAGAGTTTGTTCCCCAAGGTGTTGGTAAAACTGCCTGATTTCTGAAAATTCCCCTCTTTGGTAAAATTCCCCTCCCTTTGGGAAATTTACTCGTCCGCCAGTGCGTCCACGTGTTGGTATTTTATATGATAGTTGCTGTTAGGCCGACCGTACTTTCACTCCTCTGTAGTTTTGTTGTTAAGTGCCACTTTTAGTCCTAATCTAGTTTCACTCTAGAAAGTAGAAAGTTCAACGTTAGTATGGTCGATTTTGTCTCACTGAATGTGTTCAAAACAATTTAATTAGAGAAAGACAAAATCTTCCATCAAAATCAATTGAACTGAATATCTATGCAACAGCGACGACATGGATTTTTCGGAATTTTTTACCACCAAATGGGTGTTTTGAAATAGTTACATTCATGCTGTTGGAAGTTGCATGTGGTTTTAGTTCAATTCAAAAGCATGATCTCGCGTTTCACGTGTCAGCTTTGTTTTCCGGTTAAAACCGGCTTTAATTCCCTTTGTGAACCGGTTTTATCCAGAATGTATTTTCAGCGGTCAACACCCTTCCAATGGTCATGGCGGCGGTGCCGGCAATGCCTTCGACCTCATTTCCGGATTTTTCTGGTGAAAACCGGATTTCTTTGTGGATAACCGGATCATCATCATAACCTGATATTCTCACCTATGTAATTTTCACCGACGGGCTTATGTTCTTTTGGCAAAAAAAATTCTCGGATTTGCTTAACACATGCACCAGAAACAAACACCACACTTTTCTGTTGCCCATTTGGTTCCACTGGTACACCTTTGACATTTCTTTTAAGCTAAACTAGAAAATAGTGAAATTTTGAAGCCAAAATTTTTGTCATTTTGGACAAATATCCCTCCGTTTGGAGAATTGTTTGTCCGCCATTGGCAATATAATAGTTTTTATCTTGCCAAACTGCTTTTGTTGGTATATTCGCGGGACACTTTGCACATTCTGTTTCATTATTTTGACTGGTGATGGGGATCGTGTTCCCGTTTTGTGATCAGAGAGTTATTTGGGTTTTAGATTGGTATTACGTAGGTTAACTTAGGTACGAGAACTATACTATACCATCGAATCGAATGTACAAAGTTGAACAACTTTCCCCAATTACCACCATTGAAGAACAACATTATGGTCTCCATCTCTTATGGAAGTGTGGTATGTAGTTTTCATGAGATTGGATTGAATTGAAATCAATAATGATTTTTATCAGAAAGTTTCACTAAGTGTCGTACTTTTTCGATTTTTATCAGAAAGTTTCACTAAGTGTCGTACTTTTTCAGAATTTGACCCAACATAAACCGTCGTTAAAATTGTGTTATCAAATTTAATTGTCTTTCGTTGATTGTGAGTTTACTATTCGTTTGTGTTGCCCATTGTCGAAACATCAATATTGTTTGTCGATTTTTTTTGTTCCCATAAATATAAAATGACCCATTATGGGCTGAGCTGAATATGATCCGTGCCAATATTTAATTTATACCCTAAATGTAATTGTTATTGTTCTGTTGCTATGTAGCTTTACAATACGCTTAAAAATCATTGTATTTCCGATTTGTCATAAATCTCACACTGATTCATTAAATTCTCGTTTTCTTTGTGCTTGTTCTGTCGATTTTTCGTCTAGTCCGGCTCGAGAACATTGTAAATATCGATTTTTTGGATTTAATCGATTATTTGGAATCTAAGATGGTTTAATTAATGTGTTCCACAATCCACATGAGTTACAGATTTAGCAAAACTGATAGTTTTCACTTTGCGATTTCAGTCTGCAAAATTCCTAAAATTAAAGAAGTGTTAAACTACGAAGTCATTTTTTGTCAAAACTATTTTTGTGCTTTATGTAACGCGTATAATCGAATCTGCCCCTTTAAATTTATTTTTGTTGCTAAGTGATAAAAACTAGGTGTGTTCATTCCCGTTCAAATTTGCGCGTTAATCTCGACTTACAATCCCAATACAAAAACAGTAAAGGTTACATTTCGACATAACTTAAAAAAATTGTATTATTTTTCATGCTTATTATTTTATCATCATGTTTTTTTCGCGCATGTTGTGCTATTTAAAAAAAACTATTTGTGTTGCTTCTTCTTCCACAAAACACGCCATGTTCTTATCAGCTTGTTTACTATTGTTTTCCCACATTCGCTAATGTGCAACCGAAGAAATTTTGTGATTTTCTAGGGTTTGAATTGTGGTGTCGTGGAAAGTTTTTTTTAGAAAAAGTATTTCCAGATAATGACATTTTTCAAAACCCGAAATTGAATCATATTATAGTATTTTGTTTGAAAACAACTGTATTAATTTTGTATTATTACTGTGTATTAAATGTTGTTATGTGGAAGCATTTGTGTAATTCATTACAAGATCTGATGGAATGAAAGATTCAATGCCAAGTTGTTTCGGAGGTTATTCTTCGTCTTCGAATACATATGATTTAGTAAACATTTATTCGAGTACTCAGTGGATTCTGCATGTATCCAACGCCTTCTGTTACAGGCGTCTCTCTTTATTATTGCTTAATTTTTTTATTTCGCTTGCATGAATTAGCATTCTTCTTCCGCTTTCATGCGTAAAAATGTGAAGCCAAAATTTGTTTTTGAAAAGTGAAAGTAAAACCAAAACACGTTTCACTAGCTCATGTTCAGTTTTTATACACAATGTAAGAATTTGCTGTGGAACAAGATTGAAGAAATGATTAGAAACATTTTAGAGATGTTTTAGTTTAGACGTAATTGATACTCCGAGAAAAACTTCGTTAACTTGAAACTAAAAATGGCCTCATCCGGTGGTGGTCCACCTGGTCCTTCAGCAGCAGCTGCTGCTGCCATCACTTCATCAGGTTGGACTTTGGCGCTCCCTTATAGTTTATAGCGGTTCTTGACAATCACAAAGTTATTAAAATCAATTTTTTTCAAATCGTTTCCTTAGAATCACCTTTTCACATACATTCCTCTCCAGGCGCACCATAACGTAAAGTACGGTCAGCACCGATTTTCTAAACTGTGTTTATAACTTGATCCCAGGTTCCGGTTCATCGTCGCAACCGTCAATCTTCGATGTGCTGGCACAGGAGAGCCTCATGTCCGGCCTGCCACCCGCCCTCCAGCATCTGGTCAAGGTAAATTTTCTCACTTTGAAAATTCAAACCCGCGCCAAAAGCAGATTTGAATTTGAACTTTTGCGCCAATAACTTTCCGATCAACATGAATTTTTTTTATATCGTTCGTTACGAAGTTCACTAGGAGATCAAAAAATTTCATCTCCAAACCAGTTAAGACTTCTTTACTTAGTTCAAAATTATTCTGGCGTATGTTTGCTGATCTTTCGAGTTTCTTTCCGAAGTCTTTTTTCAAGCGCCACACTTTTTTTCAGTTTCTCTCCACCTTTCACCCGAAACAGTTCTTTCCGCTTTACAAGAACTTTGACGAGTTCTACCTGGTGCTTGATGGTATTTTACAGAACCACTATCTCAAGAAATATGGTTGGTGATTTTCTCAGTTCAAAAAGGGTTTCCACTTCTTAAAAAATAGAATATTTTCGTTATTCATACAAGTATGACTTATTCATATTTCAATATTAACAATTCAGTACATAAAATCCCCATTAACTGACAAATACATCGAATCCATTTAATTCGGGTGAAATTTTTTATTAAGATCAAATATTTTCCATTTTTTTCATTTTCAGGTGCTTCGTTTTCGGAGAATTTCTACGGTATGAAACGCGTTCTACTGAAAGATGGTCGAACCGATCTGGATAAGTGGTCGCGTTACAAGTCGTTGATGTATCTGGTTAGTTGTTGTTGTTGTTGCTGTTGTTGTTGTTGTGTTGTTGTTGTTTTGTTTGTTGTTGTTGTTGTTGTTGTTACTGTTACTGTTGCTGTTGTTTTTGTTGTTGTTGTTGTTGTTATTATTGTTGTTGTTGTTGTTGTTGTTAGTGGTTTTTTGTTGGTGTCGTTTTGTTCATGGTTGTTGTTTTTGTGACGTGGTTATTGTTGGTGATTATTTCTCTCATATTTTCAGGTGGTAGTGCCGTACGCCCGCAAGAAGATGGATCGTCTATATGAACGACTGAAACGTCAGATTGAGGAAAACCCTCGTGGCAGAGTTGGTTTTTTTCATGTGATTAGTCGAATTTTTATTAGCAACTTCCATGTTAATTTACCTGAAAAATACGACTCCGATAGAGGCCAGAAAGCTTAACCGATTTCCCGTTTTAAAATAAAATTTGGATTCTCTATGACTATGAGGAATAATTGGTTGCCAAAATTACTTACATTCACTACGTACACAGCAAAACGGTTGTTTGGAAATTTTAGAAAACTGAATATTTCATGAACCATTATTTCCTATATCAATACTAGCCTTACGTTTTGGTCAGTTTCTGGAAGTTATATTTCAGCATGTATTGAATGAATTTCAGCATTCCGGTCCACGTACTTGGAGACAAGTTCTAATCGAACAGTTTGTACGACATTATCCATCCGTTCAGGCAGCTGTTGAAATGTGGTCGTTGCTGTTGCAGATATCATACATGTTGTCGAAAGCATCAGGTTGTTATTTTTGTTGTTGTTGTTTTTGTTGTTGTTGCTGCTGCTGCTGTTGTTGTTGTTGTTGTTGTTGTTGTTGTTGTTGTTGTTGTTGTTGTTGTTGATGTTGTTGTTGACGTTGTTGTTACTTTTGATGTTGTTGTTGTTGATGTTGTTGTTGTTGTTGATGATGTTGTTGTTGTTTTGGTTGTTGCTTATTTGTATTGTTTTTACCATGTTATCATTTGTAGTGCATTCGCCGTTTCTCTGGCTTGCGGGTGCCCAGCTGGTTAATCTGACCCCAGCCGACTATGCCAGATTCGGCAAAACACAGATGCCTGATTGGCCGGGCAATGCCGGGTTGGCTCTCTTATTATTGTTGTTTTGTTTTGCAATTTTTCGATTGTAAGATTTTTATTTTCACTGGTTCCCGATCCGTAAATGTTTCCAATCTGCATTCAAAATTTTCGCTTTTGCTCAAAACCAATGAGAAAAAATAGCGCGCTGTCGAGTGCAGTCTCCCAAAACTCACTACTCTTGCAGTATAAATATAATATGAACTAATAATAATACAGCAGGACAACTGAGAATAACACATTGATTGTAATGAAGTTTTCTACATATTCCGGTTCGGTTGCACTATTTGATAGTGAAAAATATTACAGTCTGTTCGCCAAACTCATCTACTTGATCCGTGCCTTTCCGCGAGTGGTCCTGGCGGCTTTGTCCAAGTGTCTGGGCATCGGACTATTCTTCCTGCAATTCCTCGACTGGTGGTACAATCAGGAACAATTGCCCAGTCTACAGGCGTTCGGACAACCACAACAACCTATACCACCGGCACCGCAACTGGTTAGATGTTTTTGTTGTTGTTGTTGACGTTGTTGTTGTTGTTGTTGTTGTTGTTGCGACTGTTTTTGTTGTTGTTTTGTTGTTGTTGTTGTTTTGTTGTTGCTGGTGTTGTCGTTGCTGTTTTTGTTGTTGTTGTTGTTGCGACTGTTGTTGTTGTTGTTGACTTTTGGATTTTTGAAGATTTTTGGACAACCCTTCCTACCTGCGACATCACTGGTCAGATGTTGTTGTTTTTTGTTGTTATTCTTGTTGTTGTTTACATTCAATGTTGTTGTTGTTGTTTTTGTTGTTGCATTCAATGTTGTTGTGGTTGTTGTTGCATTCAATGTTGTTGTGGTTGTTGTTGCATTCAATGTTGTTGTGGTTGTTGTTGCATTCAATGTTGTTGTTGTTGTTGTTTACATTCAATGTTGTTGTTGTTGTTGTTGTTACATTAAATGTTGTTGTTGCAGGTTATGCCCACACCGCAGCTCGTCCACCAGCTCGACCCGAAGTCCTGTCCGATCTGCCGCCGACAACGCCAAAATGATACGGTGCTATCTGTTTCCGGGTTGGTGGATTGGAACTTTATTCCGAAGTTGTCAACTATTTTAATATGTTCAGCTATTTTTAACTTGTCAAATGTTTCAATGATTGCTGAGATCGAGACTAGCTTAAGAGAATCGAATAATCCAAGACTAATTCTGTATGCGCGTTATCTTACAGTATCCCTCGTTTCATCATCCATTTCAAAATATGAAACAATAAGTTTTTGGCGTCAAACCAAATTGCTCTTTTTGTAACCGAGCCCGTTCCAACGAAATCTTCTTATTGGTCTGTCGTTGGATTAGTTTTTAGACATACCAATTTATAAGAGTGATAATGTTATATACACTTTTATATTGTATACATATGTCAGTGTTTTATCCAATATATTGTAAATTAAGTTTTGTATCATACAATATAATGTGAAATTCAGTTTTGTTTCATACAATATATTGTAAAAATCAGTTTTGTACATTTACAGGTACGTATTCTGTTATGGCTGTATCTCTTCTCACCTACAACGTACGGGCAAATGTCCGATCACGAAGCTACCGGCGACCAACGCCCAATTAATCCGACTGTTCAGCGCACAACGAACTGTTCAGTTTGCTTAGATAGCGATTTTATCATTATAATTAGCATTTTATGTGGTAAAAGAAATGGTATATCGAACTATTAACAATACTTTGATCAATGCAAACTTCTATCGAGTGCTAGACGGGGGATGAATTTACTTCTCAAATATAGTCTAACCGGAGATTTTCTGCCACGTTCTGATACGACTATGCTACTCGGCTGACTCAAGATCCAATGCTAAAACTTATATATATCTTAAAACTATATTTTTTCACCGTGAAAATAAGTTACTTCTATGAAAAAATGAAAGAGCAACATATTTTCGTCTGCCCTGTCGTTTATCAGTATAGTGAAGTGAAACTGAAACATATTGTGGCGGTGGCGGTGACTTTTTGAGTGTTTTCGAGAAAAAAGATAACACACATTTTCAGTGATATTTATGTAATCTACTTGTATGTATATAAATCGGTTATGGTTTCCATGTTCCTTATCAGTTTACGTTAATTTCAAATGATTGTCTGTCTAACGGCCAACGAAATTGTTGTGATAATTTGTCATACATGATTCCGATAACATGTGATTTTCTATCCTATATTCTGGTGTATTTTGGTACCAGGTTAATTAAGTTCTACTGTGCAGAATAAAAATGTCAGGAATCAATATTTAATTGTTTTGCTCGCTGTCGCTGGTAAACTATTTGGGTTGTCATCCAATGCACACGCCAGGCTTTTCATGATTATTGTCATCTTGTGTAATCACTATCGGACGAGAAGGGGAGGGAAAAGTGGAATTCCCCCCTCTGGAGATTTCAGCAGTAGAGTTTGTTCCCTGAGGTGTAGGTAAAGTGGCCTGAAAACTGCCGATTCCCCCTCTTTGATAAAATTCCCCTCACTTTGAAGGATTAGCTAGCTCGTCCGCCCGTGTGTTAGGGTATACTGCTGGAAGAGACAGAAATTCATAAAAGAAAGGATTCACTGACCGATTGAAAGCTTTCGTACGTGAATTTTCCCTCATTAACTTTGTCCTTAACTGGCGGACGAGTCAAACCTCCAAAGGGAGTGGAATCTTTCCAAAGAGGGGGGAAATCACATGAAATAGACCATTTTACCTACACTTTAGGGAACAAAATCTACGTTTTGAAATCGCCAAAGAGGGGGAACGCCACTTTTCCGTTCTTCCCTCGTCCGCTAGTGCCTTCTAACCCACCGTGATATCACTGATCAGTGAAACGTGAACAGTTTTTATCTGACCTCGGCTGACTGTGGTTGGTTGTATGGGAATTATGTCTGCTTCATAGTTCTCTTGGTTGCACTAGTGGGCGAGAAGGAGGGGAAAAGTGGAATTCCTCCCTCTTTGGCTGTTTCAAAAGGTAGAGTTTATTCAGTAAAGTGTAGGTAAAGTCGCCAAGTTCTGCCGATTCCACCTCTTTGGAGAGATTCCCCTCCCTTTGGTAATTAAGCTCGTCCGCCAGTGTTTGGTTGTTGGATGCACTAGCGGACGAGAAGGAGGGGAAAAGTAGAATTCCCCCCTCTTTGACAGTTTATAAAAGTTGAGTTTGTTACTTAAGGTGAAGGTAAAATAGCCTGAAAACAGCTAATTCCCCCTCTTTGGAGAGATTCCCCTCCCTGTGGTAATTAAACTCGTCCGCCAGTGTTTGGTTGTTGGATGATATATCTGCTGGTGCTCATCTCATTGCAGCAGTTCAGAGAATGAGTTCAATGAATTTTCATTTCTTCTCTGCGCTGTCCTTGACTGAAATTTACTCCCATAGTTTCTCAGAACTCAGAACAACTACAGGAGGAAACTTCCTGATAGTGGAAAAAAACAGTTTCTTCCATCCAACTAGCGGACGAGATAGGGTGGGAAAATTGAAATTCCCCTAGCTTTGGCAATTTCAAAAATCAAATTAGTTCCCTAAGGTGTAGGGAAACTGGCCTGAAAACCGTCAATTCCCCCTCTTTGACGAAATTCCCTTCCCTTTAGAGGCTTGGCTCGTCCGCCAGTGGTGAGAAGTCTCGGAATAATTGAATTGGTTTCAGAATCAAATTCTCACATTCCAACCATGTCACTGAAACTGGGCGATTCGGCGCCGGACTTCACGGCCGACACGAGCACGGGGCGAATCGAGGGCTTCCACTCGTGGATCGGTGACAGGTCGGTTAGACCACTAGCGGACGAGAAGGGGTGGGGAAAGTAGATTTCCCCCTCTTTGGCATTTTTTACTTAGAATTTGTTTCCTAAGAAGATGTGTGTAAAATGACTGAAAACTGCCAATTCCCTCTTTTCGACGAAATTCCCCTTCCTTTGGAGGATAAGCTCATACGCCAGTGACGGCGGACGAGCCAATCTTCCAGAGGGAGGGGAATTTTGCAAAAAAGAGAAGGAATTGGCACTACTTTTAGCTACACCTTAGTGAACCAATTATACTTTTTGGAAACGCCAAAGAGGGGTATTTCACTTTTCCCACCCCTTCTCGTCCGCTAGTGCGTCGGTTAGACTCATCACTCTGGTAGGGAAAACCTTTTCGGCATTCTAGTAGAGAAAAGCCACTACGATTTTCAAGAAAGGGAAACATCACCTTCTCATAAAAAAGTTGGCTTATGGATATCATACAGCTGAGAAGTTGAGTTTCATTTATATATATGCTTGCACAGTCATGGGCTTTTAGAAATCATATAACATTATGATGATGTGATATAATTTTTTGCTACTAGAACAACGAAAGTTTCCAGAAATTGTTGGACTTCTGATACAAGAAAACGACGATAGGTTCTAACTTGAGATCAACGTTTACAGCTGGGCCATCCTGTTCTCGCATCCGGCCGACTACACGCCCGTCTGTACCACGGAGTTGTCGCGCGTTGCCGAGTTGCAGGCCGAGTTCGCCAAACGCAACACGAAACTGGTCGCGTTGAGTTGTGATGGTGTCGAGTCACATCAGGGATGGATCAAGGTGCGGCGTTGATGGAGAGAGAGTTGTTGTTGTTGTTGATGATGTTGTTGTTGTTGTTGGTGTTGATGTTGTTGTTGTTGATGATGTTGTTTTTGTTGATGATGTTGTTGTTGATGATGTTGTTGTTGTTGTTGGTGTTGATGTTGTTGTTGTTGTTGTTGTTGTTGTTGTTGTTGTTGTTGTTGATGATGTTGTTGTTGATGTTGTTGTTGTGTCGAGTTCGCCAAACGCAACACGAAACTGGTCGCGTTGAGCTGTGATGGTGTCGAGTCACATCAGGGATGGATCAAGGTGCGGCGTTGATGGAGAGATCGTTGAACAAATGCTTATACTTCTGCATAGCTTAGTCTGAGTTTCTTGGTACTGAATTATTCGTTTCAGTGGAACCTTTATCACGGATTATGACTCAAGAAAATGGTTGTTGTTTTTGTTGTTGTTGTTGTGCTTGAAATTGTTTTTTTTATTGTTGTTGTTGTGGTTGCTACTCCTGCTGTTGTTGTTGGGGATGGTTGTTTTGCAGCTGCGTCGGTTGTTGTTACTCTCGTTGTTGTTTTTTGTATTATTTTATGTTTTAATACCTTCACAACCCAGTCTGTCTCTACAGGATATCAGCGCCTACAGCGGCGCTCAAGTGGAGTATCCGATCATCGCCGATCCGGACCGATTACTGGCCGTCCAGCTGGGCATGTTGGATGCTGATGAGAAGACCAAGGAGGGACAGCCGCTCACGGCACGGGCGGTTGGTTGTTGTTGTTGTTGATGTTGTTGTTGTTGTTGTTGTTGTTGTTGTTGATGTTGTTTGTTGTTGATGTTGTTGTTGTTGGTGTTGATGTTGTTGTTGTTGTTGTTGTTGTTGTTTTTGTTGTTGTTGTTGTTCTCGGTGATCGAGTAAGTGAGTGACTGACTGAGGGACTGAATCAGTGAGTGAGTGAGTGAGTGAGTGAGTGAGTGAGTGAGTGAGTGAGTGAGTGAGTGAGTGAGTGAGTGAGTGAGTGAGTGAGTGAGTGAGTGAGTGAGTGAGTGAGTGAGTGAGTGAGTGAGTGAGATAGAGTGAGTGAGTGAGTGAGTGAGTGAGTGAGTGAGTGAGTGAGTGAGTGAGTGAGTGAGTGAGTGAGTGAGTGAGTGAGTGAGTGAGTGAGTGAGTGAGTGAATGAATGAGTGAGTGAGTGATTGTGATTGAGTGAGTAAGTGAGTGATTGAGTGAGTGCGTAAGGAAGTGAGGGGGGAAGCTGTGAGTGATTAATATAAGTAAAAAAAGTAATCTGCCTTCAGTGCATATTTTGCTGTTCGACTCGACTATAAGTCGTCGTATTTTTTCTGAATTTCAGGTGTTTATTTTCGGTCCGGACAAGCGTCTGAAGTTGTCGCTGCTCTACCCGGCCACCACTGGTCGCAATTTTGAGTTGGTCTTTACTTCTCATCAACATAATTCAGAGTGTAAATCAATTTTTTCGATATTTTAGTGAGCTGTTGCGCGTGCTCGACTCACTGCAACTGACGGCTGTCAAAAAGGTGGCCACTCCCGTCGATTGGAAGGTTTGTTTTATACTCACTCACTTACACCTTCACCCACTCACTCACTCATTCACTCAGTCATTCAACTAATCAATCACTCACTCATTCACAACCAATCAATCACTCACTCAGTCACTCTCTCACTCACTCACTCACTCACTCACTCACTCACTCACTCACTCACTCACTCACTCACTCACTCACTCACTCACTTATTCACAACCAATCAATCAATCACTCACTCAGTCACTCTCTCACTCACTCACTCTTTCACTCACTCATTCATCCAATAAATCACTCACCCACTCAACTCATTATTCAATCAAACTTCTGTGCAACGGAGGCGATCTTGACGCTCTCGTACCAATCAATCACTCATTCACTCACTCACTCGCTCACTCACTCACTCACTCACTCACTCACTCACTCACTCACTCACTCATTTACTCACTCACTCACTTAACCAATCAATCAATCAATCACGCATTCACTCACTCACTCACTCACTCACTCACTCACTCACTCACTCACTCACTCACTCACCCAATCACTCACTCACTCACTCAACCAATCACTCACTCACTCACTCAACCAATCACTCACTCACTCACTCAACCAATCACTCACTCACTCACTCACTCACTCACTCACTCACTCACTCACTCACTCACTCACTCACTCAACCAATCAATCATTCGCTCACTCATTCACTCACTCTCTCACTCACTCACTCACTCACTCACTCATTTACTCACTCACTCACTTAATCAATCAATCAATCAATCACTCACTCACTCACTCACTCACTGAACCGATCAATCACTCACTCACTCATTCACTCACTCATTTACAGGATGAAACGCCATTTAAGTTAAGCTAATTTCTACTTGCTTTTTTTTATACATTTTTACTTTATTACTCTTCATTTCCTTTATTTTACTTTATCACTCACTCACTATTACATTACAGGCCGGCGGTGACTGTATGGTGATTCCGACATTGAGCGCCGACGAGGCCAAGAAGGAGTTTCCGAACCATCGTCAGGTGGAAGTACCATCCGGCAAACCGTACCTTCGGTTCACCGAATGTCCCAGATGATGTGGAAGGTCATCGAAGTTCGACGAGTTCTTGTTCGTGTTGTTTACTGGAGTTACTCTACTAAATGACTGATTTGGTTAAGCGAAAAATTTTCTTGATTTTTCAAGCATTTTCCAAGAAGAGTTTACCGTCGAATAAGTAGAATGTCGGTGTTAAACTAAATAATGTTATACTTCAGAAACAACTATCGAGAGAGCTCATAAAAAATAGGAATTATGAAAGTGTTTTAGTGAACAAGTTCATTCTCATACATTCGGGTTATTCAGTTAACAGCTTTTGTAGAACCGCATTTTTACACCTAACAATTGTGATCATTCATGCCTTCGGTTGTTTGGAATCTCGTGAAACCGAACACTTGAAACTTCACAGATTCTTTTTTTCTTAAATTCCATCTCATCATTATCGATATCTCATGATAACAGCATTATTACTATAACTTGCATAATACCAGTCTTATGTTGCGCCAATCTATTGCTCATTGATAAATTGACAAAATAAAAATATACTTCAACTTACCTTGATTGTTGATAAAATTATTATTCATATCGTTATTGCAACGAAACGGGTAAAGCGCACCCTTTATCTCATTTGGTTGATTGACCTTTGGTTCCTTACCTTTGTGAATCTTTGTCTCTCGTGAAACCTTATCTTTTGGCGTAGTAAGATGGTCTTTTCACTGTTGTTTGTGTTTGGTTCAAGTTATTTTGTTCCAATTTGTTGTACAGAATGTTGTCAAATCGTGCGGTGGGCTGTTGGCGATTAACCAAGTCAGAATCCATAATAAACGCCATTCGATGCGGGTCGGGTTCGTCGCAGTCGAATAATGGATCCGGAGATGATCATCGATCCCACTCATCCGGTGGTCGGGGATTCCACCGCGGGTTAGGGACAGATTTTTTAATAAAAAAACCATGTATAAAGGCCTCATAATTGATTATAAGAAATGGTTTAAATCTTGAGAACATGTCAATCATGTCATGGCCAGAACCAGATTCTCAAGTTCAAAACCGGATTCTCGAGTGATAAATTTTCTGTGCCACGTTTTAGCCAAGTTTTAAAATTTCTTAGAACCAGATTCTCAAGTCCAGAACCGGATTCTCAAGTAAGGTTTTTTCTGTGCCACGTTTTGGATTTTCTTATAATATAACCAATTAAGAGGCCTATATGTTGAAAAGTTTATTGCCATTATTTACCGTACCTTGTAGATCATGACTCGCTGGAATTGCGACAGACTTTTCAAAGTGAATTCACTTCGGTAAGCAATAAGAAACATTTTCTACACCCATGATTATGTAGGAAATGTTTGACTTTTGTTATTATTGACTGATTTTCTTTTTTCTAGGTCTCTGCTGACGGGACGGTAAGTCATCGGGGGTGTATGTTCCATCGTGAATTGCACGTCAAGTAAAGATAGAATTATTGAAAAAGTACCCGGGTGTGGTTGTATTCTGTGACTTAAAATAGTTTAGTAACGTTATTATAAAGTCTGTTCGTTGAAAAATTGCTTGAATCTCTTGTTGCTCTGAGTTTCCTGGAACTTTTCGAACGACCAAACTGAACTCCAAAATCACTGCCAAATGGGTATTGATGCATTTAGAAATTTATATATTCTTAGTTCAGCATGTGATATTTTGCTTTAACTTTTACTCAAAAGTGCAATAATTTTCAACAACAAAAATCTATAAATTTCAGAAAAAATCTATAATTTTCAAAAAAATTCAATAATAAATTTTTTTTTAGCAAAATGGGTGTGACAGCGGCACTCGGTCTGGGCGGGCTGGTTACGGTAGCCAATACAGCCGGATTCTGGTCGTCAACGGAGAAAAACGAACTGAAGAGCGAACTCATCAACACGTACTTGAATCTGGAACAGTTGGATGTGAATTTGTACAGGTGAGAATGCTGTGGATATTGGTTGTCGTTGTACTTGTTGTGGTTGTTGTTGTTGTGGTTGTGGTTGTTGCTATTGTTGTTGTTGTTGTTGTTATTGTTGTGCTTGTTGTTGCGGTTGTTCTTGTGGTTGTTGTTGTGGTGGTTGTTGTTGTGGTTGTTGTTGTTGTTGTTGTGGTTGTTGTTGTTGTTGTTGTTACGGTTGTTGTTGTGGTTGTTGTTGTTGTGGTTGTTATTGCTGTTGTTGTTATTATTGTTTTTGTGGTTGTTGTTGTTGTTGTCAAATTTTTAGGGTTCTTTTTACGACATCAAATTTGGTTTTGTTTCAGATCCCACCATCTCATCACCGGTCTGAAAACGTCTCCGAATGTGTTCGGCGGACAGGTTGAACTTTTTTTACTTTATTTCTCTAATAAATGAGAGTACAGTACGACTTATCGCCTGTCCAGTCTAATGCTTAGGTCGCCAGCCTCGAAAACTGACGGTCCTAAGTTCAAAAACCTGACTTGAGACACAGATCCGTTTATTCAACGGTCTGGCGACGACCAAAATACCCTTCTGAATGGTATTAGTGTGCCTTCGTCGTGGCTTCAAGAAAGAAATTCAATGGAGAAATCCAAGTAAAAACAACAACGAGACAGACATACAGACAGACAGACAGGCAGACAGACAGGCAGACAGACAGACAGACTGACAGACAGACAGACCGACAGACAGACAGACAGACAGACAAACAGACAGACAGACAGACAGACATACAGACAGACAGATAGACAGACAGACATACATACAGACAGACAGACATACAGACAGACAGACAGACAGACAGACAGACAGACAGACAGACAGACAGGTAGACAGACGAACAGACAGACAGGTAGACAGACATACAGACAGACAGACAGACAGGTAGACAGGTAGACTGACAAACAGACAGACAGACAGACAGACAGGTAGACAGACAGACAGACAGACAGACAGACAAACAGGTAGACAGACAGACAGACAGACAGACAGACAACAGACAGACAGACAGACAGACAGTGTATCTGCAGGTAATCGGTCAGGCACTGATGGCGGCCAACGAGACCGTCCCTGACGAGTTCATTCCCAACTCATTGTACTCGTTCTTCATCCTGCCCGGTTGGTAACACTAGCGGACGAGAAGGGGTGGGAAACGTGGAATTCCCCCCTCTGGCGATTTCAAAAATTAGATTTTGTTCCTTCAGGTGTAAGTAAAATTGCCCGAAACCTGCCAATTCCCACCTCTCTGACAGAATTCCCCTCCCTTTGGAGGATTGGCTCGTCTGCCAGTGATTGGAATAAACTTGAAATTAGAGTGTCTCATAAACGGTCACCGAATAAAACAGAACTATCTAAAAACTGTAACTCTTCTTGTGGATATGGAGTCATTAAGTTTTATATCTTTCATTGACATCGTTTCCATCGTTTCAGGTAGTCAAAAGAAGCCGATCCTGTACAATGTGGAGCGCATTCGCGATGGTCGCAGCTACGTGAATCGGACAGTCAAAGCTGTACAGAATGGACAGACCATCTTCACGTGTGAAGTGTCCTTCCATAAGGTTACTGGAAAGCACTAGCGGACGAGAAGGGTTTGGGAAAAGTGGAATTCCACCCTCTATGACATTTTCAAAAACGAGATTTTGTTCGATAATCGATAATCCAGTCGACACGATAGGCTGTTTTGTTATTACTAACTTGCAATTTTGTTCATAACCTCCACAAATTAATTCAGCCGGGAAATGAGGTTACTTCATAAATATTTCCTGTCGTGTTGTTGTTCGCACCTGTTTTTTGCTTGATTTATTTAACACAGCTTCTTTCAGTTTAATACTTTAGAATAATACTAACCTGTTCAAATGTTGTAATTTTTTTATACAAACGTTTACTTGCGATCGAATAAAGTAGAACTTAGTTATACAAAATTGTTGTTAGTAACTTTTCTGCATTTTTATCATCCGTTGTCAATCACAAAGAATATTTTTTCCTTTAATACCTGTGCCTCATAAGTGTTTCTTGACCATAAATCAGAAAACAGTATCAGTGTCTCAGTTTATCCGTTATTTCACAGATGTTTCATAATTATTTTATTCATTCTCAATAAGGAAAAACATTTAACAGGAGGAAACCTGTCCCATCAAACATCAGTCGGTCATGCCTCAAGTACCACCTCCCGAAGAACTGAAGAATACCAAGGAACTGTTGACTTCGCTATCCAAGGACGAACGTCAGAGCGACTTGAATCGAAAGTGGTGGGAATTCCGGTTGGCTGTTCATTTTTTCTTCTTCTCATTCACTCACTTTTCACTCTCGTCTTCAATCACTTATTTACTTCTCTCACTCACTTGGGCAAGCACTAACTAACTCACCTACCTAACTAATTCACTCAATCACT
>OZ038445.1:7105463-7112963 GCA_964036265.1 Daptonema setosum
CCAGCGTCCGAACCCGTTTAACCAGCTTCTAAACCCGTTTAACCAGCGTCCGAAACCGTTTAACCAGCGTCCGAAACCGTTTAACCAGCGTCCGAACCTGTTTAACCAGCGTCCGAACCCGTTAACCAGCGTCCGAAGCCATTCAACCAGCGTCCGAACCCGTTTAACCAGCGTCCGAACCCGTTTAACCAGCGTCCGAACCCGTTTAACCAGCGTCCGAACCCGTTTAACCAGCGTCCGAACCCGTTTAACCAGCGTCCGAACCCGTTTAACCAGCGTCCGAACCCGTTTAACCAGCGTCCGAATCCGTTTAACCAGCGTCCGAACTCGTTCAGCCAGCTTCTACTCCGCGTTTAGCCAGCGTCTACCTCGCGTTTAGCCAGCGTCTACCTCGCGTTTAGCCAGCGTCTACCTCGCGTTTAGCCAGCGTCTACCTCGCGTTTAGCCAGCGTCTACCCCATTTTGCGTTTAGCCAGCGTCTACCCCCTAACTCACGCACTAGCGGGAAAGGTGTGGTGGTGATATAATCAGGGGCGTGATTGGCCTACCGTAACCCATAGGTCAAGTTTTCGACCGAATTTGCGTGCTTAATGAACTTTAATGAAAGAACTTTGGCGAAATAATGTACAGAGTGGGCGGCGGGCGTCTAGTTGAGTTTCTGAACGACATGTGGTCCACTAGCGGGCGAGAAGGGGTGGGGAAAAAGTGGAGTTCCCCCCTCTTTGGCGTTTTCAAAACGTAGAATTTGTTCCCTAAGGTGTAGGTAGAATGGTCTGAATACTGCTAATTCCCCCCTCTTTGGTGAAATTCCCCTCCCTTTGGAGGTTTGGATCGTCCGCCCGTGATGTCAACGGAATGTCATGTCAGCGGAATAAGTCATGGCACTAGCGGACGAGACGAGGAGGGAAAGAGTAGAATTCCCCCTCTTTGGTAGTTTCAAAATCTACAGTTCGTTTCTTAAGGTGTAGGTTAAATTGATCACCAACTGCCGAATCCCACCCCCTTCTCTGAAAGGAATTCCCCTCTTTTCGGAGGATTGGCTCGTCCGCCGACCGTCAGTGCGAACAGCACGTGGGTTTTTTCGAAAACTCATCCGCGAATTTTGAAAAAAGAAGAAGAATTACAAGAATTATTGAGAATTAAAGAGAATCATTCAGAATTATCGACATCCGGACTGTTTACTAAAAAAATCGTTTTTCCGTAGCCTTAGCTGTCATTACGTGTTGGCACTAATAACCAGGTTGATTCCGCCTCACTAGCGGATGAGAAGGGGAGGGAAAAGTGGAATTCACCCATCTTTGGCGTTTTAAAAAAGTAAAAAAATTTTCCCTAAGGTCTAGGTAGAATGGTCTGAATACTGCTAATTCCCCCGTCTTTTGGGAGAATCCCCTCCTCCCTTAAAAAATCGTTTTTCCGTAGCCTCAGCTGTCATTATGTGTTGGCACTAATAACCCGGTTGATTCCGCCTCACTAGCGGACGAGAAGGGGAGGGAAAAGCGAAACATTAGGTTAAATTTTATGGTTCCCTTCTCCTCATCAATTTCAAAACTTAACCCATTTGGTTTCCAGAATAAATTTCACCAATGCATCTTAAAGTTTATAAACAGGAAAATAAAACAGTTCATCGCCGCAAAGTTGTTGTAACACTGCTGCCAAAATTCTCACTAATGTTTCACATGCGCGCATGGACAAAGCAAGGCCACACACGGTAAAAATTGTTTAGCCATACTAATAAACAAGCCCAACTCATTGATTGTAAAGTAAAATATTTTCAGAACTTTTTATATTAAGTTAAAGGGCTGCCTGGGATTCAAGTGAAAAGTTGTAGTGTTAACTACTCCAACTTGTGAATCATTAGCTGCATCAAACGTAAGAGAAGATGATGCATAATAGTCGGGTGTCCGACTCAACTCAACCCAACAGCTGTATGCTATAACATGCAATCATCATGTTCAGTGGGTGTTACACTGGGTTAATCAACTTAAGGTGTCATTATTTCACTCGAATCTCCAGAAGCTCTTTACCTCGACGAAGCTATAAGAACATGGCACATATTGCATGGCTTATAGCCTATTCATGGTTTTCTTGTTTGTCAAAACACTTTCTGGCGCACAGTTTGAATTCAAATCTGTTTGTGGCGTACGGTTAAAATTGTTTATAAAAAAATCTTTTTTCGCCGCACGGCCTCGTGGAGTGGCTCAGAAAGTTTTCAATTCAAATCAAATTTTGGTGTTTGTGTTCGTGTTCAAATTGTGGAGAATTTTTCCAAACTATATTCAGACAACCTATGTACATATCCGTAATCCGTAAGATGTACATAAAAACAACAAGATACCATATAGCAGATTTAGTATGCGCCGAGTATCCTTGTGACATCCGCGATGGCGGACGAGCCGATCCTCCAAAGGAAGAGAAATTTCCTCAAAGACGGGGAATCGGAGCATTGAAGGCCATTCACACACATTTTTAAAGGAACAAAATCCATAAGCCAAAGAAGTAGGACTTCCACTTTTCCCTCCCCTTTTCGTCCGCTAATGGATCTCCAGTAGATTGGGAGGAACTTCCTTACTGTAGAAACTCGTTCAGTTCCGGATTCTGCTTGACAGTATAATGGGGAAAATCACAAGCTACGGCAAAAAGAGGGTAATTTCCTCAAAGACGGGGAATCGTAGCATTAAAGGCCATTAACACACACATTTTTGACGGAAAAAAATCGAAAGTTTTCAAACCGCTTAAGACTCTTTCCCACCCCTTTTCGTCCGCTAGTGGATCTCTCCGGTAGATTGGGAGGAACTTCCTTACTGTAGAAACTCATTCTGTTCCGGATTCCGCTTGACAGTATAATGGGGAACATCACAAGGATGCCGACAGTATAATGGGGAAGAATTCCGGCAGCCGGATTCCGCTTAAGAGTGTTAAAAGAGGGTCAGTTAGGGCGTTAGGCGCAAAATAATAAAGCCTATTCAGGGATTCTTGTTAGACAGAAATTATCCTTGCGCGCGCAATTTGAATTGAAATGAGTTTGATTCGTGTTCAAATTTGGAGATAACTTTTTCCACATGATCTCTGACTAACATAATGAATGAACACTGGTTCGCTGGTCAAGTGGTTAAGGTGCTGGACTCTGAAACCGCCTGGGCCGGTCGCACACGGGTTCGAGTCCCGGGGCCATCTCCAAAAAGCCGTATGGCAGTCAAACAGAAGTGTGACCTACTGGCTGATGGTCGTTATAAATATGCCTTGAACACATGGAGTGACTTGGAACTTGATTCCATGATATGCCTTATGGCAAGCACCATTCGTGATTGAACCCGGTGAAGTCATTGATCCAAGTGAGCTACCCAACAATATAAAAATTAATAACTACAATTATTATAGCTACAACAAATAATCGCAACATTACTTTAAAACTTATTATTTATATTATATGTATGTAATGTATGTAAATAAGAGAGCGGTATGTAAATAAGAGAGCGAGCCGGATGGATGAATAAGATAGGTTAACAACTATAATAGAGGTCTAAGATATAGTGAAATGGCTGAATACCGTAAAAGGGTTGGTTGTTACTTGTTAGTAATTGTGGCGCGAGGCGCAACCAAGAGATGGGGCAGACATAAGTGTTAAGGGCCTAACATACTTCATCATAACACGTAGTATAACATAACATCATAAAATAACTGGCTATGTTACGGCGTGTTATGTTATGATACGTCATGTGGAGTATGTTAACGAATCGTAACATAACATGAAGAAAACAACAGATCAGAGACCACAGATTCAGACTCAGATTTTATTTCTATTCCACGCTATAATAGCAATGAGGAATACCAAGTCACAAAGTGAAATAACGGTCATTCCTAAAATTACAATCACGAAGACGAAACTGAATGAATATCACAACAATTACATAAAAAATGAAAATGAAAACAGATTAGTATAACGCGACAAGAACCAAGGACAAGGTGATGGCTAAATGTGATAAACATAAAAGGGAATGTTTATGGTAATATTTGGATGGATGGCCGAGACCGAAAGCGACCTTGACGATAACACAGAAAGTGTTATGTTGTGGATGCGAATATAGCTGTTGCGGTTGCGTGCACTGGCTTATATACCGACTACACTACGGTAAGCCACAGTGTACATCACGTAGTGCAATGGATTGATTACGGTGTCATACTGTAAATCATAGGTTATTCAATGTATTCAACCGGAACCATGGCTGCTCGTCATTACACGTCATCTTAAGCTATGTAGTGTTAAGCGGGTTGGAAAAGTTAACGGGTCAATTATTTGTGAAAAATCTCTGGCATCTCTTTATGTTTATATGAAAAATGTCGAAAAAATAAATGAAGAGGTTTCTTTACAAGAGAGTTATTCAGGCAAAATACATTAACCCTAATTGTAATGGTTGTATATGTATAGCATGTCCAGGGTTTCTTGTTACTCAGGAAATTATCAGCGCACCATTTGAATTCAAATCTGGTTTTAACGCGCGTTCAAATTTTAGAAATAAACTTCTGCATTACATGGACGTCTGGCCGACATCATCAAGGTTCGGACGATAGTCCGAAACTTGAGTATAGTTCCATGGTTTAAGGAAATTTGTTTCATTTTAGCGGTTTTTGGCTTATTATATAATGTATCAGATAGTAGCTGATCCTTGAAATAATTTCTGATCTTAAAGTCCCAAACGGCTCCGATTTGATGACCTCACCAATTTTTTTCGACCTATTCAAATTCCAGAAATTTTCAATGAAAAACTTGACTTTCAAGATGTGAACCCAGTCGAGTGCACTTTGAACTATAATACAGACGAGTTTACTTTGAACTATAACACAGTCGAGTGCACTTTGAACTATAACACAGTCGAGTGTACTTTGAACTATAACACAGTCGAGTGCACTTTGAACTATAACACAGTCGAGTGTACTTTGAACTATAACACAGTCGAGTGCACTTTGAACTATAACACAGTCGAGTGTACTTTGAACTATAACACAGTCGAGTGCACTTTGAACTATAACACAGTCGAGTATACTTTGAACTATAATACAGTGGAGTGTACTTTGAACCATAACACAGTCGAGTGTACTTTGAACTACAACACTATCCAAGTGTATTTCAATTTATGACGCAGTCAAGAGTACTTTTTATAATTAATGAGAAGATTATCGTTTTTGAGAAAATAGAATCAATGGCGGACGAGCTAATTCCCAAAGGGAGGAGAATTTTGTCAAAGAGGGGGGAATCAGCAGTTTGTAGGTCAATTTACCCACACCTCAGGGAATAAGTTCTGCTTTTTGAAAATGCCGAAGAGTGGGGAATTCCACTTTTCCCACCCCTTCTCGTCCGCTGGTGGATGGAATGTTTTTTATTTATTAAAATCTTTGGATAATCTTCATTACAGACTCTGCTTTGTCGGTATGCAAACTGTTGACGTAGACTCAGGAGTTTAGAATCAGGATTTGTTATTAAAAAAGTTGGTATTGCGGTTAGTATCAAGATTTGTTAATAAAAAAGTTGACGTAGTCTCATGATCATGAGTTTAGAATCAAGATTTGTTATTAAAAAAGTTCCCAGTCGCTATAATCCGAACATGGTTACAGTAACCCACGCTATAATCCGAATGCGGCTACAGTATCCCATCCCAAAAAGTAATTTCGAATAAGTGAGTGAGTGAGTGAAGGAGCGAGTGAGTGAGTGAGTGAGTGAGTGAGTGAGTGAGTGAGTGAGTGAGTGAGTGAGTGAGTGAGTGAGTGAGTGAGTGAGTGAGTGAGTGAGTGAGTGAGTGAGTGAGTGAATGAGTGAGTGAGTGAGTGAGTGAGTGAGTGAGTGAGTGAGTGAGTGAGTGAGTGAGTGAGTGAGTAAATGAGTGAGTGAGTTAGTGAGTGAGTGAGTGAGTGAGTGAGTGAGTGAGTGAGTGAGTGAGTGAGTGAGTGAGTGAGTGAGTGAGTGAGTGAGTGAGTGAGAGAGTGAGTGAGTGAGTGAGTGAAGGAGTGAGTGAGTGTGTGTGTGAGCAATAGCTCGTCAGGAAGAATTTTACAGATTCAGACTCCAATCAAACTCGATACCATCAAAGTCAGCCATTTTAATATGTATACAATCTCTGAAACGTGAACGACCGGATAAACACGCGATCAGTAATGTATATGGGAGTCATCGGATCAATAAAGAAATATGCGAAAAACGTACGTAAAAATAGGTGTCTGTAAACGAACGTAGGTGATATGTATGTGTTTTCAATTATCATACTCATTTTAAATGATCATGTGAGCAACAACAACATAACCAAAAACAACAACAACAACTTAATCGGACTGATAATCGTTTTCTCATGCAGAAACGCCTAAATGTAATCGAAATTTGTTCCACTTGTTAACGGCTTTCAACAATTCACCGGTGATCACCGTTCTGACGGTAGTTGTTTCCGGGGTCAGATCCTGATTTGACGTAACCGCCTTCGCCATTTTTGCTTCATATTCGGCTTTACGTGCCAGATAGTCCTCGTATTTGCGTCGCAGTGCCACCAGTTCTTGATAACTGCAGCAAGTGAGTGAGTGAGTGAGTGAGTGAGTGAGTGAGTGAGTGAGTGAGTGAGTGAGTGAGTGAGTGAGTGAGTGAGTGAGTGAGTGAGTGAGTGAGTAATTATACTAACGTTTCGCGGTAGATTGCGCGTTTGTGAACTGATGTGCCGATCTGTTGTCCGTCATCTGCAGCGACGAATCGGGCTTGACTTGAATAGCCGATTGCCATTATGAGCACGATTGTGGATATAACGGTCATTATGTTTTCTTGTTGGTCTGAATGTCTGAAATTATTTTCATTAAATTTTCTATTCCGCAATGGAATATTGGGAAGAAGAAAAAAACGTGGGTTTTTTTACTTTATAATAGGATTTTGATGTGCCATAGGTTTAAAAGTCTATCGTATTAATCCATCGGTTCAGTCTCCGACAAAAAGCAAAACAATACATCGAGTTTCATTTTAGTGCATGTAGGGGTTTCCACTTTTTTCATCTTTGATCAAGTTAAGGTTTATCACTGCAGCTTGGTATATATTTGATATATATTTATGTTGTTGTTGATTATGTATTGATTTTGTTTTTTTGATGGTTATATCATAAACTAATATCATTGGTCCAGTTATCTTGTTATAACAAATTCATTCTCGGTGCACCCGATGCTCCCTTTCATTTGATGGCAACTCATTTTCAGTAAACTTGGGTGATGATGATTGGCCGATTGAGTTATGGCCTAATGGCACGTTAGCCAAGTGTGTGAACTAAATTGTAATTTTATGTTTCATGGTCTGAGCAAAATGGTGCTACATACTTCACTAGATTCTCGAAAGCGTCTATAGATCCTGGACAGGCTGTTTAGATGCAGATTATCGTGAGATCCGCATAGTTATAGGTATTCAAAGATTGCTAAACAATATAGCAATATGGCTATTCATTCCGTTCTCGCGGTGTTCCACCGGCTAATCCGAAGATATTG
>OZ038445.1:7122963-7127963 GCA_964036265.1 Daptonema setosum
AGTGGGTAAAACATTGCGGCAGAGTAAATATTAGCAGACAGACAGACAGACAGACAGACAGACATGCCTGAATAATGATGCCGAGAGAAACTTCATAAAAATTATATGAATGGAAATGTGTTTTTAGGAGAACTTCATTCTGCATAACGCATTCGTCGACTGAACAAACGTTAGACAGTGCCATCGCGAATGTAAAAAGTGAACGAGAAAGTGTGGGAAAAATGGCATTCCCCGCTCTCCGGCATTTTCAAAAAATATAATTTTTTCTCGGAGGTGTAGGTAAAATGGTCGGAAAATTACATATTCCCTCCTCTTGGGCAAGTTTCCCCTCTTTTTAAAGGATTAGCTAGTCCGCCAGTGGCAGCACCACTCACTGGCGGACCAGTCAAATCTCCAAAGGGAGGGAATTTCCTCGAAGAGGGGAACTTTGCAGGATTTTACCTACACCTTAGGAAACAAACTGCACTTTTAAACTCGCCAAGAGAGGGTGAATTCCACTTTTCCCGCCCCTTCTCGTCCGCTAGTGCCACTACCACCTGGGCTATCAACGTTCGCACATGACAGAATGGTAGATAAACATTCAACACATGCTGCGGTCGGCGATGAATTACTCCAGACTGAAAACACCATAACGTTTTCCCTGTGCACCAAATTTGAAAAAGTATATGTTATGCTGGCAAGCTATATTTGACGGAATCAAAAACACATAGGATTGGGCAAATATTGGACAAATTGTACGTGGATTCCGAGTGTTAGCAAAACAAGACCTGTAACATGTAGTGAGAGATGTTTGCCTGCTTATATTGTATGTACTTCTAGTCTGTGTCTGAAAAAACCATACTCATGCTAAGTTTCAAGCGCCTATTCAAATTCAGTTTTCAATCAATAGCAACAGGTATAACAGCTTCAAACTTATAGCTATTATGAATATCAGCTTGGAATATTGAACAAACAGTGTGTGGATTCCATGTGTTAGCAAAACGAGACCTGTAAACATGTAGGGAGAGATGCCTGATCATACTTCTAGTCTCTGTCTGGAAAAACCATACTCATGCGAAATTTTCCAGCACTAAATCTGGCGCCAATTCAAAATTCAGTTTTCAATCAATAGCAACAGGTATAACAGCTTCAAACTTATAGCTATTATGAATATCAGCTTGTAATATTGAACAAACAGTGTGTGGATTCCATGTGTTAGCGAAACGATACCTGTAAACATGTAGGGAGAGATGCCTGCTCATACTTCTAGTCTCTGTCTGGAAAAACCATACTCATGCGAAATTTTCCAGCACTAAATCTGGCGCCAATTCAAAATTCAGTTTTCAATCAATAGCAACAGGTATAACAGCTTCAAACTTATAGCTATTATGAATATCAGCTTGTAATATTGAACAAACAGTGTGTGGATTCCATGTGTTAGCGAAACGATACCTGTAAACATGTAGGGAGAGATGCCTGCTCATACTTCTAGTCTCTGTCTGGAAAAACCATACTCATGCGAAATTTTCCAGCACTAAATCTGGCGCCAATTCAAAATTCAGTTTTCAATCAATAGCAACAGGTATAACAGCTTCAAACTTATAGCTATTATGAATATCAGCTTGTAATATTGAACAAACAGTGTGTGGATTCCATGTGTTAGCGAAACGATACCTGTAAACATGTAGGGAGAGATGCCTGCTCATACTTCTAGTCTCTGTCTGGAAAAACCATACTCATGCGAAATTTTCCAGCACTAAATCTGGCGCCAATTTAAATTCAGTTTTCAATCAATAGCAACATCTATAACAGCTTCAAACTTATAGATATTTGAATAGCAGCTTGGAATATTGGACAATTTATGTGTGGATTTCATGTGCTAGCAAAACGAGACCTGTATACATGGAGAGATGTTTGCCTGCATTCATAGCCCCATACAGACTGTTTATTTATACAGGTATGTATATGGTTCTGGGGTATAGGTCCTAGTCATAGTTAGCTCTGAGTTATAGCTTGCGTTCAAAATAACAAAACTTTTCCAAAAGTTGAATTTGTTGAAAGTGTGTAGGTAAAATGGTCTGAAAGTAATCAGTTCCCCCTCTTTGAGAAAATTTTCCTTCTTTGGAAGAGAAGCTTGTACGCCAGAGCTTAAAACTACATATTTTAGGTATTCGAACAACTTGAATGTTACTCATGAAGCTTGCGGCTAATTCATTGAAAATTTGGCAACACACTAGCGGACTAGAAAGGGTGGAAAAGGTTGAATTACCCTCTCTTTGGCGTTTTCAAAAAATATAAGTTATTCCCTAAGGTGTAGGTGAATCTCTGAAGAAATAATTCCCCTCTCTTTGGAGGATTAGCTTGTCCGTCTGCCAGTGTGGTACCATGAGCTTTTTGATACTTTGATGCTTTTTGATACTTTGATGCTTTTTGATTCTTTCTGGTTATGATGAGTAGGCATGTATACTTTATGTATGTGCATATCGAAAATGGGCATGAATACTCGCGGACGAAAAAGGTGGGAAAATTGGAATTTCCCCTTCTTTGGCGTTTTCAAAAGGTGGAACTTGTTTCCTCAGGTGTGGGTAAAATGGTTAGAAAACTGTCGATTCTCTCCTCTTTGACTAAATTCCTCTTCCTTTGAAGAACTAGCTCGCCTGCAACCAGTGGGTATAAATACTATACAAGTATAGTACCATTTTATACTTTTTCCTTTGCTTTATGCGGGAAAGAGATCATTGATGAAGAATAGGTTGGAATAACAGTGAAAAACAGTTGGAATAACTAGCTTACGAGAAGGGGAGGGAAAAGCGGAATTACACCCTCTTTGGCGGCTTCAAAAGTTCAGTTTTTTTCCTCAAGGTGTAGGTAAAATAGTATAATTTATGTCAATTTTACCCACTTTTGAAAGAATTCTCTCCATTTGAAGGTTTGGTTCATCCGCCAATGCATGTCGAAAAATATGAATAGGATAGTTAAAAGCTTACATTTTTTATATTGTATGAAATATTTTCTATTGTTTTCTTGGAATGGTATAGTGAAATTGACAATTACATTCATTTTTGATTTGCAATTTTTATAGTCATATTCATAAGTTTTTGTCATTTAGGAGATCTTGATAAATTTTAGACCTGTCTACTGCAACAGTCGGCCCCATATGGTAGAACTAAAAGCATGCATAGGTAAAAAAACGTCTCAGGAAACAAGACAAAGAATCTGTTCTATATAAATCAAAATTTTTTATGTGGTTTATAAAAGCAGTAGCCTCGCAATCTTTGTATCGAAAGAAAATTGGTTGAATGACTTATTTCCCGTTATGCCGACACTGTACATGGACAGTATAAGATTTTCCGTGATGTAAGAGAAAGACTATTATATAATCACTAATAACATTTCATAATGCCGTTGGAATAACACATTACTCAATGTAGGATATGATACATAACTGTCGTGGGAAAGAGCTACCGTGCCTGACTGACTGACTGACCGACTGACTGACTGACTGACTGACTGACTGACTGACTGACTGACTGACTGACTGACTGACTGACTGACTGACTGACCGAAATATAGTCACTCTTTGAGGTGATTGACAGACAATACGCACTACATATATATTGGATTGCGTCATCAATGAATGAGTGACTGAGTGAGTGACGGAGTGAGTGACTGAGTGAGTGACGGAGTGAGTGACTGAGTGAGTGACGGAGTAAGTGACTGACTGGTGTGACCACTGACTGATTAAACAAAGAAGGCATTGTTTTCGATGGTACGTGCGCTGTTTGTTTTTGACAGGTTTAGATAAATAGACTGGGTTTCTGTAAAATAGGTTGGGATAGGTTTATATAAGGTAGGCAAGGGTAGGTTAATGGACTGTATGAAAAGATCCATGGGGTCAACATTAACCTACAAAGATTGGCTAGATAATAGGAGGTGTTGATAGGATAATAGAGCTTACATCCAGGTTACAAGTGATTGAACAGGAGGGTATGAAAGCTTGAGACGTAACATTAACAATTGAATATAAGTCCAAATCTTGTTAATTATTTCCAGTTTGCTTTTTGCAAAGTTAAAGTCAAGTTTTAAACTTGTTTGAAGATTTTCTCAAAGTTATAGCCTATCTAGGGTATAACGTTACTTTAAAAGTTTATGGCGCGAAGTTGAAATTCAAATCGGCTTTTGTCGTCACTTAATCCATTATTGTATGTGACAATGGACCCATAAAAATGATTCTTACATATAACAAGAAACATTAAAGTTTGATGGCGTAGGAAAAGTGGAATTCCACCTCTTTGGCGTTTTCAAAATGTAAGTTTTGCTCCCTCAGGTGTAGGTGTAAAATGGCTTGAAAACTGATTCCAAATGCTCAAAAGCTGATTCCATACCGTTCAACAAGCAAAGAGTCAATAAATGGTTTTGTCTTCAGTGCCTCCGAAGCTGTGCACGACCTGACGGTTCTTCGCGGTAACAAAATATTTACTCCCCTCAGCCCCCTCTCCGACCTAGAGCTTCAGGCTTCAGGGTTCAAGAGATCTCCAGTTTCCATTAACTCCTCGTCCAAACAAGGGCAAACACTGTACGTTAGGATAGCGAAAGATAATGAGAGAATTTCCTCCATCTTTTATCAACAAATTCTGAAAATCCAAAAACGCGACTAGTGATAAAATCTTTTGTATTTACTTTTAACCGGACTGTAGAAGATGCGGTTTTGTTGACTGACTGACTCACCGGTTACTACTGAGAAGCAATTGACTGTCTGTCTGTCTGTCTGTCTGTGTCTGTCTGTCTGTCTGTCTGTATGCTTGCCTGTCTGTCTGTTTGTCTGGACAGATGAACAATAAAGGTTAAATTTAGACAGACAGACAGACAGACAGACAGACAGACAGACAGACAGACAGACAGACAGACAGACAGACAGACAGACAGACAGACAGACAGACAGACAGACAGACAGACAGACAGACAGACAGACAGACAGACAGACAGACAGACAGACAGACAGACAGACAGACAGACAGACA
>OZ038445.1:7130463-7134436 GCA_964036265.1 Daptonema setosum
TGAGTGAGTGAGTGAGTGAGTGAGTGAGTGAGTGAGTGAGTGAGTGAGTGAGTGAGTGAGTGAGTGAGTGAGTGAGTGAGTGAGTGAGTGAGTGAGTGAGTGAGTGAGTGAGTGAGTGAGTGAGTGAGTGAGTGAGTGAGTGAGTGAGTGAGTGAGTGAGTGAGTGAGTGAGTGAGTGAGTGAGTGAGTGAGTGAGTGAGTGAGTGAGTGAGTGAGTGAGTGAGTGAGTGAGTGAGTGAGTGAGTGAGTGAGTGAGTGAGTGAGTGAGTGAGTGAGTGAGTGAGTGAGTGAGTGAGTGACTAGATAAAACAGTTTATGGCACACTTCGAAATATGTACAGCACAAGCGTTTGTTAAAATATTTGTATTCGTGCAAACACTACACGTACATCTCGGCATAACGCGCGCGTCCCCATTTTGTTTGCATAGCCGATCGGTCCAGAGCGTTTGGTGCCATACGGGCGCGCCCCTGGTTCGATCCCCAGGTAACAACAACACACAGTTCAACCATCTCAAGATGTTATTGTCATCATTGCTGTTGATGTTGCTGATGCTAAGGTTGATTGCTACTGATGTTGTTGTTGTTGTTGTTGTTGTTGTTGTTGTTGTTGTTGTTGTTGTTGTTGTTGTTGCTGTTGTTGTTGTTGTTGTTAATGTTATTGTGATTTGGATGGTAAACAAACACAACAGTATTGGAATTGAAATGGACGGTCACCAAATTGACTGACTGACTGACTGACTGACTGACTGACTGACTGACTGACTGACTGACACAAGTAAACAATGAATAACGCCAATTGAATAATGATTTTAAGTTTTTTCGATCGTAAGTGATAAGGTAATAAGTGTTACAATCCACCGTTCCTGACATGAAATTGTATTCATTATATTTCGATAACATAAAAAATCTCAATTTTATTATCAAAAAAAATATGAAAAAAAAACAGATATCACCATCGCGCTGCTCAATAAAACAAATATCACAACATAATATCACCATCTCGTTGCTCAATAATTGAAAACCGATGCACCAGAGCACCATTATTGGTCATGAGCAGCGATCCCCGTTCATCGTCCATATAGTCCATACTTGGTGATGATCGATCACCAGAATGGCGTTTGTTGATCACCAGTGGTGATTCTGGTGATTTCGAAGTGACTGATGAGAGTTCTTCCAGTCTTACAGAATTTGCCACATCAAATAAAGAGTTCTCCCGATCCAACTTGAAGCAGTCGTCCTTGAACGAGGGCTCGTTTAGTCTGCAAAAATAGATGATTTTTTTTAAAATCCCCCAAAAAATTCTTAAATCTAATTTTGCTATCTTTGTGAATTTGTTGTTATCCTATTACTATTTCACAGTACTAAAGAAGCTGTGTTGTGCGCGCGTACGCTATGCAGTGAGATTGTTGAGTTATATTTGTTCAGGACTATAACAGTAATTATAAGACTGTTTACTATTGAGCTTCCTGGAAACTCTAGAGAAAAGTTGGATCGATAGCGTTTAAATTTTTGAATTAAAAACCGTATTAATTGTAGGAGAAGGAAATTCATGTCTGACCGACGGCTGTTCGACTCAACTCAATCGTACAGCTCCTATGCTATAACTATAACATGCAATGATCATGTTAGCTGATGTTTCATTGGTCGGAAGATAACTATTGGTATCTACTATTGACTAGGATCTCAAAAAGTTCTATACGGTGCCTGCTGGAAATGCACGTTTCCCTTTTCCGAAGTCTGAATTTTTATAAAAAAAAGTTCAAGTAATCAGTTTGGCAAAAGTGCGCGTGATTTTCAATAGTCAGATACGCTACGTGTACGACTAATTTTCATATTATAGCTATTGTAAATGTAGTCGATAATGAACTTCTACATAGTAAAATTCTAGTAAAAAAATCTGTGCACCACTTTTTCATTAATTGCTACCGTTAATTTAAACGGGTCCAATTTTTTGGCGTGTATAAACGGATCAATCGTAAAATTACACTTAGATTTTTTTTTATTAAGGTTCTGAAATAAATCTCGGAAAACTGTTAAAAAACAGTTTCACTGTGCAGAAATTCATCATCGGCTACACTGTGTTTAACGAAAAAAACTATTAATACCTTGCGATTCAGTATACATTGAGCTGTCATCCAATCTAGAGAAGGAATTCGATGACTAAAGGTTATCTAGTTGAAAGATCAAGGGACTGACGATAGTCAGTACCCTTATTAAGTTTTTAACGGTTAAAGGTTAACTTATGTCTTATCTTTGTATTTACTAATTCACAGCATAGAGATAGGAAATCCATTAAAAAGACTTCAGGTTTCATTCACGTTTCATGTTGCGTTAGAGTTGCATTATGCGATAAAAAATGCAATAATATGTAGTGTAGCGTAAAGCCCCGTATGTAAATTCTGCAAGCAAAAATATTGCTCAAAAGCTCTAATAATGAAACCTCACTAGTCTTAACTCAACTCAATTACCACCATACATAGTTTAACACAGATTAGCCTGGGGTGATGATGATTGATGTGCACGTTAACACTGATTGTTTGATGTTTCATTATCAGACTTTTGGGCGAAAATTATACTTGCAGAAACAACATACGGGCTTTACATTGAATAGTTGAAAAATAATAGCAATTAGGATATTTACTCTCTCAAACATTCAGTCAGTTAATCAGTCCGTTTGTAAAGCAGTCAGTCAGCCATTCAGTCAGTCAGTCAGAGTCAGTCAGTCAGCAGTCAGTCGGTCAGTCAGTCAGTCAGTCAATCAGTCAGTCAGTCACTCAGTCAGTTTATCAGTCACTCAGTCAACATGTACCAACTTGAAGGACGTAAATCGTAGTTTTCGAATCGAAGTCGTCGAAATCTTCGACTTTTTCTGAGCATTCGAGTTGTTGCTGATCTTTAGACTCTTTTTCTTATTATGATGATGCAAAATACTCGGTTTTGAAGACACCGTGCTGCTGTCACAATTGTTGTTGCTGTTGATGTTGTTGTTGTGGTTGTGGTTGTGGTTGTGGTTGTTGTTGTGGTTGTGGTTGGCAATACTGCTAACACTGTTATTAATGTTGTTGTTGATGTTGTTATTGACCGTGGTGTTGTTGTTAAACAATGATCTCTGTTTATCATCGCATGCGGTTGTGTGGGTGTTCTGCATGTATCGATCGCGTTGGATGGCCGTTGGTATCTGTGAGTGAGTGAGTGAGGGAGTGAGTGAGTGAGTGAGTGAGTGAGTGAGTGAGTGAGTGAGTGAGTGAGTGAGTGAGTGAGTGAGTGAGTGAGTGAGTGAGTGAGTGAGTGAGTGAGTGAGTGAGTGAGTGAGTGAGTGAGTGAGTGAGTGAGTGAGTGAGTGAGTGAGTGAGTGAGTGAGTGAGTGAGTGAGTGAGTGAGTGAGTGAGTGAGTGAGTGAGTGAGTGAGTGAGTGAGTGAGTGAGTGAGTGAGTGAGTGAGTGAGTGAGTGAGTGAGTGAGTGAGTGAGTGAGTGAGTGAGTGAGTGAGTGAGTGAGTGAGTGAGTGAGTGAGTGAGTGAGTGAGTGAGTGAGTGAGTGAGTGTGAGTAGGAGTGAGTGAGTGAGTGAGTGAGTGAGTGAGTGAGTGAGTGAGTGAGTGAGTGAGTGAGTGAGTGAGTGAGTGAGTGAGTGAGTGAGTGAGTGAGTGAGTAAGTGAGTGAGTGAGTGAGTGAGTGAGTGAGTGAGTGAGTGAGTGAGTGAGTGAGTGAGTGAGTGAGTGAGTGAGTGAGTGAGTGAGTGAGTGAGTGAGTGAGTGAGTGAGTGAGTGAGTGAGTGAGTGAGTGAGTGAGTGAGTGGGGTAACGAGTGAGTGAGTTAGTGAGTAATGTGACAGAAGAAAAAACTCATTATTTAAAGATCATGTTGATACAAGGACAAAAAGCAACTCACTCACTCACTCACTCACTCACTCACTCACTCACTCACCTTCAAGTGCAGATAGTTAAGCATCGGCTGAATGATGAGCGTATAAAAA
>OZ038445.1:7134636-7172575 GCA_964036265.1 Daptonema setosum
ACTCACTCACTCACTCACTCACTCACTCACTCACTCACTCACTCACTCACTCACTCACTCACTCACTCACTCACTCACTCACTCACTCACTCACTCACTCACTCACTCACTCACTCACTCACTCACTCACTCACTCACTCACTCACTCACTCACTCACTCACTCACTCACTCACTCACCCACTGCAGTTATCGAGAACTGGTGGCACTGCGACGCAAATACGAGGACTATCTGGCACGTAAAGCCGCATATGAGGCAAGAATGGCGAAGGCGGTTACGTCAAATCAGGACCTGACCCCTGAAACAACTACCGTCAGAACGGTGATCACCGGTGAACTTTTGAAAGCCGTTAACAAGTGGAACAAATTTCGATTACATTTAGGCGTTTCTGCATGAGAAAACGATTATCAGTCCGACTAAGTTGTTGTTGTTGTTGCTCACATGATCATTTAAAATGAGCATGATAATTGAAAACACATATCACCTACGTTTACACCTATTTTTACGTACGTTTCTCGCATATTTCTATATTGATCCGATGATTCCCATATATATTACTGATCGCCTCTTTATCCAGTCGTTCACGTTTCAGAGATTATATACATACATATAAAAATGGCTGACTCTGATAATATCGAGTTTGATTGGAGTCTGAATCTGTAGAATTCTTCCTGACGCGCTAATGCTCGCTCTCACACACACACTCACTCACTTACTCACTCACTTCTCACTCACTCACTCACTCACTCACTCACTCACTCACTCACTCACTCACTCACTCACTCATTTCACTCACTCACTCACTCACTCACTCACTCACTCACTCACTCACTCACTCACTCACAACTCACTCACTCACTCACTCACTCACTCACTCACTCACTCACTCACTCACTCACTCACTCACTCACTCACTCACTCACTCACTCACTCACTCACTCACTCACTCACTCACTCACTCACTCACTCACTCACTCACTCACTCACTCACCCACCCACTCACTCACTCACTCACTCACTCACTCACTCACTCACTCACTCACTCACTCGTAATTACTTTTTTGCGTGCACGGGTTACTGTAGCCGCATTTGGATTATAGCATTGGTTACTGTAACCATGTTCGGATTATAGCGACTGGGAAACCGCAATATCCACTTTTTTAATAACAAATCTTGATTCTAACCACAATATCAACTTTTTTAATAACAAATCTTGATTCTAAACTCCGTAGTTTACGTCAACAGTTTGCATACATACAGACAAAGCGGAGTCTGTATGGAGATTATCCAAAGATTTCATTAAATAAAAAACATTCCATCCACCAGCGGACGAGAAGGGGTGGAAAAAGTGGGTTTCCTCTTTTTGGCGTTTCCAAAAACTAAAATTTGTTCCCTAAAGTGTAGGGTAAAATGACCTGAAAACGGCCGATTTCCCTTTCAATGACGAAATTCCCCTCACTTTGGTGGTTTAGCTCGTCCGCCAGTGATTCCATTTTCTCTTAAACTATCATCTTCTCATGAACAATTACAAGTACACTTGACTGCATCATAAACTGAAATACACTTGAATGTGGGATGGTTTACTGTAAACTCGACTGTGTTATAGTTCAAAGTACACTCGACTGTGTTATAGTTCAAAGTATACTCGACTGTGTTTTAGTTCAAAGTACACTCGACTGTGTTATAGTTCAAAGTACACTCGACTGTGTTATATTTCGAAGTACACTCGACTGTGTTATATTTCAAAGTACACACACTCTGTGTTTTAGTTCAAAGTACACTCGACTGTGTGTTAGTTCAAAGTAAACTCGACTGTGTTAGTTCAAAGTAAACTCGACTGTGGACGTGAGCGTGTTTCGTGAAATTTTTTTCTAAAATTTGAATGCGCGCCAAAACCAGATTTGAATTCAAATGGTGCGCTGATAATTTCCTGAGTAACAAGAAACCCTAGACATGCTATACATACATATACAACGCATCAGAGTTACTGTAGTACAAATTAAGGTTAATGTGTTTTGCCTGAATGACTCTCCTGTAAGGAAACCTCTCTGCACCAATTATTTTTTCGACATTTTTCCTATAAACATGAAGAGATGCCAGAGATTTTTTACAAATAATTGACCCGTTAACTTTTCCAACCCGCTTAACACTAGCTTAAGATGGCGTGTAATGACGAGCAGCGATGGTTCCGGTTGAGTTGAGTCGAAGAGCCCAATGAGCCCTGAGTCAAAGAGCCCAATGAGCCCTGAGTCAATGGTGAATGAATGAATAATGAATGATTTACAGTAGAATAGCCCGAACCGTTCATATGGCACTAACGGATCAGATGTTAGGAAGATACACTAGCGGACGAGAAGAGGAGGGAAAAGTGGAATTTCCCCCTCTTTGGTGGTTTCAAAACGTAGAGTTTGTTCCCTAAAGTGTGGATATGGCATGAGTTTTGGAAATTACCCCCTCTTGCGGAAGATTCCCCTCCCTTTAGAGGTCTGGCTGGTCCGCCAGTGGGGAGATACATGCATACACATTTATATTTTACATATTCACTTGATATTACCAAACATTGAATAACCTATACTTTACAGTACACTACCGTAATCAATCCATTCCTCTGTGTGACGTACACGGCTTACCGTAGTATAGTTGGTATATAATCCAGTGCACTGGGCAGTCTACATTCGCATCCACAACATAACACTCTCGGTGTTATCGGCATAACATTTCACCGTAAGACAGAAAGGTAGGGAAAAGTGGAATCTTTGGTGATGGAATTTTTTTTAGTTCGTTCCTCAAGGTTTACTCAAATCCTCCCTCTTTGGGAAGATTCCCCTCTCTTTGGAGGCTAGGCTCATCCGCCATGATTTGGGTTGTCTCACTCGGATCAAGACTTCGCCGGGTCACAATCACGAATGGTGCTCGCCATAGGCATATCATGAAATCAAGTTGCAAGCCAGTCCATGTGTCCAAGGCATATTCTTTAACAACCATCAGCCAGTAGGTCACACTTCTATTTGACCGCCATAAAGGCCCAACCAGACTTCGTTGCACTTGTTGCACGTAACAAACGCAACAGTTCAGCAGATTGTGCAACAGTACAAACTGTTGCGCGCAACAGAAAAGTAAGTATGGTAGGCCAGTGCAACAGCCACAATCGGATTGCGATGAAAAAAAAGGTTTGCGTTAGTTCGTGAAGGGGTTGATTTCAGAGGTCCGGTAATCGTGAAAGCCAAGAACTTTTCTGGATTCTTATTTCAAATTTTGAAAATATACAAAATTGAAGGAATTTAGAAATTTACCCGATGAAATTTCATCGAGAATTGAGCTCGGTACGAATTTATGAAAATCGTGTTTAGCGGGTTTACAGTTGTGAATGTTGGACACGTGTATCGACTTTTGAACGCATGCAAACCTATTATTTGACGAATAAATGAATAATTTGACTCATATTTGTTACGATTATGATTTGTAAATTGCGGAAAAGCAATTTAGAGATGAAACCCAAAAATTTTTGATCGGAAGTTTACTGCTGGTTTTTGCTCAATAAATGAAAATCAACGAGCCAGAACTGATTCATCTTGTTCCAGATATGAAGTTTGACGTTTTTTCAAAAAAACAGTTCAGCAAAATGCTTTCTGATACCCCAGTGCAACAAAAAATATCAAATTTTTTTGATAATTACTGCAACAACAAATTTGTATGGAACTGTTGCACTGGCTTGTTGCACCGCAACAATTGTTGCGCGCAACAGCTCTGGAAGTATGGTAGGGTCAGCGCAACAAAGGTGCAACAACTGTTGCGCGCAACAAGTGCAACGAAGTCTGGTTGGGCCTTTAATGGCTCAATATATTATTTCCACGGGATATTCATTGCAACGGCAATCGATTACTTTCCACGGGAAGTTCCTAATGGCTGAATAGATTATTCATATGCTAAATTAATCTGAGTGGAAGTTCCTAATGGCTGAATAGATTATTCATATGCTAAATTAATCTGATTTTAGTGTCCACGGGATATATCCAATACTGAAAGTAATACTTTTTTTAAATAATATTTTTACATGCAATGATCAACGCAACGGTAATAGACTACTTTCCACGGGAAGCTTCAAAATGGCTCAATAGATTATTTCCACGGGATATTCATTGCAACGGCAATCGATTACTTTCCACGGGAAGTTCCTAATGGCTCAATAGATTATTCATTGCGCGCGCAAGGATAATTTCTGTCTAACAAGAATCCCTGGATAGGCTATATTCTCACAGGATATCTGCTCTATTTGACCTCGTTTATCGCCCTATCTGACCTCGTTTATCGCCCTATCTGACCTCGTTTATCGCCCTATCTGACCTCGTTTATCGCCCTATCTGACCTCGTTTATCACCCTATCTGACCTCTTTAAACGCTCTAAAGCGGAATCCGGCTGCCGGAAACGTTACAACGCGGAACCGAAACCGTTTTTATAGTGAAGAACTTTCTCTCAGAGATCCACTAGCGAACGAGGGAAAAAAAAACAGGAAAAGTGGAATTCCTCCCTCATGGGCGGTTTCAAAAATAGGATTTTGTTTCTTAAGGTGTTGGTAAAATGGCCTCAAATGTTCCGATTCTCCCGTCTTTAAGGAAGTTCCCCTCTTTTGCCGTAGCTTGTAATTCTTCCCCATTATACTGTTAAGCGGAATCCGGCTGCCGGAAACGCTACAACGCGGAACTGAACCCGTTTTTACAGTGAAGAACTTTCTCCCAATTCACCGAAGATCCACTAGCGAACGAGAAGGGAAGGGAAAGTCCCAATCATACTTCTCTGGTTTCAAAAACTGGCTTATGTTACGTTTAAAGGTGTGGTGAAATGACCTTAAATGTTCCGATTCCCCCGTCTTTGAGGAAATTCCCCCTTTTTGTCGTTGCTTGTGCTTCTCCCCCATCGTACTGTTCGAATCCGGAATCCGACCGCCGGAAAACCTCCAACACGGAACTGAACCCGCTTTTTACAGTGAAGAAACTTCCCCTAATCTACCGGAGTCTATCCAACTAGCGGACGAAGGAAAACGAGAAAAGTGGAATTGCTCCCTCTTTGGCGATTTCAAAAAGTGGATTTTGTTCCGTTTAAAGGTGTGGTAAAAGGGCCTCAAAATTTCCGATTCCCCCGTCTTTGGGGAAATTCCCGTCATTTGCTGTAGCCTGTGATTTTTCCCCATTATACTGTTGGTTCCGGAATCCGGCTGCCGAAAACACGGAACTGAACTCGTGTCTCTACAGTGAAGAAGTTCCTCCCAATCTACTGGATATTGGCGGACGAGAGGTGGACGGACGGCGAAACCTTCAAAAAGAGGTGTGTTTTTATGAACATCTTACGGGCATATGTACGTTTCCCGACTATCATTTGAAAAAAAAATTTAAATTTTAAAACGCGCCAAAAGTTGAGTTGAATTCAAAATGCGCGGGCCCAAAACTCTCTGAGCAACGAGAAACCGGGTATAGTGCAAGACAGGAGTACCTGTGGTGTAGCGGTTAGCACGTCCGTGTACTGAACGGAAGGTCGTGGGTTCGAAACGGGTTCGTCCAGGATACTTGAAATTTTTCAGTTTCTTGGTAGGACTAGAATTCGTTTACTAATACATGTACTGTAGTTGGCCAGCTGGGTAAGCTATACCGCAGATCACAAGGCTCTAACGTAAAGCTCGTTTGCTGTTTCTGCAAGCAAAACTATTGCCCAAAACTTCTGATAATGAAACATCATTAGCCTCAACTCAACCGGTTGACACCATATTTTAACACAGTACAGCGTGGGGGGATGATGATTGATGTGCGTGTTAACACTGATTGTCTGATGTTTTATTATCAGATGTTTTGGGCACTAGTTTTGCGTGCAGAAACAACATACGGGCTTTAGAACACGAGCACATTTGGTGCATACAAATTCGCTGTTTGTTGTTATGAAATTGGTCACGGCACAGGCGCACGAGCTAAACCTCCAATCGGAGGGGAATTTCATCGAAGAGGTGGAATTGTCAGTTTTCAGGCCATGTTACCTACACCTTAAGGAACAGATTTTACGTTTTGAAAAAACCAAAGAGGGGTGAATTCCGCTATTTGGTTGTTCCCTCGTCAGCTAGTGGGTTACGGTATCTTGTCATTAAAAACATCTTTGGACCTTAAGCCATGAAATATGTTAGTATAGCTTGGTCAGGGTATCTTGTTACTAATTATTTTTCTGAAAACCTTATACTAAACAATTAATGAGTTGTTTGTGTTCAATAATAAGTTGTACACATGAAGTGTGAACAGCTGGAATTTTTGAATAAATTTGAATGCGCGCCAAAATTCAAATGCGCGCCAAAAGGATTACGGTAAAAAATTTTGAGTAACAAGAAACTCTGACCAGACTTTATAGCTTGGTATAACGGAGAACACGAGGGCAATTGATGCATAAAAAGTAGTTGTTTATTGTTATAAAATTGGTCACGGTATATTGTCAATAAAAAATGTTCTTTGGACTTTACTGCGCATAAAGTCATGAAATATGCGCAATGTTCATTTATGTAGCTTGGACAAGATATATTTTAAGAAAAAAATATCCTGAAAACCTTTAACTATACGATTAATTAGTTGGGCTTGTTTATTAGTATGTTGTCCAGATGAAGTGTGAAGAGATTTGTATTTGTTTTGATTTTTGAAAACGCGCCAAAATTTTGAATGCGCGCTAAACGGATTTCCGTAAAATTTAACGAGAAATTCTGTCCCGACTTTCTGTTGTCTCACTGGCGGAAAGGCTAATTCCCCAAAGGGAGGGAAATTTCGTCAAAGAAAGGGGAATCAGCAGCTTTCAGGCCTAATTACCTACACCTTCGGGAGCAAAGTCAACTATTTGAAAACGCCAAAGAGGGGGAATTCCCCTTTTCCCTCCCCGTCTCGTCCGCTAGTGCGGCTGATTCAACCTGGTTATTAGTGCCAATACGTAATGACAGCTAAGGCTAAGGAAAAACGATTTTTTTTGGTAAACAGTCCGGATGTCGATAATTCTTGTAAAATGGTCAATAATTCTTCTTTTTTTTCAAAACTCGCGGATGAGTTTTCAGAAAAAATATTGAAAAACTTTCCCACTTATTTATAATTAAGGTACAACATGCAACCATTCCGCCCGTATACTCCTCCTAATCACAAGCGGACGAGAAGGGGAGGGAAAAGTGTATGTTCCCCCCTCTTTGGCGGTTTCAAAAAAGTAAATGTTGTACCTAAGGTGTAGGTAAAATAGTCTGAAGGTTGTTAATTTCCCCCTCTTTGATGAAATAACCCTCCCTTTGGAGGATTAGCTCGTCCGCCAGTGCTCCTAATGACATGTCGTTCAAAAAGCCCAAGTAGCCACACCCGCCCACCATGTACTTAATTTCGCCAAAGTTATTTCATTGAAATTCATCTTAAGTTCATTATAAGTTCATTATAAATTCATTATAAGTTCATTATAAGTTCATTATAAGTTTATTATAAGTTCATTATAAATTCATTATAAGTTTATTCTAAGTTCATTATAAGTTCATTATAAATTCATAATAAGTTCATTATAAGTTCATTATAAGTTCATTATAAGTTCATTATAAGTTCATTACACGTACATTATAAATTCATTTTAAGTTCATTATAAGTTCATTATAAGAACCCAAACTGACTGATTGGCTTTTTGACTGACTGACTGACGTACGAAAAACCAGTTTCACCAGTGAAACAATTCTAAATTAGAAAAACTGTATTTAACCAAATAACATTCTATAAACGTCCGACCAGCATGTAGTATAGCCGCCCCGCCCACCATGTACATTTTTTTGCCAAAGTTCTTTCATTAAAGTTCATTGAAGTCAATTATAAGCCACAGAAATTCGGTGGAAAAATTGACCTATGGGTTACGGTCATAGGCCAATCACGCCCCCTATTATACTACCACCTGTCCCGGGTGAAGAACCCAAACCGACTGATTAACTTTTGACTGACTGACTTATTGACTTTTTGACTGACTGACTGACTGATTGACTGACTGATAGACTGACTGACTGACTGACTGACTGACTGACTGACTGACTGACTGACTGACTGACTGACTGACTGACTGACTGACTGACTGACTGAGGTACATATGAAAAACCAGTTTACCAGTGAAACAATTCTAAATTAGAAAAACTGTAATTTACCAAATAACATTCTATAAACGTCCGACCAGCATGTAGTATAACCGCCCCGCCCACAATGTACGTTTTTTCTTCAAAGTTCTTTCATTTAAGTTATTTATAAGCCACGCTAATTCGGCCGAACAAATTGACCTATGGGTTACGTTACGGTAAGCCAATCACGCCCCATATTATACTACCACCTGTCCCAGGTGACTGACTGACTGACTGACTGACTGACTGACTGACTGACTGACTGACTGACTGACTGACAGACTGATTGTCTGACTGATTGACTGAATGACGTATGAAAACCCTGCTTCACGATCACCAGTGAAACAATTGTAAATTAGAAAAACTGTATTTTACCAAATAACATTCTATAAACGTCCGACAAGCATAAAGTATAGCCGCCCCGCCGACATTATTTTGCCAAAGTTCTTTCATTAAAGTTCATTGAAGTCAACTATAAGCCACAGAAATTCGGTGGAAAAAATTGACCTATGGGTTACGGTCATAGGCCAATCACGCCCCCTATTATACTACCACCTGTCCCGGGTGAAGAACCCAAACCGACTGATTAACTTTTTGACCGACAGACTGATTTACGTATGAAAAACCTGTTTCACAAGTGAAATAATTCTAAACTAGAAAAACTGTAACTTACCAAATATAAGCTGTCAGTAGTAGTATCACGATTTAACCGACAAATTAAGTACTGAAATTAGGCACTTTTTCTGAATCCGTGTCGGAAATGAGGTACCTTCTGGCTTCTCATCCGCTTTTCCACAGTCAGATACATCGCAGCCAACCACTGAGAGGTTAAAAATCATGAATGTCCGCATGGACTCACATGGTGGTATGTGATGGTTGATGGTTGCATTTTTTATAAAAACTGTTAATAAACACTAAAAATTTCATAATTTTTTTATAATCCTTCAAATTACAGGCAGATTTAAATAAATCTATTTTTTTCTATTAATTGGTAGCGTTTTTCAACAAAAACCCTCGATTTTTTCAATAAATACATCACAAATATCAATTTTTTGTAATGAATGCATCAAAACAAACGCTCAATTCAAGTAACTATGTGGTTTCAACGCTATTTTGTCAAATTTAGAAACGAAACTACCGAAAATAAATTTATTTTTGTGTTGAGTTGCATTCAATTAAGGAATTAAAATCACTTGATACAACGTTTATAAATATTCTGATAGCGTTTCAATACAAAAATCAATAAAATGAACGAAAAATAACTGTATTTTGTTAAGAAATTAAATAAAATCACTGATTTAAATCATATAAATTATTGTTAATAGGTCAGTTTGTTTACATTTATATACCAAAAAACGTTAATTTACTGATAAATACAGGGTTTTAGAAAAAAATTAGTTGTATTTCTACGCAAAAAAACTATTATTTGGCCAGCAAATGCGTAAAAAAACTCATAAATTCGTTATGAACTAATGATTTTGGTTAAAACTAATGATTTCAACAAAATAATTCCGTGTTTTCAGAGCCGTCTACATTCCAATAAAAACTGTTTTTCCCAATATATGCTTCAACATTAACTATATTTTTCAATGCATCTTAACCAAATGAAGAAATATAAGCAGGTAACTCAGTGTTTTAGGGATAGTGTGTTTGCATTTCCATACGAAATTTGTTGATACTTCAACAAATATTCTGAGAATATCTCTAAATTTCTGGTTAATGTGTCAAACTAATGATTCAAAACAAGATATTCATTGTTTTAGGACTAGTTAGTCAGTATTATAGAAACTAAACCGTTAGTTTGTTGAAACTTGTATCACGTATACTTAAATTTATAATAACTATACCATATCAAACTCAATTAAATCAGTGTGAACCGTAAGTTGTCGGAAAATGCTTTATTTTTCTTAGAATTTCCATAAATCTGTTTATCTAAGCAGGCGTACTAAAATTATATTCCATAAAGTCCTTGCTTTTCGTTAAATTCATGCTTTAATCTAAATAAAGCATGTCGTGTTTTAAAGCAGTCAATTCCATAAGTAAAAAAGAATCCAACAAAAATGCCTATCAAAACAGTCAAATAATCAAAATATGATTCTTTCAGGCCTAATTACGGTGTGCAGAAAATTATTTTGTACCATAATGAGCTGAATTGTCGGAATTGAATAGAAACATACTACAAAAAGCTGTAACTTCCTTTCCTCAGTTGAAATTATCATAAAACAAACGGTTTTAACATAATAATCTTGCAGCTTTACATAAACAGAGTATTAAATATTTTCTTCAGTTGTTATCATTCATTTATAAAATAGGTCTTTATTATGACATGTTCAATAGGTTATTTCATGGGGAAAACTGAATTCTAATAAATGAGCCAGATTCGTTTGTTCGGTTGCTGTTAACATAATGCAATTCAGTGAGAATTGCTAATTAGGGGGCATTCCCTACTTTGGGCAGCCCGGCGCCCCCCTCAATTTGACGAAAACTTTGTTAAATTTAACGACGGACACTTTTATTAGTAAATCTTTTATTCTTTCACTTACTTAAGACTAACATTTTTGACGAAAAAGTTTTATAGTTTCTCTTTTTTATGAATTCATGAAAGCATGAAATTTAATGTAAAACACTCTGTTACACATTCTGATTTCATTAGCTCTCATCAATGATTCTTTTCTTTTCTTTCATAAATTCTATCAGAGGAAAATAATAAAGAGGTATATTACTAACCATCGCGACCAGTTTACAGCGGCATTTATTATTATGCAAACAAAAAAGGTAATTCAACGGATTCAACTTGAAATCAACGTGTGAATGACCGTTTTTGTTCACTTTTTGACAACAAATGTTGCAAATTAATTTGATTGAGTTGAACTTCTTGGATTCGACACATAAATCATCGAATTTTCATATAATTTAATGCAATATTGATTCAGTCACGTGTACATACACTGCATGCATATACACAATGCGTGTTTTGCATAGTGTAATGTATTACATAGCGCTGTCATACGCGTCGGCGTCAAGGTAATGTTTAACAATTCTTGCCTGAGTGTGCAGGTATAGAAAGTCACCTTCGACTATGTATTACTTGTGATGTATGCACCAGCGGACGAGAATTGGAGGGAAAAGGTGGATTTCCCACTTCTTTAGCTGTTTCAAAAAGCAGAGTTTGTTCCTTAATGTGTATGTAAAATAGCCTAATTTCTACCAATTCTCCCTCTTTTGAAAGATTCCCATCCTTTTAGAGGATTGGCTCGTCCGCCAGTGGCTTTATACACTGCATAATAAATGTAAATTATATTGATTTTCTTCTATCATAGTAAAATCTCTTGTATTATAGATGTGAATATACTTTTATTTAGTCGGGGTGTATGGTGGGTTCAAATGTCCATGTGTCCAACTGACCCGGGATGAAAAGTCCTGGGGTTAAATGACCAATCGAAGGCTGTCAATCATGTTTATGAAAAACATTTCCATGCACCCCAGCTCATTTTTTCTTTATTATGGGAGAGTTGACCATGTATCAAATGACCCATGATACATATTTACAAATGTGTACCCCTCACATCAAACCTTCAACCCCTTTTGAGATCTTTAACATGCCGGCATAGACACAGTATCCGTATAGTTCATGTTTCAGAGATTTCCACACCTATTGAACCAGATTTTCAAAAAATGTACCCCTCACATCATACATTTCCACACTCTTTGAGATCTTTAACATACAGGTATAGACACAGTACTCACATAGCTCACGTTTCAGAGATTGCATAAGTATACGGGTATGGGTGAATTTTCATGGATTTTTCCCATATAAACTCAAGGTAAACATCGATCGGTACTTACCCATACAAACTTGAGGTAAACATCGACTGTACTTACCCGTTTTTTGTTTTTGTTTTTGATATCGGGGTAGTAGATTCGCACGGTATCCTGGACGGCTAAATGCGGCCGACTCTTTAGGTTTTGAAAAAAAAATTTAAGCAAACACGTTTTTTATAGATAATAATGATGCGAGGTAGAATTTGTTCCCATTGCAAAGTCGAACGGTTTTCGTCGTCCAAGGCTTTTGCTCGACATGAGGCAACGTGCTACAAGAACCCAGATGCTGCTAAATATGAATGTAAAGAATGCGGAAAAAATTTTTCCCGGAAAGATAATATAATTAGGCATCAAAAGTTACATTCACAATGGATTGGCGAGAAGGATCCACAACTGGTGGAACCTGATTTAGTGGTTGCGTATGATGCGGGTGAGATTCCGCTTGACGAGCTGTTTGACATTGAGAAAAATAGCGAGATTTGTGCTGACAGCGCAAAACTTAAGGCAAAAGAGTGTGTGTACACGATTGATATGACTAAGAAGGCTTTCAAACTAGCCCATTCCGGGAGGCTTTACGACTTGATGACAAAGCTGTTCAACCATATAGCCGATATGACGGGATTACGCCGTGAAGATGTTTTAGTTCAGGTCTCTATAGAAAGTCGGAATATTGCGTACCCAATATCTACAGGAGTTCACAAAGGCAACGAACTCAATTTTACTGAACTGTTTGACCGTTTCGATGCAACAGCTCAAAGTCATCGCTTGTTTGAATACGATGAGGAGGACCCAGAGCTCAAAGTGATGGTTTTTCAGATGCCTTTGCCAACATATGCCGGTGGTCAGGTAAAAAGCGTGCATCACGCTCTGATTGATCCTGAACAGACTGTAGAAGAGTTGGCATCTAGAGGTGTTATAACAAACTGTCTGGTTGCCTCAATATGTCTTAATATAGTTAAAACACATGAAAATAGGTATAAAAGACTAACAAAAAAATTCATTGAATTGATTTCTAAGTTTCCGTCAAACCCTACTGTTACGACATTAGATTTTTGTGAAATTGGTAATATTGTCTCTTCCGAGTTCAACAAGCAGCTGATCATTATTACTCCTTCCCATGACATTGTTTATGACCATAGTGTTAAGAAAGATAAAAAGATGTTTGTCGTAGCCATTGATAATCATATTTTGGCCTGCCCCAACGTTTCTCGGTACATCGGATCAAAGGTTTTGTGTTTCTGTGGTCATATGAAGCGTGGTAAACATTTTTGTCACGATCGTGGTTGTCGCGCAAACCAACGTAGATGCGCTCATTGCAATGGCAACTGTGGACCTAGTTCTGACTTTATCTATTGTCAACGTTGCTCGCTTAATTTCAAGGGCCAGAATTGTTTTAGTAATCACTTATTATCTGATTGTCAAAAAGGTATCGGCTGTACTTGCATGAAATGTAAAACTTTTGGTAAAACTATCATTTCTTGTATTCATTGTCAGATGTCCTTTAAAACAGAATCTTGTTTCGTAAACCACATGAAAAGTACTTGCGACATGAAATCAAAATGTTTGCAATGTGGTCGTATAGTATTGCGTGAATATGCTGATGATCATCATTGTCGCGAAACTTACTGTAAAATTTGCACTGGTTACTTTCCATGGGATCATGTATGCTTTGTTAAGAAAACAGTTATAAAACCTTCGATTGGAAAACAACATTACATAATTTTTGATTTTGAGACCGTTACCGATCCAGTATCTAAAAAAATTATTCCAATTCTGTCCGTTGGTGTTAAAGTTTGTGAAAAATGTATTGATAATTTTGAGTTTAGCAGCTGTTGTACTGATCGTGAGTTCTCCTTCTCTGGACCTGATTGTTTATCTCTTACATTGGACTATATCTTAAAACAAACTAACTGTTTGGTACTAAGTTTTTGTGGGAGTAAGTTTGACAATGTGCTTTTGTTTGAAAATTTAATCAACAGAAAAATTTCGTGTAAAGTTTTATTGCGGGGTCAGTCACTGTTAGTGTTGAAAGCATCATCTGTCACATGTAAGGATATTTATCTGTATCTGCCATCAGCTCTTCATGTATGCGCGCGTGAGTTTGGACTAACGCAGCAAAAGTCTTTTTACCCCATTAAAAGGCTGAATCTTGATACATGGAACAAACGTTTACGACTTAATAAGGAAGACTTTGATTATTCAAAGATGTCTCCAGCAAGACGAGAGGAATTTCAAAAGTTCTACATGATTCATTGCATAAGCGAGGACAGATTCGATATGAAAAGTCAACTTATCCAATATTGTAAAACGGATGTTATGGTAACTTGGGAGCTGGTTTCTCGCTTTCGTCAAAACTTCATGTCATCATTCAATACCACAATTGATCCTTTCGTTCATTCAAATGGCCTTCCGAGTCTCTGCGCCTTACTGTATAAAACGGAATTTATGACTGAAGACAGCATACAATTAATTGGTGATACTAATTGTTTGGATATCAGACAAGAAAGTAAAGCAGGTTCTAAGTACATGTGGGCTTTGTCACAAACCATACCTCAGCTTGAGACCCAGAAACGACTGATTGGTAGAATCACAGCTGATGGATATGATCCGACAACCAAAACCGCTTACTTTTATGACGGTTGTTACTGGCATTACTGTGAATGTCAGCGCAAACATGGAAATGCAAGACATCCTACTAAACAACTAACATATCGTGAAATTGAAGAGGCGGATTTGGATCGTAATCGTATGGTCACTAACGCGGGATACAGTATCGTCATCATTAAAGAATGTCAATTGAACGCAGAACTTCAGAAAAACCAAACACTACAAACATGGTTTGAACAATATGACAACAACAATCCACTGAAAACAGATTATTTGAGACCACGTGAAGGAGTATTCGGTGGACGTACTGGTCCCTGCAGTCTATTAATTGAAACTACTAAAGAATTCAAAATCATGTACAAAGATGTTGTATCGTTATATCCCTATGTTCAGAGTAATTGTGCTTTGCCTATTGGAAAGTTTAAACGTTTTCGCGGTGATCAAGTAAACACTGAACTGTACGCCTCCAAAACTGTTGACTTTGGATTTTATTATTGTGTCGTTGATCCAGACCCAAAACAATTTTGGCCGATTCTACCTGTTCGTGTCGGAGAACGTTTAGTCTTTACCAATTGCCTTGCATGTGCTTCAAGTGCTGATCACTCTGTTACTATATGTACGCATTCACAGAAACAACGTTATTTGACAGGTGTTTACACTTCAGCTGAGCTAAACAAGTTCTTGGAGTGTAATGGTAGGATTATTCACATTTTTGAATATTGGACATTTGAATCATCAACTGAACTGTACGCTGAGTACATTCGTACATTGGCGAAGTCTAAAATTGAGAGCTCAGGATGGCCGGAATCATGTGACACTGAAGATGCACGTCAAGCATATGTAGCTAGCTTGAAATCAAAGTGTGGAATTTATATCAATCCAGTTAATGTTTCACTAAACAAGTCATTGCGTGCGATGAGTAAAACTCTGATGAATGCAACTTGGGGAAAGCACTGTGAAAACCCTTCCAGCAATACAAAGATTTTGAACGATGCTTCAACGGTTGCCGTTGCATATAAGAAAGGAGCATTGGAACGAGTACGACTGCTACCAGGCAACTCGGTTATGGTTCAGACAAAAACAGATAAACCTACGTCATTTAACAATCTTGTGCTCGGTGCATTCGTAACCTCGTGGGCAAGATTGGAACTCCTCAACTATCTGCAATTGGCTGGACCCCGCACCGCATATTATGACACTGACAGTATAATTTATGTACAACGAATCGATGAACCTGATCCAGTTCCCTCCCCTCTGACACCAGTTCTGGGTGAACTGAAAGACGAACAACCAAGACGTCGATTGACAAAATATTGTTCAATTGGCTCGAAATCATATGCGATTGCTGACGAAAATGGCTGGGAAGATGTTAAATTCAAAGGAATTCAAGGCGGTGTCGACTATAAAATGATGAGGAAAATGTTAACTGGATCGTCAGAAGAACATTACGAGTCAGGAGATGCTGTTATCAAAGTACGGGAAATACTCGGTGAGGAACCTCAACAAACAGTACATACTAAAGTACCCGACGTCGGTCTTCAAAGATGTATATTCAAACCAGTTGATGAGGGATTTATAAAGCAGCGCGAGTCGGAGAAGCAAGTGAAACTAAACTTTACAAGTCGTCGAATTGTAGCGCCAGAAACACTCGATCTTCCTAATGTGATTAAAATAAGTTCAGTTCCTTGGGGTTATGTAGTTTGAAATATTGATCATCATAATTTTCCTTTATTTGTTAAACAATTTTTTGTTCTATGTATTCTTTTTTCTGTATGTCGAAATGTATGAAAACAATAAAAAAATTATGACAAAATATTTGGTCTTCGGAGTTGATTAATAAGCCATACATCTGTGGCGGATGAGAAGCCAAAAGGTACCTCATTTCCGACACGGATTCAGAAAAAGTGCCTAATTTCAGTACTTAATTTGTCGGTTAAATCGTGTTACTACTACTGCTGTCCTCACTAGAAAACGAGAAGGCGAGGGAAATAGTGGAATTCCCTCTCTTTGGCAAGTGCAGTTTATTATCAAAACCTTGAAATCGTTAATTCCCCCCTCGTTGACAAAATTCCCTTTCCTTTAGAAGTTTTACTCGTCCATTAGTGGATGTACATAATTAATAGCGGATTGCATGTCTTCAAAACATCACTAGCAGACGAGAAGGGGAGGGAAAAGTGGAATTCCCCCCCCCTCTTTGACGGTTTCAAAAAGAAGAGTTTGTTCATCAAGGTGTAGGCAACATGGACTGGAATGTCAATTCTCCCATCTTTGATAAAATTCCCCTCCCTTTGGAGGATTAGCTGGTCCGCCAATGCAACACATAAGAGTGGTCCAACTTTATCACTTTGAGACTCGAACCCCCATGGTTGCGCATTACAGGCGACACTCTTGGCACTGCGCTTTGAAACCCACAAATTCTCTGGCCACTCATGCATTATTGATGGAGTAATACGTATTTGTAAATAAACCTCGTGCTAATATAACTCAACAAGAATGTTCTTGTATATCATCGAATTACCATTTGTTGACGTAACTTTCATACTCAATACTAATAAATTAATCAGAATTTGAATTTTGATTACTAAAGCAGTACTATTACTACGGTGGTCCGATGTTTGATTAGCTCACTAGCGGACGAGCCAAACCTCCAAAGGGAGGGGAAATTCCCAAAGAGGGGGGAATTCGCAGTTTTGAGGGCATTTCAGCTACACCTTAGTAAACAAACCGCACCTTTTAATCATCAAAGGGGGGTATTCCATTTATCTTTCCCCTTCTCGTCCGATGTTTGCTTCACTGATTATTCTCGAATAATTACCGTACTTTCAAGCATATGATTAGAAGAAATCACGATCTTTGATGAGTCACTGTACGAAGCACTAGCCTTAGTCCTAAAAGAGATGGGAAAAGTGGGATTCCCCCTCTTTGCCGTGTTTTAAAGTATGTAGATTTTGTTCCTCTAGATGTAGGTAAAATGGCCTGAAACTTCCAATTTCCGCCTCTTTGACGGAAATCCCCTCCTTTTAGAGGTTCGCCAAAGGTTATATAGAAACGTGATTTTTATAAATGTGCTTTCACAGTCCAATGGAAAAGTAAATTAGAAATATAGAAGTTTTTGACCAGATTTTTCTTTTCATTTTGCAGAGTCAGTCACGCACATTATGCATATAATGAGTTTGTTAAGTACACCTTTCTTACAGTCTGAAGTTTGTCCACGTATCATGTTTCTCGAAAATTTTAACGCGTTAAGATTTCATTTTTAAAATCAATTTGCGCGACAAAACTTTCTTTGATCAGCAAAATACATCGGACATTGGGCATAATTCAATAAATATGAGTAGAAAGGGTCCATACATTTTTTATAGTAATTTACTCGGCCTAAGATTTATATTCGAGATGCCCGTGTTAAACGTTTTCTCTTTCTTTCAGATCTGCGCGTAGTTCCCGGATTATTCAAGGAAACGCCAAAATTCACAACTCAACATAATTCCACAAATTCACTGCTTTTCCGAGAAATTTAGCTCTAAAAAATCTCCAAAAAATCACAGTATTTTCACAAAATCGGCGAAAACAGTACACGAACGATATCGAAACCTACATAAGAACGGGAAAAATGATTGGCTTTTGGCTAATCCTGGCAATCGTCGGTCATTCCGGTGTTCTTTCTGAAAATAATTCCGAGATGAAATCTATTGGCAAGCGCACATTCTACAGAGAAACGTGAGTGAGTGAGTGAGTGAGTGAGTGAGTGAGTGAGTTAACTGATTGATTTTTATTCCAACCAATGACTTATCGAATTACTCACTCACTCACTCACTCACTCACTCACTCACTCACTCACTCACTCACTCACTCACTCACTCACTCACGCAGTTTTCCATAAGCTACCTTTTTTTCATCTTCAAGTTTCTCAAATTGCTCATATGCCTAAGCCTAAGCCAAATACGCAGCCAAAGTTCATTCCTAAGCCTAAGCCTAAGTTCCAAGCTCGGAACTAAGCCTAAGCCGGAGCCTTAATCGAATGGATTGAAGTTGAACAGCAAAAAAAGAAAAAGGGTAGGGTATGGAGATTCTGCTAGGTAATTTCCCAACCCTACCCTTTTTTCATCGAGATTTAGAAGTATTTCGACTCGTGTTTTTGGCCAAAAACAAATACATAGCAGAAAGTTATTTCTAAGCATAAGCCTGATACATAGGCATGTAAAAAAGCCAATGGCTAAGTCTGAATTGACTTAGAGAAGAAAAAATATACAAAAGAGAAAAGGGGTAGCGTCTGTAATTCTGCCTCACTCACTCACTCACTCACTCACTCACTCACTCACTCACTCACTCACTCACTCACTCACTCACTCACTCACTCACTCACTCACTCACTCACTCACTCACTCACTCACTCACTCACTCATTCACTTACTCACTCACTCACTCACTCACTCACTCACTCACTCACTCATGTTTTCAGTTATAAGGAGCTGTTGGCACTTCGTCAGAAATACGAGGCATTTCTAGAACGCAAGGCTGAACTCGCCAAAGCACTAAACGGTATACGTGATGTTACACCGGATGTTACACCTGTTGTTACACCTGATGTTACACCTGATGTTACACCCGATGTTACACCCGATGTTACATCTGATAATGCGGGACTGAAACTTTGGATAAATAGGCTGCCCCGCATGCGTCTCGGTGTCTGTTGTTGATCCTTATAAAACCTATTTTATTTTTTATAGTATTATCAGTTTATTATGAGACTGAATTTAGTAAGATTTATCCATTCATGCACCTATTTTTTGCCAGCGAAAAATTTTTATAGAAAAAAATTACGCTGAAAATGGTGTGCATTTATACACTCTCCTAATCAACCGAGATTGTTATACCCTTCATGTTATTTATTGTGTAACTTTCAATAAAATAAAATATGGTACGTTATGTGACACTTAATAAATACAGATTTTACCATTTTTACCTTTATATGATGTGATACGTCATCTTATGTACTTCTCACTTTATTGCATTTACTTTAATGAATATAGTTTCATTATTTGTACTGAATTTATGCCATCGAAGAAACATAAGTTGAACCCACAAATCGCAGCCAATTTTTTCACTGGAACTTTATTTCTGAAGCCAATAGGGCACATTAATACCTTATCAATGGTGTTTTCGTAGTGGCCAAAGAGGTTGAATGAGAAACGGGCAATGGCAGAAACCCCAGAGTGACACGTTTGTGTGTCTCAAAAAAAGGTTTCGAACTTAGGACCACGAGTTTCCGAGGCTGGCACTCTACGCACTAGAATTGCCTGGCGACTATCCGAAGTTTCATGGTAAAGAATAGTTTGAGATTCCGGTGGCATATTTGGAAACTGCACCCACTTTTTGTCAGAATCCCAAAATTCGACTTTTTTTTGATTCACGAAGAGGCTAAGTTAGGCTATTTCCTTTACTAACGTACAGTCTTTGTTCGGAACTAAGCCTAAGCCATAAAAACAATCAAATGGTTATTCGCTGTCGTTGGGTCGCACGAATTCCGACAAAAAGTGGGTGCAATTTCCAAATATTTACACACATTTTCGTTACTATTTTCAGATCATCTAGGTTGTTGGCTGTCCTTGTCATCTATTTTTGATGCTTGCTCTCAACCAGTGTCTGTTATTATACTTACACGAACGAAGAAATAAATAAAATAAATAAATATGCATTCCGGTGGGCAAAACAAGTTCCTGCTTTCAATTCCACAGAGTACTTTCGTCACTTGTGAAACCATGCCCAACTGGCGGACGAGCTAACCCTCCAAAGGGAGGAGAATTTAGTCAAAGATAGAGGAATCGGCAGTTTTCAGATCACATTACCTACACCTTAGAGAATAAATTTTACTTTTTGGAAAACGCCAAAGAAGGGGGAATTCCACTTTTCCCTCCCCGTCTCGTTCACTAGTGGCTGACATTATGCGTGTGACATACGGCGTTTTATTAGACATGACAAGACATGAAGTGGGCAGATTATTAACTTGAAAAAACATCGTCGAAGGGAATCACAAGTATCCGTTTAGCATATTTTATTTTATTTTATTTCATTTCATTTCATTTCTGCCTTGGTACAGTACAAGCATTTATAAACATGATAGCAAGTGTAGACAACAAAAAGTCGTGGGGGAGTGAATAAATAACAACAAGTTATAAATCAAATTTCCTGACAATATAAGATGATGATGGAGGGATGTTTATTGAGAGCGCGTTCAGAGTTGTCTTGAGAAAGTCTCAAGAACTTTTGAATAGCGGATGGCAATTGAAAAACATCGAAATTAAAATTTTGAAGCGTTTCTATGAACTTTTTAAACAATTTATAGTAACTAATCGAAACTAGGGAACAACTTTCATCCAGGATGAAACTTCAAATATGAGTTTTCCTGTTGATCATCCGCTATTCAAAAGTTCTTGAGAAAGTCTCAAGACGACTCTGAACGCGCCCTTATCAAAGTGAGGTGGGTAAAGGAAGTAATGGAACCGAAAGTTACCTTGTTATTTTCATCGTTTCTGGTCGTATGAATTGCTTCTTGATGCTGCCTGCAGGATCATTCGATTTGGCACCTCTGATGTTAACTCGATCTAGTTTGGCTGAGGTTGACTCGATCTAATTTGACTGAGGTTAACCCGATCTAATTTGGCTGAGGTTAACCCGATCTATGTATTTTTATTTTCCTCGTTGTGTTTATTTCGTATGCTTTTAGAGACAGCACGTTTGAAGGATGTTTTGTTCAGTTTTGTTAAATTTTGTATGTAAACCTTTCGACGTACATATGTACACATTGTTTAAGTGCGCGGTAAAGTTTTCCAGTTTATCACAGGATACTGTATATTTTCCAGGATACTGTATAGATACTGCCTACAGGATACTATATATGGACCTCATTTTTTACTGGGACTTCTTCATTACTGATGTCATTAAGGCAGAATGGTGTTTTCGTAGTGGTCGTAAAAAACTGACGGGCAATGGCAGAACCCCAAAAGCAAGGCGTCAGGATCTGTGTCTCAAGCCATACTTTGAACTTAGGACCATCAGTTTCCGAGGCCGGAGCCCTACGCACTAGACCACACAGGCGACGTCAGAAAAGTGTGTGCACTTGGATTTGAAGAAGGGTTTAGAAACATAAATCTTTGTAACAAGAATGGTTGACCGAACTATAATAGTTAATCATTTAGAGAAATTTCTAGAGAATAAAACGTTAGACGGTTTGTTAGAGTTAACAAGGCCGCAATTAATGCGTTCAATAGTTTTGTTCAGACGTGCCATGTGATTGTGGTCATTGAAATATTATAAAAAGTTTTGGATAAAAGGAAAAAACTGAACAAAATGATAATTTCTAGATTAATAGTACAATTGACTGAATTATAATAGTTTATAGTTTAGAGACATTTTAAGAGTGTAAAAAGTTAGACGGGTTGTTAAAGTTAAACAGACCGCAATTAATAGGTTGCATACGTTCAATAGCCTTGTTCAGACGTGCCATGTGATTGTGGTCATTAAAATATTATAAAACGTTTGGTTTGGATAAAAGAAAAAAGTTAACTTAATTTTAGTTGCTAGAGTAATAGTACAATTGACCGAACTATAATAGTTGATAGTTTGGAGAAATTTCTAGAGCATAAAAAGTAAGATGGTTTATTAAAAGGTTTAGCAGACCGTACTTAATAGGTTTCATACGTTTCAATAGCCTTGTTCAGACGTGCCATGTGATAGTGATCATTAATATATTGTAAAACGTTCTGAATAAAATAATTAAAAAGCTTTGAAAAGTATTCATTATTGCAACAATAATAATACGCTTTGAATAAATCAATGAGAAAGCTTAGAAAGTGCTTTGTCGGTAAAATAACATCATTAGACGTTTCGGATGAAAGAATGAAAAGCATAAAAACGTTTTCTGAATGAGATAACATTATATTACGTCTGGGATAAAAGAATGAGAAGCATAAAAAAGTTTTCTGAATGGAATAGTATTTCAACACGTCCCGTCCCGTATGAAAGAATGAATAGGGTGAAGAATTTTTTTACTGTTCATCGGATACCCATGAACACTCATGAATTCAGTTTGAAATAATTCGTTGATCCTCATGCCACGAAGTTTGTTAAGATTGGTTGCTATATCCTGTTAGTGAAATTAATTTTCCTAAGCTATTTATTATTTTTGCAGTGAAATTTAGTCTCGCTCGTATGTTATGCAAATTCCATCAGGAAAAAAACAATTTGTTTCTCTGAAATTTGAAAGCGCGCCAAAAACATATTTAAATTCAAACTGCGCGCCAAAAAGTTTTTGAGTAACAGAAACCTTGAATAGGCCATATAAGCAAATTATCAATCATCTGATCATTTATAGAACAGATAAGTCCGGTCATCTTACATAAAATAGTGTACTACAATTCAAATAATGGGTTTAACCTTTATTATCCTATTTAGAATTATATTTCAATTCGATTTATTTAGTAATACAAACAAAAGGTTCTATACGTTCACAGCCACATCCAACCTATACCCCATCCACCCACCTCCATGCAACCCTCTCTACCCCCTTCCCTCCCCCTTGCGTTGAAAGCAGCAACAAAAAACTCATGGAACTCAAAAAACTCATGGAGATGACAGAACATATCAACTTCCATACTTAATGACAGAACATATCAAGTTCCATACTTAATGACAGAACATATCAACTTCCATACTTAAGGACAGAACATATCAACTTCCATACTTAAGGACAGAACATATCAACTTCCATACTTAATGACAGAACATATCCACTTCCTTACTTAATGACAGAACATATCAACTTCCATACTTAAGGACAGAACATATCAACTTCCATACTTAAGGACAGAACATATCAACTTCCGTACTTAATGACAGAACATATCAACTTCCATACTTAATGACAGAAAATATCAACTTCCATACTTAATTACGTCGAACAAACCGGTTATGCAGTTTTGCTATAGAAAATAAGAGTTAAATCTGGAAAACTTTGATAACTGAATCTGTGAACCTTTGTTTCACGCTCTGATCTGAGTTTTGTTATCTTCTGTAAAACCAAATCGGCTTTCTAGGGCTTAGCACTCAGACAACCACAACAACATGGGGATAATCGCTGTTAATCATAAAGTCAGACTGCTGTTTGTTGAAATCAGCTGTTTTCTTACTCAATCAGTTATTACGTCAGTCACAGACAACCACGACAACATGGGGATAACCGCTTTTAATCAGAAAGTCAGACTGCTGTTTTCTAACTCAATCAGTTATTACGTCAGTCAGTCAGTAAGTCAGTCAGTCAGTCAGTCAGTCAGTCGGTAAGTCAGTCAGTCATTCAGTCATTCAGTCAGTCAGTTAGTGAGTTGAACTTTTTTCGGTTTCCAGTCTACATGGGGATAAGTTTAGATAAAACTGACTCTGTAAACATTAACTCCGAGCTTTAATTTGCGTGTTTTGCTTTCTGCAAAACTAAATCGGCTCTGACAAAGACGACAGCATGGGGAGTCAGTCAGTCAGTTACTCAGTCAGTCAGTCAGTCGGTCAGTTAGTCAGTCAGTCAGACACTAAGTCAGTCAGTCAGACAGTCAGTCAGTCAGTCAGTCAGTCAGTCAGTCAGTCAGTCAGTCAGTCAGGCAGTCAGTCAGTCAGTCAGTCAGTCATTCAGTCAGTCAGTCAGTCAGTCAGTCAGCCAGTCAGTCAGTCAGTCAGTCAGTCAGTCAGTCAGTCAGTCAGTCAGTCAGTCAGACAGTCAGTCAGTCAGTCAGTTAGTCAGTCAGTCAGTCAGTTAGTCAGTCAGTCAGTCAGTAAGTCAGTTAGTCAGTCAGTCAGTCAGTCGTTTTAGTTCACGTGGGACGTCAAACGGAAATTGACTTTCATAGAATGTTATTTGGTAAATTACAGTTTTTCTAGTTTTAGAAACATGAAACTGGTGAAACAGGTGAAACAGTCCTTCAGTCAGTCAGTCAGTGAGTCAGTCAGTCAGTCAGTCCGGCTAATGGGTTCTTCACCTGGTACAGGTGGTAATATAATCGTTGTAAATACCGTAGTAATCGTTACCGCACCAAAAGTCAATTTTTCTCGCCCGAAGTTGCGTAGCTCATAATGAACTTCGGTGAACTTTGGCTGAATAATGTACAGGGTGGGCGGGGCTACTCGAGCTTTTTTGAACGACATGTCATGTCACATTGCGGAATATATCATGTGATGGTCGATCGTATAGTTACTTAATACGGCTCGAAAGAGATGAGCTTTCTGCGGGTATTTCGATTCATAGACTTATCGTACCGGTTTCTGAAGCCCGTATGTTGTTTCTGCAAGCCAAAAGTATACCCCAAAACATCTGAAAATGAAACATCACTAGCCTCAATCAACTCGGTTGACACCATAGTTTAACACAGTATAGCATGGGGTGATGCAGATTGATGTGATGTTAACACTGACTATCTGATGTTTCATTATCTGACGTTTTGGGCAATATTTTTGCTTGTAGAAACAACACACGGGCTTTAGTATGTTCAATTGAATCAAGTTTTCCCGTGCTATTTTACATTCAAATCCAAAAGTAAGTTACCGTTTGTCGTCAATGTTTAATGATCGCAGTTTTTACTATTGCATTTTTTGGATATTGGTTGGGAACAAAACGCACGAAATTTTGAAAACATTGTTTTCCCAAAAGTAAAAAACAAGTAAAAAAACCGGACCCTGTATCCATTGAAATTTCCATGAATTTTGGAAGAATTTTTATTTTGAGGAAATAAATTCCAGTGACAGAGTGCCCATATTCACCTAACCTAATGTATCATGATGAATTACTGTTCCCACAAAAATGTTTCGTTCTTGCCACTTTTTGTCGATGCACTATTCGTTTTTCCATTATTTCAAGCTACACGTAACCAATAAATTTCAGTGTCTTGTTAAAGAGGACAATTTTCTCGTTAATTTGCTCTCAACGTTTTTTTATTTCGTCAGAAATAACTCGGAAAATCAAAGAACATCAAAGCATCGACAAAAAAGTGGCAGGAGCAAAACATTTATGTGGGAACAGTAATTTATTTTGGACTATATCTGCTTGTGAGGCGTCAAACACGAATCGTATTTCTGGCTCACCCTGTACATACAATGTGCAAGGCGTGGCAGGGCAGGCACTGGCGGACGAGCTAATCCTCCAAAGGGAGGGGAATTTCGTCAAAGAAGGTGGAATGGGAAGTTTTTAGACCATTTCACCCGCACCTTAAGGTACAAATGCTACTTTTTTAAAACGTCAAAGAGGGGTAAATTCCATTCCCCCCCTTTCTCGTCCACAGTGAGGCGTGGGACAGATGATTTGTTCCCCGGGCACTGATGCTAAAACCACCAGGTGCATTTAGAATTAGGCATCATGCACTAGCGGACGAGAAGGGGAGGGAAAACTGGAATTTCCCCCTCTTTGGCGATTTTAAAAAGTCGTGTTTGTTCCCTACGGTGTAGGTAAAATGGCCTGAAAACAGCCGATTCCCCCTCTTTGACGAAATTCCCCTCCCTTTGGGAATTCAGCTCGTTGTAACAATAGCCTCGTTGTAACGTGCCAAGTGATTGTGGCCATTAAAATATTATAGATGGTTTCGAATAAAATAATTAAAAATGTTTGAAAAATGTTCATTATTGCAACAATAATATAACACGCTTCGAATAAAATAATGAGACGGTTTTACACAGCACTTTGTCGGTAAAATAACATTATAATACGTTTTGAATGAAATAATGAAAATTTTGAACGAATTAACATCATAATCTGTCTCGGATGAAAGAATGAAAAGCATAAAAAAGTTTTCTGAATGAAATAGTATTTCAATACGTCCCGTCCCGTATGAAAGAATGAATAACGTGAAGAATTTTTTTACTGTTCATCGGATATCCATGAACACTCATGTATTCAGTCTGAAATGATTCGTTGATCCTCATTCCACGAAGTTTGTTAAGATTGGTTGCTATAGCTTGGTCAGGGTATCCTGTTACTGAAATTAATTTTCATAAACCATTTATTACGTCGGCAATGAAAATCAGTCCCGCTCGTATGTTATGTTATGCTCGTATGTTATGTTATGCTCGTATGTTATGGTATGCTCGTATGTTATGTTATGCTCGTATGTTATGGTATGCTCGTATGTTATGGTATGCTCGTATGTTATGTTATGCTCGTATGTTATGTTATGCTCGTATGTTATGGTATTGTAATTGTTTCTCGGAAATTTGAAAGTGCGGCCCAAATGCATATTTGAATTGAAACTGCGCGCCGATAATTTCTTTGGCTAACAAGAAACAGAGTTTCGTGTAACTGAGAACGCTTTTGGCGCGCAACTAAAATTCAAACATAACCCCACCTTTTTTGTTGCATCACTTTTTTTTTAATTTTTTTGTGGACCATCCACAAACGTGGATGGTATATTTAAGGAATATGTGGTGACTCCATGGAAATAACTTTTCATAATTAGAAACATTGACCACGATAAGACCACAAATAAATTATCGTTCATCTGATAATGTCCGCACATTCATATAGCAGGTGAATTCGGTTCACCCCACCCACCCCAGGCCCCACGCAACCCTGTCTGCCCCCCCCCCCCCCCCCCCTTCCCCCTCGAGGCCATGCCTTTCCGAACAACTTGAAACGCATGGAGGATGACAGAGCATACCAACTTCCAAACTTAATGACGTCGAACGAACCGGAAATGCCGTTTTTGCTATACAAAGTGACGGATTAGTCTATATAACTTTGGATATGTTCGAATCTGTAAATATTTTGTTTCACGCTCTGACACTGGCGGACGAGAAGAGGTGGGAAAAGTGGAATTCCCCCCTTTTTGGCGGTTTCAAAAACTAGAATTTGTTCTCTAAGCCGTAGGTAAAATGGACTGAAAACTGGTGATTCCCCCCTCTTTGCCAAAATTCCCCTTCCTTTGGGAAATTAGCTCGTCCGCCAGTGCGCTCTGATCACAGTTGGTTCACGGGCGGACGCGTAGAACCTCCAAAGGGAGGGGAATTCCTTCAGAGAGAGGGAAAGGCCGTTTTCAGGCCATTTTACCTGCACCTTAGGGAAAAAATTCGACTTCCTGAAAACGCCCAAAGAGGGGAGACTTCCCACTTTTCTCACCCCGCTAGTGTATGTGTTGTTATCCTCTGAAAAACCAAATCGGCTTTATAGGGCTGAGCACTCAGACAACCACGACAACATGGGGATAACCGATGTTAATCAGAAAGTCAAACTGCTGTTTGTTATAATCAGCTTTTTTCCCACTCAATCTGCGTGTTTTTTTTGCAGAACTAAATCGGCTCTGAGAATGACGACAGCATGGGAAGTCAGTCAGTCAGTCAGTCAATCAGTCAGTCAGTCAGTCAATCAGTCAGTCAGTCAGTGTGTCAGTCAGTCAGTCCGTCAGTCCTTCAGTCAGTCAGTCAGTCAGTCAGTCAGTCAGTCAGTCAGTCAGTCAGTCAGTCAGTCAGTCAGTCAGTCAGTCAGTCAGTCAGTCAGTCAGTCAGTCAGTCAGTCAGTCAGTCAGTCAGTCAGTCAGTCAGTCAGTCAGTCAGTCAGTCAGTCAGTCAGTCAGTCAGTCAGTCAGTCAGTCAGTCAGTCAGTCAGTCAGTCAGTCAGTCAGTCAGTCAGTCAGTCAGTCAGTCAGTCAGTCAGTCAGTCAGTCAGTCAGTCAGTCAGTCAGTCAGTCAGTCAGTCAGTCAGTCAGTCAGTCAGTCCGTCAGTCAGCCAGTCAGTCAGTCAAGTCAGTCCGTCAGTCAGCTGACTAATGTGTCCCGTTTTAGTTCACGTGGGACGTAAAACGGAAATTGTCTTTCCTGGAATGTTATTTGGTAAATTACAGTTTTTCTAGTTTTAGAAACATTTCACTAGTGAAACAGGTGAAACCGTCAGTCAGTCAGCCATGAAGTCAATAAATCAATGGTGGTAATGTAATCGGAGACGGGATTGGCCTACCATAAAGGCTACCATAGGCTTACTAAACCATGTACATGGAGGGTGTGAGGGGCGGTGCTACTTGAGCTTTTTGAACGGCATGTCATGTCACACTGCAGAATGTATCATGGGACGGTCGATAGTATTTTTCCTTTATATGGCTCGAACAAGATGAGCTTTTTGCGGGTATCTCGATCCATAAACTCATCGCAAAAATATAACCCAAAACTGTCTGATACTGAAACATCGCTAGCCTCAACTCAACTCGGTTGACACCATAGTTTAACACAGTACAGCATGGGGTGATGAAGATTGCTGTGATGTTACCACTGATTATCTGATGTTTCATTATCTGACGTTTCATTATCTGACGTCAGCATGTTTCATTGAATCAAGTTTTCCCGTGCTATTTTACATTTCCCACGCGATTTTATTCTGGTATTGAAAGTTTGCCTTTTTAAATCGAGACAAGTTTTCTTTTCTAAATCGAGACAAGTTTGCCTTTCTAAATCGAGACAAGTTTGCCTATCAAAATCGAGACAAGTTTGCCTATCAAAATCGAGACAAGTTTGCCTTTCTAAATCGAGACAAGTCTGCTTTTCTAAATCGAAACAAGTGTGATTTTCCAAATCGAGAGAAGTCTGCCTTTCTAAATCGAGACAAGTTTGCCTTTCTAAATCAAGACAAGTTTGCCTTTCTAAATCGAAACAAGTTTGCCTTTCTAAATCGGGACAAGTTTGCCTTTCTAAATCGAGACAAGTTTGCCTTTTAAATCGAGACAAGTTTGGCTTTCTAAATCGAGACAAGTTTGCCTTACTAATCGATACAAGTTTGCCTTTCTAAATCGATACAAGTTTTCCTTTCTAAATCGATACAAGTTTGCCTTTCTAAATCGAAACAAGTTAGGCTTTCTAAATCGATACAAGTTTGCCTTTCTAAATCGAGACAAGTTTGCCTTTCTAATCGATACAAGTTTGCCTTTCTAAATCGATACAAGTTTGCCTTTCTAAATCGATACAAGTTTGCCTTTCTAAATCGAGACATGCCTTCCTAAACTTGTTTAGGAGGATTTCAGTGGCAAACTTGTCTCACTTGAAAAGTGTTCAACAATTTTTGATAAAACGATATTTTGACCGAGTTAAAACAGATTCATCTCCCTAATCTCATTGTGTTTGTGCAGAAAGTCAGACTGCTGTTTGTTATAATCAGCTATTTTTCACTAAATCTGCGTGTTTTTGTTTTTTTGCAGAACTGAATCGGCTCTGACAAAGACGACGGCATGGGGTCAGTCAGGGTCCGGCCCATAATAAATCCCTACCATAATAATGCCGAACCAAAATAATGATGTACCAAAATAATGCCGATTTATTTTGGTCATTTTTTTCGTACCAAAATAATGCCGATTTATATTGGGCATTTTATGCATACCAAAATAAATCCGAAAACAATTTTCGGTATACCGAAATGCCGGTGCCTTTCATTATTCGTAATATTGAACCAAGGACTGCGCGATTGGTATAAAATCATGTCTTCGTTGTAGATCTCAGGCATGATGTTGGCTGAATTTCATGAGATCAGGATGGCATCAGGAAGGATCGGGATATTTTAACTCGGCATTCATACTTTTCTGACTCATTCCGTCGCTCCATCACTCACTGACTCATTCACTAACTCACGCACGTACGCAATAAAAAAACTCACTCACTCACGAGCGCACTCAATAAAAAGCTCAAGGATTTATTTTGGTATACCATCCGACTCACTCACAAAAGCCACAAACAAAAACAAATGAAACCAGGTTTTTGTGTACCATCATCCTACCCATACCCTACCAAATGTAATACATAGCAAAGAAACCAAATAATACGTCCTGCTGATCTGTTTCTTGTAGCGGGGGCATATGGATTGAGCGGACGAGCAATCTCGGCCATACAAAATTCATGTCTGAAGAAACCATTATTAGGTTTCAGCAACCTGAATAGCGTACCTGAAGTAATTAGTGAAGTTTTATTTAAAAAAAAACTTGTTTTCTTCTCTTTTGCTTCATATGTACATACATATGTACGTACATACATACGTGCATATGAAGGTGACGGAATATATCATGTGATGGTCAATAGTATAGTTCCTTAATATGGCTCGAAAGAGGCACGAAATATTGTTGATCATGGATATTAATTCGGAAAAAAACACACGAAATTTTGAAGAAAAAAAATTTTTAGAGCAGAGTTGTTGAACATTTTTTTTAAATGTTTTATATTATGAATTGATTATGGGGAACTAATTTTGTCGATATCTCAGCGAATGTCGAAAAAAAAACAAGTAAAAAAACCGGACTCTGATTAAAATTTTCAGAGATTTTTCACTTGACATTGGGATAACTTACAGTGCTCCAAACTCTTTGCATAACTAGTGGTACAGGAGAATTTTCCCCTAGGGGGGAATACATTTTGGAGGAGTTTTCATTTCAGGGGTATAAACTCCAGTGACAAGAGTGCCCTAACCTAATATATCCGTTTGTGAAGCGTCAAACACGAATAGTAAAGCCCGTACTTCGCTTCTGCAAGCCAATATATTGCCCTTAACGTCTGATAATGAAACATCAGACAATCAGTGTTAACACGCTCATCAATCATCATCACCCCATGCTATACTGTGTTAAACTATGGTGTCAACCGAGTTGAGTTGAGGCTAGCGATGTTTCAGTATCAGACAGTTTGGGCAATATTTTTTCTGCAGAAACCACATACGGGATTTATTTTCTGGCTCACCCTGTACATACAATATGCATGTCCTGAGACAGATGATTTGTTTTCCGTACACTGTTGCTAAATCCACCAGATTCATTTATGGGGCATTGTGCATCTTTCTTTCTGTATCCATTGAGTTTATGTAATAGGAAATGGCACGAACGTGCCTGACACCCTACAGTGTACACACTCACTCCCTCACTCACTCACTCACTCACTCACTCACTCACTCACTCACTCACTCACTCACTCACTCACTCACTCACTCACTCACTCACTCACTCACTCACTCACTCACTCACTCACTCACTCACTCACTCACTCACTCACTCACTCACTCACTCACTCACTCACTCACTCACTCACTCACTCACTCACTCACTCACTCACTCACTCACTCACTCACTCACTCACTCACTCACTCACTCACTCACTCACTCACTCACTCACTCACTCACTCACTCACTCACTCACTCACTCACTCACTCACTCACTCACTCACTCACTCACTCACTCACTCACTCACTCACTCACTCACTCACTCACTCACTCACTCATTTACTCACTCACTCACTCACTCACTCACTCACTCACTCACTCACTCACTCACTCACTCACTCACTCACTCACTCACTCACTCACTCACTCACTCACTCACTCACTCACTCACTCACCCACTCACTCACTCACTCACTCACTCACTCACTCACTCACTCCCTCACTCACTCACTCACTCACTCACTCACTCACTCACTCACTCACTCACTCACTCACTCACTCACTCACTCACTCACTCACTCACTCACTCACTCACTCACTCACTCACTCACTCACTCACTCACTCACTCGCTCGCTCACTCACTGACCCACTCACTCACTCACGCTCACTGATCATTTCAAACAAAACATATATTTTTTTGTCAGGGTACACGAGGGCGTTAACCGCATAGTCACGCAACATTGGAAACGCATAAATAAATGTTCAGTGTTCTCAATTGATTAGGAGACTGAATTCAAATGCGCGCCATTTTTCTCGGTTACTATTTTGGACCGAGAATCGGTTATCTTTGCCACCGAGACAAGTTTGCCTTTCAAAATCGAGACAAGTTTGCCTTTCTAAATGGAGACAAGTTTGCCTTTCTAAATCGAGACAAGTTTGCCTTTCTAAATCGAGACAAGTTTGCCTTTTAAATCGAGACAAGTTTGCCTTTCTAAATCGATACAAGTTTGCCTTTCTAAATCGAGACAAGTTTGCCTTTCTAAATCGAGACAAGTTTGCGTTTCTAATCGATTCAGGTTTGCCTTTCTAAATCGAAACAAGTTTGCCTTTCTAAATCGAGACAAGTTTGCCTTTCTAATTCGAAACAAGTTTGTCTTTCTAAATCGAGACAAGTTTGCCTTTCTAAATCGAGACAAGTTTGCCTTTCTAATCGATAAGAGTTTGCCTCTCTAAATCGATACAAGTTTGCCTTTCTAAATCGAGACAAGTTTGCCTTTCTAAATCGAGACAAGTTTGCCTTTCTAATCGATACAAGTTTGCCTTTCTAAATCGAGACAAGTTTGCCTTTTTAAATTGAGACAAGTTTGCCTTTCTTAATCGAAACAAGTTTGCCTTTCTAAATCGACATAAGTTTGCCACTTGTTCAGGGAGATTTCAGTGGCAAACTTGTCTCACCTGAAAAGTGTTCAACATGTGTCTCGGTATTTGACGAGGCAGGTTTGCCGCTCAAAATTCTAAAAATGAGGGGAATGAAAGTGGCAAACTTGTCTCAAAGTAAAAGTGGCAAACAAGTCCCACGTCGCGAACCTAAGCACGTCAGAAAGATGACGTATTGACAAATTCGATTCCCTATTCAATTGAGATGCCTTAGAAAATACACTTTTGGAAAACGTATGGTTTATATATGTAAATGATAAAACATTCATTGTTTCATTGCATACATAGAATGCTATCAATGTATTTTGACACGTCATTCTTCACGACTCTCCCATTACTCCTCCTAGTTCACAAACGGAAACCGCGCGTGGGATAGTCGAATGGCAGATGAATTACTCCGCCGACCAGAGAAGGGGTGGGAAAAATTGAATTCCCCCTCGTTTGGCAGGTTTTAAAAGTTCACTTTGTTCCCTAAGGTGAAGGTAAAATGGCCCTTTTTAAACAGCCGATTTCCCCAGCTTTGACGACATTTCCCTCCCTTTATGGAGGTTTGGCTCGTCCGCCAGTGACTCTGACGCTAAAGGGCTATATATAGAGCTTTTTCTGTCCACGAAATTTAAATTAGAGAACATAGCAGAGTCGTTTAGAGTCGTCTTGAAAAAATCTCAAGTTTTTTTTGTAAAACTTTCGGAATTTACAAAAATACAATTTGTTTCCAACAAAAAAACTTCAGAATTTTTTCCCGGAACAAAATTTTTATACTTTCATGTTTACCGAAATTTTCATTAAAAAAATATTGTGACTTTCTCAAGACGCCTCGGAACGCGGTGAGTAATTTCTTTGAGCTGCATTCAAACAAGCTCGCTTTGACATTTCTTTCCCACAAAATTAACTTTTATAATTACAGTGAAAATTGCGAATCACCTGTTCAGTACAATGGAATCCGATCAGAATAAAAAACCACCTGTTCAGTACAATAGAATCCGATCACAATAAAAACGCTGTAAAATGTTGTATTACAATCACAATGGGTTAGAAGACAAAGGTTTTACATGGCACGCTTATTTCAACTGAAACGCCATCCTTTCATACTGTTTTATGGCGAATGAACGATAGTCTTTTTTCACTCAATAAAATTATTTGTTAATAAAAAAATCCAATAGATCTAAAATTACTATTGCTCTCTATATAAACCAGCAGGAAATTCATACATTAATAAAAAAATTGGTTTTCCTAATTCAATCTTCTGATCAATTCAGCATGATCATGTAGAGGTACAAGCACTAGCGGACGAGAAGTGGGAGGGGGAGAACTGGAATTCCCCCCTCTTTGAAGGTTTCAAAAAGTTGAGTTTGTTCCCTAATGTGTACATATGTAGGTAAAAAGCATGAAAACTCCGAATTTCCCCCTTTGACGATATTCCCCTCCCTTTGGGGGGTTCCGTGTCTTTTCACCCCGCGGAACTTTCACCCCGATTTTTTAAGGTTTTTAAGGGCTTTTCACCCCGCGAAAAAATTAAAATTTCGCGGGGTGAAAAGCCCTTAAAAAATCGGGGTGAAAGTTCCGCGGGGGTGAAAATTCTCCGTACCCTTTGGGGGATTAGCTCGCCCGCCAGTGGGTATGTATAAGTTGACCGACAGCTGTCGCTATTGTTTCGTGGAACTCATGTGTAACTCATAAATTTTACAGTAACCCATAAAAACATTTTTTACTTCGACTTCTTCATTAACTGAAACCATCAATGCCCATGCCCACTAATACCATTCAGAATGGTGTTTTAAGATCGATACTTTTTTTGCATTTCTTTATCGTTAGTTCAGTTTAGTTTGGAAAGATTAATTATTAGCGAATCAACCCAATGAAATCTGGATATGAATCTGAAATCTGAAATCTGAAATCTGAAATTTGAAATCTGAAATCTGAAATCAGAAAACTGAAACCTGAATCTGAATGAAAGATAGTCTGCAACAAATGTAGGAGCAGGCGATGAAGTTCAAATGGTGATGAATAAGTGGAAAAACACTACACGTCAACTATTAACAAGAACAAGAATCTCAGAAAGCTCTTCATTTTTCGCTTGAAACTCTTCACTTTTTGCTCAAAACTCTTTACATATTGATTAAAGTTCTGTACTTATTGCTCAAAAGTTCCTCCATTACCTTGATTTCAGGGTTTACTTCTGCAAAATGCTGAAATAGCAGTAATTATGGTACCGTTTATTATCGCCGTTCATTGTGCCGATCTGCCTCGTTATAAGCGATGGTGTAGTGAGTGTGTGAGTGAGTACGTGAGTGAGTATGTGAGTCAGTGGAGTGGTGTGTGAGTGAGTGAGTGAGTGAGTGAGTGAGTGAGTGAGTGAGTGAGTGAGTGAGTGAGTGAGTGAGTGAGTGAGTGAGTGAGTGAGTGAGTGAGTGAGTGAGTGAGTGAGTGAGTGAGTGAGTGAGTGAGTAAGTTTATCATTCAACATAGCTTTTCAGCTATCAGTGAGTCTTCCATAAAGACGAAACGCCAGTTCTACACATTCACACCACGGTTGGTATTCACTCACTCACTCACTCACTCACTCACTCACTCATTCAACATCAACTCATTCACTCACACTCACTCACCTCACTCACTCACTCACTCACTCACTCACTCACTCACTCACTCACTCACTCACTCACTCACCACTCACTCACTCACTCACTCACTCACTCACTCACTCACTCACTCACTCACTCACTCACTCACTCACTCACTCACTCACTCACTCACACATCACTCACTCACTCACTCACTCACTCACTCACTCACTCACTCACTCACTCACTCACTCACTCACTCACTCACTCACTCACTCACTCACTCACTCACTCACTCACTCACTCACTCACTCACTCACTCACTCACTCACTCACTCACTCACTCACACCTCACTCACCTCACTCACCTCACTCACTTGCGTTGTAGCTACGAGCAGATGCTAGCGCTACGCAAGGTCTTCAACGAACGACACAACATGAAGGCGAGACGCCAGCGAGACCCGCAAAAGTCGCAGAAGATTGCAAAAAACCGCAAAACCGTCCAGTCCGTCCCGACCTGAGTTACTACATAAACAAGTCGACGACCTGGCAGAATTTCGGCGCTCCGTTTTAGGAGCGGAGATTGTGGCGGCGGAGTTTGAGGGGCGGAGTCTTGCGGGGCGGAGTTTTTGTGCGCGGAGTTTGCGGGGGCGGAGTTTTGTGGGCGGAATGGCGGGTATTGGTTGATCTCTGTGACAATATATTATTTTGTTGATAGTTAGACATGAATGAACTTATCTTACAGTATGACTTTGTTAATAATGCGATTTGCCTCAAAATTTTTCACATGATTGCATATAGTGTTTATAATTGATTGTGATACAGGGTTGCAGATTTCTTAAAGCTCGTATGTTGTTTCTGCCAGCTAAAGTATTGCCCAAAACGTCTGATGATGAAACATCACTAGCCTCAACTCAACTCAGTGCACACCATAGCTTAACACAGTAAAACATAGGGTGATTATGATTAATGTGCGTGTTAACACTGATTGTCAGATGTTTTATTATCAGGCTTTTTGGGCAATACTTTTGCGTGCAGAAACCAAATACGGGCTCTATTTTTTTCTTATTTTTGCATGAGTACATACACTGTATGTTTTCTGCAGACAATGAAGAACAGGACGGAGAAGTAAGAATTCAAAGAACGTTAGGGAAAACATTACAAAATGGTTTTTAATAAACTTTATTCCATCCGTTAATTACTGATTTCCATATAACATTTTATGAATGTTCTCTAACTTTTATGAAAATCTAGTATTTGTATAGCATGCTCAATTGATTAGGAGAATTAATTTTTGAGAACCCGCCAATATCGACTGGTCACATTGATTAGTGAATGAAATTTATCGCATATAATGGTTGTTCGATTCTGGTTTACAGATAAAGTCTGGTTAGTTGCTGTTTATCGATAAAGTCTGATAAAGTCTGGTCAGTTGTGCTGTTTATCGATAAAGTCTGATAAAGTCTGGTCAGTTGCTGTTTATCGATAAAGTCTGATAAAGTCTGGTCAGTTGCTGTTTATCGATAAAGTCTGATAAAGTCTGGTCAGTTGCTGTTTATCGAGTTTCTCGTTGCTCAATATTTACCGTTATCCTTTTGGCGCCCATAAATTTCGGCGCGCGTTCAAACGCAACCAAAATTTTTGGACAACTCCACTAATCAACTGTAGATGAAAAGGTTTTGGAAGAAAATATTGGCAACCTTGACTGTGCTACAAGAGAGTATTTACTAAAATTAAATTTACTTATAATACATCTAACTGTGTACCAGCAGGATGATCCAAAAAAAATAAACATGTAATTTGAAGGCAAACAAAAAAACTGAAACATTTTTAAACACTGAAGTTCATTATAGTCGCCGAAGAGTTTCTCGCGTGCGTATGTGCAGCGGATGTTTTGGTTTTCGGTTTCCTGCAAAAAATAATCGGATTCATTTTTTAGGTTTAGGAATGGAAAAATTTTAGGGTTGCAAATTAAAGTGGATAAATACTTCATAACGCAGATGCCAAAAGGAATCAAAAAGAATCGGTGCTCGGGAAACTGTTTAAGGGAGTTTCACTGTATCTGCAAAAAAATTTCATGATTTTTGGAATGGCAAAAATTAGCGGATACCTTTGATCATTATTAGCTTTAACTGACATCAACTTGACTTGACACTGATCTTCAACACCACATCAAACGAACTGATATCTATTCTACTGATTCAACATCAACTCCTTCAACTCAACTAACCTATTATATGTTCACAATTTAACGAAAAAATCTAATAACAGCAAAAACTTTCATATTAAGACAGGACTCTGTGAATAATCGACACATTTGTATTGGTTATTATAGTATTCTTACTTAATTGATTGATAAACTTCATTGGGAAACTCAATGAACCTTAGTAAGTCAATTCCATGCAATCTAGCTAACTCACTCACCCACTCACTCACTCC
>OZ038445.1:7172775-7207775 GCA_964036265.1 Daptonema setosum
AGTCAGTCAGTCAGTCAGTCAGTCAGTCAGTCACGTTGTCAATCAATCAGTTTTTTAGGTGCTGTTGGGCCTCGATGGAACCGACGTTCTCCCTGAGCCCACGGGCGAACTTCCTTGCATATCTGTCCTGGCGGGCCTCCCGGGCCACGGTGAGTGAGTGAGCGATGTGAGTGAGTGGAGTGAGTGAGTGAGTGAGTGAGTGAGTGAGCGAGTGAGTGAGTGAGTGAGTGAGTGAGTGAGCGAGTGAGTGAGTGAGTGAGTGAGTGAGTGAGTGAGTGAGTGAGTGAGTGAGTGAGTGAGTGAGTGAGTGAGTGAGTGAGTGAGTGAGTGAGTGAGTGAGTGAGTGAATGAACAAAGTGAGTGAGTAAGTGAGTGAGTGAATGAGTGAGTGAGTGAGTGAGTGAGTGAGTGAGTGAGTGAGTGAGTCAGACAGGAAGTAACGGGTTGAGTGATAGAGTGGATAGTTGATGGTCAACGAAAGGATGGAATCAAGTCAATGATCGGATTAAGTGAATTGTGAATGAGTCAATGATTCAGATTGAATGAGTGAGTGAGTGAGTGAGTGAGTGAGTGAGAAAGTCCACGAGCGGATTAAAAAGTGGGTGAAAACGAATGTAAGCATTACAAAGAGCATAAGACTGGTTGAGTAGCTGATTTAGTTTCTCACTCACTGACTGATAAAGTGACTCACTCACAGACTGATTCAGTGACTGATTAAGTGACTCACTCAGTGACTGACTAAGTGACGTTTTCAGTGGTGGACAAGGCGGTCGTGGTGAACAGGGCTATCAAGGCGTCAAAGGTCCACCCGGACCACCGGGGACCAGATGGACCAACCAGCCAATTGTTTGGTGATGGAGGGGGCTAATGGACCACAGGGTGAAAAGGGTGAAACTGGACCAAGGGGTGAACCTGGAGATGATGTTGGTTGCTTGTTGTTATTGTTGTTGATGTTGTTGTGGTTGATGATGTTGTTGTTGATGATGTTGTTGTTCATGTTGTAATGGTGCTGGTATTGTTAATGTTGTTGGTGTTGTTGTTGTTATTATTACTGTTGTTGTCCTTCTTCAGATCTACGGCGGAGTTGGTGATCGTGGTCCGAAAGGTCCACCGGGCCCGTCGGCGCCAAAGGCCCACCGGGACGTAAGGGCTTTGCCAGTGACAATCATGGTACTCCCGGTAGGTCGGGCCCACCCGGACCCGAAGGACCCAGAGGCGACCCTGGCACGAAGCAGGGCGTGGAAGGCCAATGGGGTCCCCCTGGTATGCATGGTTGGTTGATAGAAAATTAATTTTTTAATATTTTTTGTATTATATTATTACATTTGTTACTGTGGTTACTTCATCACTGAAGCAATCATGTCACATTAGTGTGTGGTATTCCTGGTTATTTCGTTATTGGCAAAAAAAATTTATGTCAGTAGTATGTACAAGACAAACATGCTCGAGTAACTTTTATTGAGCTGAGCCCTTTTTACTGAAGGTTTTTCAGATTAGAGAATCGTGAATAGATATTAGAATAGATACCTGAATGTGTTTCCTGGTGACCAGAGAGATTGAATAAATTGACGAACGATGGCAGAAACCCCAGAGCAACGCGGAATAGTCTGTGACACCCACTAGCGGACGAGCCAAACCTCCAAAGAGAGGGACATCTTTCCTGAAAGTGGGGGAATTGGTAGAAATTAGGCTTTTTTATACACTTTACAAAGCAAATTCAACTTTTTGAAAACTCCAAAAAGGGGGAATTCCACTTTTCCCTTCTCGTCGTCCGCTAGTGGTGTCACCAGTGGCGGTTTCGAACCCGGACCACCAGTTTTCGAAACCAGTGCCCTACGCACTAGACTAAAGAGGCGTCAAAAGCAGATTTTAACTCAAATTGCGCGCCAAAAACTTTCATAGTAACCAAAAGACACCTTGAATAGACTATAATCTCTATGTTCTATTTCACAGGTCTTCCCGGTCCCTACTGTCCCCACCGACTGCGGTGTCCGCGAGATCATCGCACCATCGAGTTGGATGCTCGATGAACAAACGCCGGCTAATTTCAACGATGTTAACGCCAATGGATACGGCAAAAAGTGATATTTTGACTTTTAGCGTCAAAATCATCAAATTTTTTATCATAATTATAACCGCTAATATTTGCACTGATAAACTGATGTAATGATGTTTATTGTTTTTTTTTATCAACTCATACTATTCATGAGATACAACCAAAGCATAAATTAGAATTTCATGATCAGAAGAAATAAAACTGATATAGAATTTTATAATCTTGTTTATACAAAAAATAATAATAATAAAATAAAATAACTATAATAAATATAATATTGAGCAATGGTGAGCCGCTAGTCGGCACTAGCGGACGAGCCAACCGTCCAAACGGAGAAGTAATTCCCAAAAGAAAGAGGGGGGGAATCGACAGTTTTGAGGCCATTCTCCTAGGGTAAACAATGATACTTTTAACCAGAGGTGGGCCGCTGGGGGGGGGGGGGGGGGGGGGGTAGGGGGGTTACCTCCCACTTTCCAAGGGTCGGCGGGTAGCACCCCCCCCTAGACAAAAATTTAGGTCGCCTACCCCCCTCCCCCCCCTACTCGAAATTTTTGAGAAAATCGGCCTCAAAACCTCGATTTTGAGGCTCATTTTTCAAAAAATTTGGCTGTGAGAATTTTTTTTCAAACAAACACGTTTTCTGGGTCAATTTTTTTGGTTAAAACCTGAAAAAACCGGTACATGTGATGTTTTATACCTTATAATAGAAGATTTTTTTAGCAAAAACAAACAAAAACAAGGCTTTTTTGCGAAAAAAAATTTTCTACCCCCCTACCCGACCTTACCCCCCCCCCCCCCACTTTTCGGGGTGGGGGGGGGGGGGGGTAAACTGAGATTTTAAAATTCTACCCCCCACCCCCTGCAAAACGCCAAAAACCCGGCCCACCCCTGCTTTTAACTCCCCAAAGATGGATAATTTCACTTGTCCCTCCCTTTTTCATCCGTTAGTCCTGTCGGTAAATAATAGTTTTTTAATCATTTTGCTGCTTTTTCTTCGTTGGTGTCGATACCAAATATGATGGGACGATTTTGGGTGGATCGCAGATATTCAGCCTGCAAATAATTCAACTCATTAACGTCTCCTATCATTCGTTAGTATATTGGAATATCCGAATATGAATTACTGTTCCAAAAAGGTGCGGGAATTCTTGATAAACAATTTGATGTTTCACAATGTCAGAATTTTGTCGATGAAGATACCGTCGGATAAAAGTGGGGTTTGTTCCTTGTACAGACCAAATGTTCATCGACAAAAAATCTGCCACCTTAAAACATCGTTGTTTATCGAGAATTCACTCAGCTTTTTGGAACAGTAATTCATTTTCGACTATATGACCGTGTACGTCAAAAGAAATAATGATTTGTTTTGCTTGTATAGTATGAAAAATCTTACGAACTTACAGATAGTAAAAGAACCCAATAATTATAGTGAAATAAAGTTTGTCAGTAGATTGATATTAACATAACATGAATGAAACGAAAAAGAAAGAAAACTCACGGTTTCCGGAAGCAAGTGATAACAACCGCAACCAGGGGTGGGCCGGGTTTTTGGCGTTTTGCAGGGGGCGGGGGGGGGGGGGGGGTAGAATTTTGAAATCTCAGTTTACCCCACCCCCCCCCCCCCCCACCCCGGAAAGTGGGGGGTAAGGCCGGGTAGGGGGGGGGTAGAAAAAACCTTGTTTTTTGCTTGTTTTTGCTAAAAAATCTTCTATTATAAGGTATAAACATCACATGTACCGGTTTTTTTCAGGTTTTAACCAAGAAAACTGACCCAGAAAACGTGTTTGTTCGAAAAAAATCTCACAACCAAAATTTTTTGGGAAAAATGAGCCTCAAAATCGAGGTTTTGAGGCCGATTTTCTCAAAAATTTCGAGTAGGGGGGGGAGGGGGTAGGCGACCTAAATTTTTGTCTAGGGGGGGAGTGCTACCCGCCGACCCTGAAAAGTGTGGGGGGGGTAGCCCCCTACCCCCCCCCCCCCCCCCCCCGGCGGCCCGCCTCTGACCGCAACAATAACAACAAGCAAAAAAGTGACAAAAACAACAACATACTGAACTAACCCGCTCTCGTAAATCCTCGGTGTGCTGCTCCAATTCTGTAGGTAAATGACCGGTCCACTTGCGAAAGTAGTAATTCAGAAACGATCCGGGATGATCGTCACCATAATGCATTCTGTAAGTGTAATATAAAGAAGTATAAAAATAAAAATATTAAAAAAAATATAATAAATAAATATAAAAATATTTTTTATAAAAAGTCAGTGTTGAATGAATTTATAAAACTGTGATATCTAAAAAAATATGGTAGCTCAAGTACGATTTGTGCCAAGACAACACGCCGAACACCCAATAAATAAATCGAAGAATAAAAAAATAATGAATATAATACAAACCTGACGATTTTTGGTACCATATAACCGAAGCACCCCGCCAGCCACCAGAATAAAGACCGTTGGTTGGTATGGCGAAAAGCGTTTGTAGTACATACTGAGAGTAGAAATAAAAATTAATAAAAAACAATAAATTAATAACTAAAACATGAAACTTGAAAAAATATATTACATAGTGGAGGTGTGAAGATAAAAATGTTTCCATTAGTTTATAACTGAATATAAAAATAAGACACAGAATGTCGAAGAATGAATATAGTTATAGACTGTATATGAGAATGATGAATCTTATTATTGGCGGATTCAGCAATGCTACTGGCTACGCTGCTACTGATGGCTGAGAAATATTATAAGTGGCGGATTCAGAAATTCCAGTTTTTCACTATGACTGACTGAATGAGTGTATACTGCTGGCTGAGAAAATAGCAGACTGATAATTTAATAACTTCATTACTCGCTGAATACAATCAGCCAGCACCAGCCAAAAAATATACTTCATCCAACAATAAATTAGTAAACTAGTTGAATGAGTTACTCAGACTGACTGATTGATTGGCTGGTTGGCCGAAATAGTAGCTGACTGGATGGTCGAGTGATTGACTAACTGTCTGAAATAGTGGCTGATTAGCTGATTGCCTCATTGCCTAGTTGAGTGACTAATTGAATGGATAATCGACTGAATGACTGACCGGTCGGACTGATCGACTCGATAAGTGACTGACCAAATTAATGACTAACTGAATGTTTGACTTGAGTGACTGGCTGGCGGGCTGGGTGAGTGACTGACTGGCTAGTTCAGAGACTGATTGAACCTTTGACTCACTGACTGACTCGATGAGCGACTTACTGACCGGCCTGAGTGACTGATTTACAGGCTGTGTGAGTTAATGACTGGCTGAGATAGTGGATGATTGATTGATCGACTGATTGCCTAGTTCAGTGACTGATTAAATGGTTGCTCGAAAATAAGACTCTATGAGTGACTGACTGGCTGAGTGACTGATTAAACTTTCGAGTGATTGACTGACACGATGGCTGACCGGCTGAATGACTGACTGAATGTTTGAGTGATTGACATTTGACTAACTGAAAAACGATCGACTCGATGAGAGTGACTGCCTAAATGAGTGACTAATTGAATGTTTGAGTGACTGAGAAGGTAACAGGGAAGTTTTACATGCTAATTTGATACTTTTACACTTCCAGAACATTGCATTGACAACACACTTTACGATCGCGAAAATAAAATAAACTTGGGCTAAAAATATAAACCTGGACTTCAACGATATCCGTAAATATGCCCACTTTAGGCGCAACGCCAAAGTTGGTTGGACGAAATTACGGCGTCTGTCGATACCTGACAAAATAAAACAATGTTACAAACCTGCATCAGCTTTTTTCAAAAGATTTTATGCAATAATTGACGTTTTCAATCAAAAAATTAATTCACAAACCTTCACGTCTCCGACGAAAACCAGCATTTTCAGCCGTCTCTGTGGACGTGGACTGTTTGGGCGAGCTCATTTCTTCGTTCTGCAACAGAAAACGACGTCTGTATGATAAAAATTAATAGAAAGAGGATGAGATGATGAATAAAAATAAAAATATAGCAATGCTTCAGGTTATTAATTTATTTTAATTAAACCTGATGTTTCGCAAAAATTTTATAGAAAAATGTTCTACAGCTAAATTAATTTGGGTGAAAATTTTGAATAAAAGGTATCAGAATCCAAAATAACATGCCAACAATAACTGCCCGATCTCGTGGAGAACCCTCGGTTGTCTTCATTGAGAGCCCAGTTGCCTAAAGTTAAAGGTTCTCGAGAAACCACCAGTCTCAGCTGCTCAGCCCAAGATGTTTAGGCCCTGTGCACGTATAAGATTTGGGCTTATAATTATAAGCCCAGGGCTTATAGGCCCTGTGCACGTATAAGCTTTGGGCTTATAATTATAAGCCCTGGGCTTATAATTATAAGCTCAAAGCTTATACGTGCACAGGGCCATAGACAGGGCTCTCGAGGAGAGCCCTCTAGGCAGTTGGACGTGCACGGGGCCATACTTTTTTTTGTTCAGAAAGGATTGTAAAAAATAGCTAACATTGTATAAGTTGCTTGGTGAACGAACTTGAGAAAAATTAGGCACACAGCTCGGCAATTTTCCAGACCCCACAGATTTTTTTTTAAAGTTTACAGTTTTTATCAAAAATCTGGGAAACGAACCCCGGGCAACTCGCATGCTAGGCAAGCGCCCTTGCACTGTGCTACTGAGCCGATGCAACTAAACTGCATATACCCTACTATAACTGGCTCGCTACGCTCGCATGCTTTCTACAGCACGTGGCTATGCTACAACACGTGCAGGAGGAAATATTGAAATATCCCCTGTGGGGCCTATCGCGATTGTCCTCGCTCCGCTCGGACAAGCCAGCCTTACGTTAGGTTATCGGGGGCTCGCAGACGCATGATTACAAACCTCACAGATTTTTCAAATTTGGTTTTTCTCGAGCAACATTACTATTCCATGTAAAGTTTTACTGTCTGCGAGCCCCCGATAACCTAACGTAAGGCTGGCTTGTCCGAGCGGAGCGAGGACAAGCGCGATAGGCCCCGCAGGGAAGATTTCAAGATTTCCTCCTGCACGTGTTGTAGCATAGCCACGTGCTGTAGAGAGCATGCGAGCGTAGCGAGCCAGTTATAGCAGGGTATATGCAGTTTAGTTGCATCGGCTCAGTAGCACATTGCAAGAGCGCTTGCCTAGCATGCGAGTGGCCCGGGGTTCGTTTCCCAGATTTTTGATAAAAACTGTGAACTTTCAAAATATCTGTGGGGTCTGGAAAATTGCCTCGCAGACAGTAAAACTTTACATGGAATAGTAATGTTGCTCGAGAAAAACCAAATTCGAAAAATCTGTGGGGTTTGTAATCATGCCACAGCTCGTATATTTCAGAAAGGTAATTTGATAAATAAATTTATTTGTAAACGTTCTGCCGCCAAAACCGCGTGCAAAACCTTTCACTAATGAAACATTAGAAGGTAAAACTGTAGAACCTGCATGAGAATGCTGAATATGAAATGTTGTGCTGTGGGCTGTGCATGTGCCTGATGCTTCACTAGTGAGTTGCATGGCGGGCAGCTTTGCAGGCAGAAACTGTGTGGGGGCTTTAGCATGGAATAAGACGGGGGTGATGATTGATGTGCGTGTTAACAGTGATTGTCTGATGTTGTATTATCAGACGTTTTTGAGCAATACTTTTGCTGGCAGAAACAACAAACGGGCTTTTTCGAACATTCACATCGGTCACTTCTCCCATCGTTGAACTTGTAGGATGCATTAACATGGTGTTACGGAATACGTGGTGATATGATCACATTGGAGGTTCGTACTATAATAGACGCACTTTTACTAATACCCAGACGGTTCCAGTAACGAATTTTCCGTCAATAATCCGGCCGCACAGAACAGTTCCAGAAGTCAGAAAGAAAGACTTCCGTGAACAAACTTCAGTCTGCGTGCATTTACAGGGTGTCCCAGCGAAAGGTTCACGTTTTGTTTTTTGAATAACTTTAGTATGCGTTGAGCAATAATCTTAAAAATTGATATTGTGAATACCAATTTCTTAAGAATTTTTTGCCTTAATGAAATTTTGAAATTCGTTGATTACAACTTGAACTATAGTCGAATGAATAAAACCTCAATTTTTTTACGAATTTTCAGAGGAATTTCATTTTGAAACAAATTCAAAACTAATTCAATTGTGATTATACGACATATTTATTAGCAAATTATGCGGGAAACAATAGAAAAGAAAAGCTTCATTTAATATGACCACCGGATTTTGTCGATACAACTATCTTTACGAGTTTTGAGATCGAGTAAGGCGTTTGGTCGCGATTCTGCAGTGATATTCGCCATTTCCAATAAGATCATTTCTATGAGTTCTTCCACTGTGATCAAATTGTGGGAATAAACAAGTTCCTCCAAATGTCTTCAAAAACAAGAAATTAGTAGCTGTTAAATCGGTTGTTCCTCCACGTTCGACCCAATCAGTGAAGTGATCGTGCACGCAGGAACCGGTGTCCGAATCGTCCTCTGTGGTGGGGCACCGTCAGCTTGCATGATCATCGGTCCATGAATGAGTTTTCTAATATTTTCGAGATGCTGCAGTAAAAAATGATTGAGATTGTTCAGGTTCTTGTCACAAGTTACAAACTTCAAAGAAAAACAAATTGGCTCACCAAACGTTGATTTGGGTGCGTGCCTGGGTTGAGTAATTTCAAGATATGGTGGAAATAATGAATAAGACATTTCTTTTGCTTCGTTTATAGCATAATCTGTGATTATATTTGTAGTATAACACTATTGAATTAGCTTTGATTATGTTTCAAAATAAAAATTCTTCTGAAAATTCGTAAAAATTTTATGTTTTTTTTCACTCGACTATAATTCAAGCTGTAATCAACAAATTTAAAACTTTCAAAAAAGCAAAAAATTCTTAGGGTATTGTTATTTACATTATCAATTTTTAAGATTATTGCTTAACGCATACAAAAGTTATTCAAAAAACAAATCGTGAACCCCTCGCTGGGACACCCTGTACTATGAAGCATCTTCGTATAGCTTGGTCAAGGTATCTTGTTATCAAAAAAGTTTTCTATGAACCCGTAACGCATGATAACATTGAATTAGGCTAGTGTGTTGTTTAAGATGCGATGCACGTAAAACTCAGCCAAAATTTGGACCAAAATGAAAATTTGAAAAAAATTATATTTGAATACAAAACGACTCACTTGACTCCCGTGAACTCAAAAATGTCCTTGCTTCACGTTAAAACCGCGTAAACAGGCCAAAATTCGCATCACTAAATGGTGCACCCTAATTTCCCTATACAAATTAGGCAAAACTTTAAGACCGATTTTCTCATGTACTTCCGAAAAGATCGGAAAACCAAACACCTCAGGTTGAAGCTGAGAATTTTCTCTACAAAACCTGTCTAACTAGCCAATGCAATTTCGACTTTTTTTCAACTACCGTAATCCCAAACAACAATAATTTTTCAACTACCGTAATCCCTGTGTCGTCATAAACGAAACATTAGGTTTTGCCATAAAAATTAGTTCCGTGTGGATCATCAGAAAACAATTATTTTTATAGTCGATGATGAATTACTGACTGTTCCACGACAAACGCACGATAAAATTCTAATTTGATGTTTCACACTGAATTCCGCTGTCGATGCAGCACTGGCATTCGACGAAATGTTCGTTTCTCCTATTTGGTTTTCGAGCTGTACTGGACCAATTTTTGAAAAGTTAACACCAATTGAAAGAGAAAATAATTCTCTTTCGTTTGCACAAAAAATTTCCTGAAAAAAGCCCAAATCACAGAATTGCGAATAAAAACTAATTTAGGGTCGACTGACATTTTTTCATCGACAAGCTAAAGCACGGTAAATCATTAGGATGTTTATCGAGAATTCACGCACCTTTTTGGAACAGTAATTCATTATCGACTATACTGCAAAACTACTAAAATATGATTTTGTCCAATAAAAGTAATCAGAGGTGGACCGCTGGGGGGGGGGGCAGGGGTTTACCCCCACTTTTCAGGGTCGGCGTGTAGCCTACCCCCTCCCTCTAGACAAAAATTTAGGTTGCCTACCCCATTCCCCCCCTCCCGACTCGAAATTTTTGAGAAAATCGGCTTCAAAACCCCGATTTTGAAACTCATTTTTCAAAAAATTTTGGCTGTGAAATTTTTTTTCGAACAAACACGTTTTCTGGGTCAATTTTTTTGGTTGAAACCTGTAAAAACCGGTTTAAGTAATGTTCATACCTCATAATAAAAGATTTTTTTAGCAAAAACGAGCAAAGAAAATGAGCTTTTATGCGAAATTTTTTTTTACCCCCCCCCTCCCTATCTACCCGGCTTTACTCCCCCCACTTTTCGGACTGGGCGGATAGGATGAGATTTTCTGTCGAATCATAATTTAGTATTTTTGTAGTAAAAATATTTGTTTTCTGATGATCCACATGGAACTAATTTTTGATGGCAAAACCTAATGTTTCGTTTATGACGACACAGGGATTACGGTAGTTAAAAAATAATTGTTGTTTGGGATTACGGTAGTTGAAAAAAAAGTCGAAATTGCATTGGCTAGTTAGACAGGTTTTGTAGAGAAAATTCTCAGCTTCAACCTGAGGTGTTTGGTTTTCCGATCTTTTCGGAAGTACATGAGAAAATCGGTCCTAAAGTTTTGCCTAATTTGTATAGGGAAATTAGGGTGCACCATTTAGTGATGCGAATTTTGACCTGTTTACGTGGTTTTAACGTGAAGCAAGGACATTTTTGAGTTCACGGGAGTCAAGTGAGTCGTTTTGTATCCAAATCTAATTTTTTTCAAATTTTCATTTTGTCCCAATTTTCATGATGTTTTGGTCGTCGCTTACGTGCATCGCATCTTAAATGTTAAGCGATTAATATTGTATTTCTTTAAAAAATAAAAATTCAAATCAGATTTGAATTCAAAAGGCGCGGCTAACAAGAAACAATGGATACGCTATAAATATACTTCTACACCAGATGAAACCAACTTTTCAAAATGGTAATTTAATTTAGAAAAATTGTAAAATTGTTTGCCTATTTTGGATTTGACAAATTATCACCCATAATAAATTATTGTGTGGAATTTATTTGGTGTGCAATTTCGAGCGGGATTTCAAAATTGACCGGCGCTTGAAAATGAAATTTTAATTTCGCTCTTGTTTCTTGCAAAATTTATTAATTAACGGTAATCGCGACCCGTCGACCGGTCGACCCGTCGACCGAGATCGGTCGACCGGCCATTTGGAGGTTTTTAGGCTGCCTACATAGCTGGATAGGTTTAGAAGGCTAGGCATAAGCATCAAAATTAGGTTTCTGTGTAGGCTTAGGCTTAAGCTTAGGTTTTTGCGATAGGCTCGAGCGCTACGCGCCCGAGCCCATACAAAAACCTAAGCCTAAGCCTAAGCCTACACAGAAACCTAATTTTGATGCTCACACCTGCCAAACTGTTAGTATAGTGCTCCAGAATAACTTTTGTAAACTTAAGTCGGTGCTAGGAACTAAGCCGAAGCCGTACAAACAATATCAAAATTCTGGGTCGACGGGTCGACGGGTCGCGATAGCCGTTAATTAACGTTTGAAAAATTCTCTCCATGCTATTTTTTATTCGTATTGCATTTTCGGAACTTTCTTTCAGTTCACCAACTCACAATGTCAACTGCAGTGGATTTGGAGGAGAAATTCAAAGCCACAAAATTAGTTAGTGAAAGTGTAAAGTATAATGCCTGACAATGCCTGAATTGTCCGAATGCCTGAAAATTATATCGTTTGTAGAGAATAGTTGTCTCTTACCCTGAATTAGAATTAGAAAATTGGAATATTAATTTTTTAGTGGAACGAATGTGTTCGGGACTTTCGTCGCTTCATGCCGACTCGCAAACACCGTCGGCAACTCAGGTTATATTGCTATAAAAGTAAAAGGTATACTATACTATTAGGAAGGTATACAAAAAATGTAACAGACCAGTATACGTTTTATTAATGAATTATTACATTGGCGATTTTTTCGCTGGATCCTGGATCCTTTGTGAAGTGCTTGAACATCTAGCCGTTTCATTAATAAAAAATTAACCGTACGTTAATCGTGAATCGTGATAATTACGTTTTTATAATTATAATACATGATCATCACATACTTTTACAATAATCGCATACATAATTATTGCTTATGTTCATCACATGCGTAATCATCTTATCACACACGGGCACGTCAATCGTCAAATAATTATAATTATATATTTACAGGGTTTACGACAACACGTTCACCGCCCAGGAGGCCGTCACATGGATGCACACCTATCTCAACAACAAGATCGAACTGGCCGAGAAGCGCAACACCATTTCCAGGTTTGTTTTTAGCGAAAATAATCATAATTTTTTTACTTGGACTCACTGGCGGACGAGCCAAACCTCCAAAAGGAGGGGAATTTTCAGAAACCAGGCCATTTTATCCCTAGGGAACAAACTTTACTATTTGAAAAGGCCAAAGAGGGGGGAATTCCACTTTTCCCTCCCCTTCTCGTCCGCTAGTGCTTGGACTTTTTCATTAAATTAACTGAAGTCACCAAGGCACACTTATACCATTCAGAATAGTGTTTTCGTAGTGACCAGAGAGTAGAATAAACTGACGGGCAATGGCAGAAACCCCAAAGCGTTGCGTCAGGATCTGTGTCTCAAGTCAGGTTTCGAACTTAGGATCGTCAGCTTCTGAGGCTACGCACTAAAAAATATCGTGTTTCATCATCAAATATACACGCGAAATTCCGAGATCGTTCATAATGTCGTAAATGATTTTATGGTTTATTCTTAACTCTGAATACGTTGGGATTGAATGCCTCTCAAATCAGCATAAAGAAGAGTAAATGTAATGGGATCGATAAGATCGAAAAGTTTTTCATGCGCTACAGTTTAAATTTTGTTTCGCATGGACTTGAAGTTGTATTTCAGAACACAAGCGCTCGGTCTGCTCTGTCAGTTCCACGAACGGGCTTTCTTCAGTACGATCAATGAGGCCGACTTGCCGCCGGGAGCTATTAAAGACGATAAGACGTTGTTTCGGTTAGTTTGGTGATGGTCACTAGTGGATGAGACGGGTTGGAAAAGAGGGATTCCTCCCTCTTTGGTGGTTTAAAAAAGATTTTTTCCCTCTAGCTGTAGTGTAGGTAAAATGACCTGAAAACTGCCTATTCCCCCTCTTTGATGAAATCCCCCTACCTTTGGAGAATTGACTCGTCCGCCAGTGGTGATGGTGACCCTTATATATGTAGGTTCAAAAACAAGCTCAACACTTTCATGTTACAGCTCAACTCAGTTACAGTACAGTAATTTTTACTCGTTATTACGAAATATTTCCGTCCATGCGCGTAGTAAGATTACCTAAAAGACCAAATAAACAAATTCCTCGTTATATCTAACAACACCGATGGAGTAACTTGGAATCTGATTCCATCATGATATGCGTATGGCAAGCACCCTTCTCTTCGTGCTTGGAACCCGCCGAGTGAGACAAGACAACCCAACAATAAAAAACACCCAATCTAATTATAACTTCCAGCTTCGAGCTCAGCTCACCCTCACAAATGGTGCGTACGCCGCTGGCGCTGAAGAATCAACGTCTGGCTCGGGCCGCCTCCGTGACCACGGCCGATGTCGTCGTCGTCAACACTAAACGTGACGAAAACTCTCTCGAAACGAATCTTTTGTCGACACCGAAACGATCGAGATCCTCCAGCGGGGTGGCACCGTTGGCCAAGTTTGACGAGAATCTGCCGCCGATGAATTTGTTGGTGGGAGCTTCGTCATTGCGGTTGTTGTTGTTGTTGTTGATGTTATTGTTGTTGTTGTTGATGTTGTTATTGTTGTTGTGGTTGTTGTTGTGGTTGTTGTCAATCATATACAAAGTACACTCTGCACTGATTGAAATTAGAGGTTTTTTTAATGTTTCTGGCTGACAGAGTGACTGACTAATTGATTGTCTGACTGACTGACTGATTGATTGTCAAACTGAGTGATTGACTGATTGATTGATATACAGTTCGTCACCAGAATAGCTGAAAAAATTCAGCTTCCTGGTGGGACTCGAAGACTGAAAGAGTGACTGACTGACAGAGTGACTGACCAATTAATTGTCTGACTGACTGAATGACTGATTGATTGATCGTCAAACTGAGTGATTGACTGAAATAGTGACTGATTGATTGACTGAAAGAGTGACTGACTGATTGATTGACTGACAGAGTGACTGACTGTGACTGATGACTGTCTGACAAAGTTACTGAATGATTAATCTTCTCAGAGAGTGACTGATTTCATCAAAGAGGGGGGAATTGGCAGTTTGCAAGTCATTTTACCTACACCTTAGTTAGAGAATGAATTCTTCTTATTGAAAACGCCAAAGAAGGGGGAATTCCACTTTTCCCACCGCTTCTCGTCCGCTAGTAAATCCAATTACAGACTGGACAAACCACCCACCTCGGGTGCACCACCCAAGAATACGACAAACAAATACCCGGTACAACCGCTAACGTATCGTCGACTCGACTACTCACCTTCATCCAGATTGGGCGCCTCATTTCGAACCACACAAAATGAAACATCATCTGTCAACGGTGTGAAAGCCGCTTCCATTCGGGCCGCCCGCTCAGCCAGTGTTGGTTTTGATTGTTGAACAATGAGATCATTTGTTTTTTTCTTGTTTTTTGTGTTTCTTGTTTTATTTTTATTTCAAACCTTCCCTACAAAACCAAAAAAGCAGCTTGAAATTTTTTTGAAAGGGACATCTATGTAATTAGAACATGTACCTTCTATAGAGAAAGGCCCATTTTTTTTATCATTTGTTGTAACATAAGACATACTGAAGACTGAACCGAAACTCACAGGTCCAAACTCCGATAATTCAGGATTTTTCCACCAAATACCCAAGAATGTTTTTCTTATTCGACATACCGTGGCAGTACTATTTCCAAAATATAATAGTTTTGATTTTCTTGCAGATGTCAGCAGCGGATCATCAAACGGAGATCATGTCATGTGCATCGACTCTGAGCAGCACCAACACGCTGGCTGCCAATCCGAGTCAAGTCAACGAGTTGGAATACGCTCCCATTTGGACGTCTTGCACCGAGAAAATGTTGGTAGTTAACTGTAGTTGTTATGTTCTTGAATTGAAACTAAGCTTGTTTAATGTTTTCCCATGTCCATCCAGTCGATGCCTGCCGAGTTCGTACTTTGGTTGAGAATTACAGAATTCATAAGTGGACGAGAAGGGAAGGGAAAAGTGAAATTCCCCCTTTTTGCCGGTTTCAAAAAGTGGAGTTTGTTCCCTAAGGTGTAGGTAAAATGGCCTAATTTATGCCAATTCCCCCTTTTTGGGAAAATTCCTGTCCCTTTGGTGGTTTGGCTCGTCCGCCAGTGACTGAATCCAATCGATATTAAGAGAATGTACCGTGCATAAAGCATTGAAGACATTTGCCCCTGGGTAAACTGCAAAATTAGAATAGAGACTACTGTTTCATAAATCTTAACTTAGCCTAACTTAATCGATCAATATGACATAAACTTTTTTGTGTCTTTTTTCAATCTATATAATTTTCAGTTTGAGCACGGCGCTGCGTGTTGAGTCGGTGGTGGACCTGATCAGGGACTTGACCGTGATGCCGGCCGACGTCCAGTGGAACGCGACTCGGGTCAACTCGTTTGGTGTGGTCAGCTGTAGGGATAAGAATGGTTAGCAGTGACTGACTGACTGGTTAAGTGACTGACTGACTGGTTAAGTGACTGACTGACTGGTTGAGTGACTGATACTGAATGGTTGAGTGACTGATACTGACTGGTTGAGTGACTGATGCTGATTGGTTTAGTGACTGACTGACTGGTTGTGTGACTTGACTGATACTGATTGGTTGAGATACTTATACTGATTGGTTGAGTGACTGAGAGTTTGGTTAAGTGACTGACTGACTGGTTCAGTCACCGATACTGATTGGTTGAGATACTTATACTGATTGGTTGAGTGACTGATACTGATTGGTTGAGTGACTGGTTGAGTGACTGATACTGATTGGTTGAGTGACTGATATTAATTTGTTGAGTGACTGATATTGATTGATTGAAAGAGTGACTGATTGGTTGACTAACTGACTGACTGGTTGAGTGACTGACTGACTGACTGGTTGAGTGAATGACTGACTGATTGGTTGAGTGACTGATACTGATTGGTTGAATTACTGATACTGATCGGTTGAGTGACTGACTGATTGGTAGAGTGACTGACTGACTGGTTGAGTGACTGTTTGACTGGTTGAGTGACTGACTGATTATTTAAGTGACTGACTGACTGGTTGTGTGACTTGACTTGACTGATACTGATTGGTTGAGTGACCGATATTGATTGGTTGAGTGACTGATACTGATTGTTTGAGTGACCGATACTGATTGGTTTAGTGACTGATACTGACTGGTTGAGTGACTGCTCTGATTGGTTTAGTGACGGATAAAATGAAATAAATTTTTTCTAGACAAACTACCCAAATGGATCATGGGCATGATGCGTTGTCTGACCCGATGGCCGTTCGAACATGAATCAGCCGGATTCGCCATGGCCTACGATCACTTCGAGTTGGACGTTTATAAGGCTGGTTGTGATTTTTTTACTTGAAATTTTCCATTAACTGAAGCCATAAGGCACACTAATACCATATCAGAATGGTGTTTTCGTTTTTGTAGTGGACGGAGAGTTGAATACACTGACGGACAATGGCAGAAACCCCAGAGCAACGCGTCAGGATCTGTGTCTCAAGTCAGGTTTCGAACTTAGGACCGCCGGCTTTCTAGAATAGACAGGCGAGAACAATGATGATCATTATTCTTAACTAATTAGTCTAATGCGTTGGGCGCCAGGCTCGGAAACTGGTGGTGCTGGTTCGAAACCTGGCTTGAGTTGAGACACAAACCCGAGACGCGTTGCTCTGAGGTTCCGCACCAAGTTCTGTTTAATTTTTTTGGTTGCAAATCGAAGTTTTTGAAGTCTTTTAAATTTGAAAAAAATTATTAAACATGATTTTCCATTTTTATATTGTTATAAACAGGTATAAACGTAGTAAGAAAAAATATAATATCTGTTGTAAGAAGTAGTAAGAAATAATAAAATATCTGGTCACGCTTTTCAAAACGTTTCGGGTTGTTGCAGAATGTGCAACGGCAATTCCTGGAGCGTCCACCGTTGTTGACTCCGACGTTTGTGAAGTTTCTGCTGGCCATTGTGGAGCGCGTGGAGCAACAGATCAATATGGAGAAGGAGCGGGTTGGTTCAGGGGGGTGAGTGAGTGAGTGAGTGAGTGAGTGAGTGAGTGAGTGAGTGAGTGAGTGAGTGAGTGAGTGAGTATGTATGGAGTGAGTGAGTGAGTGCGTGAGTGAGTGAGTGAGTGCGTGAGTGAGTGAGTGAGTGAGTGAGTGAGTGAGTGAGTGAGTGAGTGAGTGAGTGAGTGAGTGAGTGAGTGAGTGAGTGAGTGAGTGAGTGAGTGGATGAGTGAGTGGATGAGTGACTGAGTGAGTGAGTGAGTGAGTGAGTGAGTGAGTGAGTGAGTGAGTGAGTGAGTGAGTGAGTGAGTGAGTGAGTGAGTGAGTGAGTGAGTGAGTGAGTGAGTGAGTGGATGAGTGACTGAGTGAGTGAGTGAGTAAGTGAGTGGTTCCTCCACATCCTCCAGGGTTGGTTTCACTTGATTGGTTTATATCTCCACCTCCATCAGAAATGAGGCCAATTGCTTTTTTACGTTGTTTCATCTTGTATAAAAAATTTCTGCGTGTATTTTTTCAAAATCTCTGCGTAAATTTTTACGTGTACTTTGAAACTACCGCCAAGTTCGCATCCGCCATTTCAGGTGGCCAAGTCATTATCCACGTCATCGATTCATGGTATTCGCGGTAAGGCATCGATCGAGTACCGCAGCTTCCTCCGGCCACGACGCAGTATCGATTCAGCGACAGCCAATGTTGGTCTTTTCATCGAAGTCGAATCGAAAATGAATTACTGTTCCTGAAAACTGCGTAATTTCTCAATAAACGTCACTCACAATAATTCACGATATGATACTGGTTTTTTTAAACGGGGACAGTTCAGGGTAACATGAAGAAGAGGTTAACTTAAGTCCACACTGTGTGGCTCATGGAGTTTTTTGTTCTCAACCCCAATGGCGGTTGAGCTAACCCTCCGAATGGAGGGGAATTTCGTCAAATAGGGGGAATGGGCAGTTTTCAGGCAATTTTACCTACCATAAAGGGGAGTTAAACGTTTACCAGCCCCTATTCATCCGCTTGTGCTCTACCGTAAGTTCACAAATTCTTAATGTCATATATTGTCATAACTTCTCATATATTTTTTCCAGTTCGATGACGTGTTCATGTCGCCCAACGGTCACACACCGCCGGAGATCGAATATGAAGATACCTCGGTGTTTGCCAAGTCGCAACCGGCCACTTCGCTTCGCGGCATCGGCGGATTCCGCGTCAGCGATATGGAGATCCCGAAGATGCCCGACTCGGAAGATGTTTCACCGTGGGCCAAGTATTGGTCGAAAAGGTCGGTATTGCTTGATTAATGTATCAGGTCGTAATAACATTTTGTTTCTCAAAACCCTCTAATTAGGCCATGTACATTTGCAAATTGCAATTGTTATATGAAAATTGTGTACTTTTGAATGCGCGCCAAGTTAACTAGGTTGTCACAAAAATATCCCAATTAAATGAGCATGAAAATCTGCATATATAGCCTATCTAGGGTTTCTTGTTAGCCAAAAACTTTTTGGCGCTCAGTTTGAATTCAAATCTGTTTTGGCGCGCTTTTGAAATTTCGGGAGAAAAATATTTTCTCACATAACATAACAGGCGGAAAACATGCAAAAATTGCGCTTAATTCATTGCATGCGAGCGTCACCGACCGACAAATTTAGTTTTTTTTGTAACAAGAAACTCTTACCAAGCTATAAAGCATATTCTCAATTCAAATCAAATTTATTCAGTTGTTATGCCAAGTAGCAAAGTAGGATACAAAGTCACAATAGTGAAATAACGGTCATCCGATTCACAATGCCAATCACTGATCATCAACAACGTTCTTGAATGCGCTGTGTCTCAACCCGGGGGCTCGAACCAGAAACGTCGGCGAGCGAGGCCGGCGCCTTAACCACTTGACGAGGGAAGCGACAAATTCTGATCTGTTTCAGAAGCGATTTGGTGACGAACGCGATCCAACAGTCGCCGGTGGTGGCACATCGACCTCCGCCGTCAGCCAATCATCTTCATCTTCATCCACCACATCAACAACAACGATCCATGTCAACGACACAGCCACCATCGACGACGACAACGACCAGGTCGTCAGCCACACCACCCGAAGCCAACTCGATTGAAGATTTGCCAGGTTTTGTGAGTCGGTCAGTCCTAACTTAAGTTTGTCAGTCAATCAGAATTTAAGTCACTCAATCAGTCAGTCAGCCATCTAAATCATCATCAACAACGATTCCTGTCGTCAGCAACACCACCTGAAGTCAACTCGATCGAAGATTTGCCAGGTATAGTTTGTCAGTGAGTCAGAACGTAATTCAGTCACTCATTCAGTCAGTCAGACATTCTCTTATTTATTCAGTCAATCAGTCAGTAATTCATTCAGTCAGTCATCAGTCAATGGTTCATCAAGTCAGTAAAAGTCACTCATTCAGTCAGTCACTCACTCACTCACTCAGTAGGTTAGTCCCTCATTTAGTCAATGATTCATCAAGTCAGTATCAGTAACTCATTCAGTCACTCATTTCATTCAGTCAGTCACTCAGTCAGTCAATCATTCATTCAGTCAGTCAGTAACAGTCACTCATTTCATTCAGTCAGTAACAGTCACTCATTCCATTAAGTCAGTAACAGTCACTCATTTCATTCAGTCAGTAACAGTCACTCATTTCATTCAGTCAGTCAGTCACTCAGTCACTCAGTCAGTCAATCATTCATTCAGTCAGTAACAGTCACTCATTTCATTCAGTCAGTAACAGTCACTCATTTCATTCAGTCAGTCAGTCAGTCAGTCACTCATTCAGTCAGTCAGTCAATCATTCAGTAGGTTAGTCACTCATTCAGCCAGTCAGTCATCAGTCAGTCAGTCAGTCAGTCAGTCAATCATTCAGTAGGTTAGTCACTCATTCAGCCAGTCAGTCGTCAGTCATTCAGTCAGTCACTCAGTCAGTCAGTCTTTAGGTCTGGTCCGATCACCGGGTTTCATGCGACGACTGGCGACGGCGTCGGGCCGATGGCGCGACCGGCACGCCGCCAGCGATGCCATGCAACAACAACAACAACAACAACAACAACCAAGACAGTTGTTACAGCAACAACAACAACAACAACAACAACAACAACAACAACAACAGCAACTGTTATCTTCGGATAGCAATACCACAACAACCAGACAACGCCAACGCACGCAACCAATGTTCAGTAATTGGCGTGTGATGGATGCTAAGCCGAAGTTATTTCTGTCGATTTTTTTATTTTTGAATCATTTTTGCGAGGAAAACCTTCGGGTTTGGTATCAAACAGCCTGTAACGGAAGTTGTAGTGATGTCAGGTGCTCTCTTATTTTCGGACAATTTTATTGCAATTACGATTATTTTTGATAGAACAATATTAATATTTGAAAGAATTTATGGAATTTTTTTTTGATACCAAGTCTTATGTTTTTATCAAATTCCATAATAATGAGATCGAGATGAGGCCATATTTGAATGCGCGCCCATAGAATTTTAATTGGTTATGATTCATGTACTTTGTCAAATAATGGATTAAAAATCTGAAAAAAATATATACATTAATTTATTAATTTTCAGCACCGGCCCTTGGCCGAATTGGTTAGCCAGTTCTTTAGCCTACTTGTCGTAGATCGACTAAAGGATTGTCTTAGCTCGGCTAATCCACATTAGAAACCTCGCACACCATATATACTATACCCTATTTTGTTGATAACATCCCATCGCTTTGTTTTTATAAACACTGATTAATTATAAAATTCACTTTCTGAAAACTTTTGGTTTTCTAGTATCTCGGTTCACAGTTTTCGTTGTAGTATTGTAGTAAAAGGGGATAGAAATAACTTTTTTTTTCCTACAACCGATAAATAATAAACCATTCGGTAGAGGAGTGAAAATGTACCAAAACCGTCCAAAATTCGAAAGGTTTATCATTTTCGATTGTATAAATAGTGGATGCAAATGAATTTTTCTAACAACCTAATGTTTCAGGTCACCGTTCCGTCGATTCGGCAGCGGTCGTAAGTCGGATACGTCCGTTACAACATCGGCCATCACTCGCAAGCCGATTATTCGTCGTAAAGTGACGCCCGATTTCGTCGTTAGTATATTTTATTAAAATTTATTTCCTTAAATAATAGACGAATATAAATAAATTCATTCATTCAAAATGTTACCGATTCGCCCGCCCGTAGTGCGCTAGATGAGATATGAAACTGAAAGTTGTTTTTACTCTAGCTCTCTAGTGTTTCCATGAAAACGCAAACATAACAGTTTTAGTTTGAATGCGCGCGCGAATATTTCGAGGTAAAAACTTTTCTCACACAGATTGTGGCTAGTGCTGGTAGGGTAGGATATATGTTTCGCAATTTGGAAAAAAAGTTGTATAGATGATCGATCATAAACGATTTTGTCGCCTGTCTAGGTTAGTGCATAGGGCGTCTGACTTGAGACAGATCCTGACGGCGTTGCTCTGGGGTTTCTGCCAGTGCCCGTCAGTTTATTCAACCATCTGGCTACTACGAAAACACCATTCTGATATGGTAATAGTGTGCCCTAGTGGCTTCGGTTAATGAAGAAATAAAAGAAATAAACGGTGGCAGAAAATGGTCAGCAACGTTTTATATTTCAGTCCAGCGATGGCACAACTTGCACGGATCCGTTGGCCGGTCTGCCCGGTTATAACACTCGAACGGAAGGCGGATTCGCCGCCTCATCAGTGTCCGATCTGGCCAGACGGCGGGCATCGGAGACAACGACGACGACGGCCATGTTGAATGGTTAGATTAGATTGTCCGTTTTTCTGGTACTTCTTCATTCCTGAATCACTGCCTGAATGACTGACTGAATTACTGACCGACTGACCAGCTGACTGACTGATTGAAAGTCTGCGTTGATGTAACGGAATGACTGACTGACTGAAAGACAGACTTAAATTTTCTGAATAATAATAATAATAAATTATACAATACAGGAAATTTTTTTCAGCACCCACGATCACCGTCTCATCAGCCAATCAACGCACCGAACGTCTGGTCGCCTGTCTGCAACCGGCGCTGCTGCTATTACCAACCAAAACGCGTCACTGGTTGCACTATCTGTTGCGATTCATGCGTCGCGTTGCAGCCAATAACTGCCTGAAACTGGTGCCGAATCAGCCTGATTATGCCAATCGATATAAGGTAAATACCCTTCTTTTATCCTAAACAACTATGAGGTTACAGTTGGCTCAGACCATGAAACATCTTGGTTACAGTCTTGAAAGATAAAAACCTGTTGAGGCGATACCCTGCATCATTCGTTGGAAGCAACGATATTTTTGTAAAGTAATATTGAAAGCAGCAATTTCTGTCTGGCTATATTTCTGACTCACATATTCTCAGGGTAACCTGATGTTTCATGTTCTGCAGATTCTGGAAGACTTCACGGAATGCATAGTACGTCGATCGGTGGAGTGTCCGGCAGATGTCTGCGTTCGACTGGTCAGTCTGCTGATGGACAACGAGGAGACCATCTTCCATGTACCTGAAACGCTCGTCACCGAAGTCACCAAGAAGGTCGCCAAGTCGCAGGTTAGTATCAAATAAATGCTTACAAAAAAGTTCAAGTTTTTTTTGTCTTTTATTTTTTTAACACGTGAGATTACACACACAACACAGCACACCGCCACACTAACTTGATATTCATTTTATCTTGCGCTTTCAGCAACGCATCAACAGCATGCTCATGTATTCCTCGCAGTCGTCAGGCAGCAGCAGCGATAGTCAGGTATGTGATGACATGAAGTTATTGATGTGGTGTTAAAATAAGTTTGACGATTAACGTACAAGGGCTGGTGCCATGTTAATAACGTGCAACATGTGACATGCAACATGTAAACTGTAACATTCCACTTGTAACATGCAACCAGAGGCGGGCCGCTGAAGGGGGGGGGGGGGGGTTTACCCCCCCCCCCCCCACATTCCAGGGTCGGCGGGTAGCCTACCCCCTCCCCCCTAGACAAAAATTTAGGTCGCCTACCCCCTCCCCCCCTACTCGGAATTTTTGAGAAAATCGGCCTCAAAACCTCGATTTTGAGGCTCATTTTTCAAAAAATTTTGGCTGTGAGATTTTTTTTTCGAACAAACATGTTTTCTGGGTCAATGTTCTTGGTTAAAACCTGAAAAACCGGTATATGTGATGTATATACCTTATAATAGAAGGCTTTTTGCGAATTTTTTTTCTACCCCCCTCTACCCGACTTTACCCTTCCCCCCCCCCCAATTTCCGGGGTTAGGGGGTACTCTGAGATTTCAAATTTCTACCCCCCCCCCCTGCAAAACGCCAAAAAACCCGGCCCACCCCTGCATGCAACATGTAACATGCAACATGTAACATGCAATCTGTAACATGTAACATGTAACATGCAACATGCAACCTGTAACAGGCAACCTGTAACATGCAACTTGCAACATGTAACATGCAACATGTGACCTGTAACATGCAACGTGTAACATGCAACCTGTAACATGTAACATGCAGCCTGTAACATGCCACATGTCACATGTAACCTGAAACATGTAACATGCTACATGTAACATGTTACATGCAACATAATATTTTTAGCGCGATCACGCCTACTGCGACCGGATCAGCACGGCCGAGTTCGAAGCGCAGAAGCGTTCCGTTCAGTCCGAAGCTCTACGTCAACTTCTCAGTGCCATTCTCAATGATCCCAAGTTGTCGCACAAACAGAGAATCACTCAGCTGAGTAATGTTGGTGTTGTTTGAATATTTTTTATATAATATTGTCATATCATATTATTTTATTGCTCACTCACTTTCTCTTTCAACTGCTTCATTCACGCACTACACTGCTGTTGTTGTTATTGTTAATGTTGTTGTCATTGTTGTTGTATTCTTGTTGTTGTTGTTATTGCTGTTGTTGTTGCTCTTGTTGTTATTGCTGCAGTGGTTGTTGTTGTTGCTGCTGCTGCTGTTGTTGTTGTTGTTGTCGTTGTGAATTTTGTTGTTGTTAATGTTGTTGTTGTTGTTGTTGCTGCTGTTATTTTTTTTGGTTGTTGTTGTGGTTGTTGTTTGTTACAATCCGATATTGTTGTTGCAGTTCGAACGCGAGTACCCAATGATCTTCATGGAACGTTTCCCATGCGGCATGCCGGCCACGCCCGATCCGAAGGTGGCGACGAAACGAAACTCGTTTCGTATGACGGCTATTGAGAAGCTGAAGGCGTTGCGCTTATAAATGTTACGATAACACGAAGTCATCGATATTATTAAGTCATAACATTTTTGTTGGAATTTTTTGTAGTTTTGTTATCGATATTAATATTGTTATTATTGAAATAGATCGAACTGAGGGAACGAAACTCGTACCGGATGTCGGCTATTGAGAAGCCGAAGGCGTTGCGCTTATAAATATGGCGATAACTTGCGAAAAATGTCGATATTTTATTATTGTTGGGTTGTCTTATCCGGATTAGAACCTTGTCGGAGGCTCTAATCATAATCACAATGGTGCTTGCCAAAGAAAAATAGTCAAAATCCGACTCCGAGTTTTCGGTTGTTCACGGCATATCCTACAACAATTGTTTTGTTATTTGGCATTTTAGCCGAGAATTCATTTTCTTTTTCACCATAATAATAGGTTTTCAATTTTTGTACGATAAATCACAATAATAATTGAAGGAAAACACATTAAATCACATAAAAATGTTTTGTTTTTCGTGCATGCTAATACAATATACCTCTCTGAATCTGGTATCAAATACATTGCTAACAATACATTCAGTATTCAAATTATATGCTGATCTCCGTGGGGTTTTACTGCTGATTTATAAGTGAATTAAAGATAAATTCGAGATTCTAGTGAGCAAATAACATTTCAGTGTTTCCTCTTTTCTTCATCGCTTTCTTAGAAGTGGTGAAAAGAGGATTCCTGAGTTTATGATATAGCATTAAAATTGATGAGTTGAGTTCAGGTGTTTAGCCGGTCATCACATTCTATTGAATAACGCATGAGGTAATGTTTCAAGGGCAGGAAAGCTGAAATATTCGTTGCTAACTAAAATTGCGAACTTGTCTTTATATATGAAAAATGCAATTATCATTATTATATTATTAAATCATATAGCGTCAATTCAATCACCCAAATTTATGCACAGGTCGTTTTTTTCTTTCATGCCTTCTTACTCGAACATCACCTGTTATGAGATTATTACGTAAAATAGTCCATTGTGCTATTGTTAATGAATTAAATGTGCTATTATTTTTATTAATTAATTATTGTATTATCCGTTGTTATTGGTCACACCATTCTCCATATCCATACATGTTATCCTCAGTCTTTTTTTCATTTCACGGATTATCTGGTTATGTTTGTGAGATTATACTTCAGTTACTAATGATGATTATTTTACAAAGAATTTTTATGGATGTATGAGTATTATCCTCTTTATTTATTAAATTGTCTGATACTGATTATACTAGCATGCCAGTAAAAATATTCTATACTTTATGTTATTATTATTTCCTCTCCATTGTTCGCCTTAATATCTTTCTGATGTTTACATTAAAATGCTATTTCGGTGCTGTTTTGCCTCGCAGTTATTAGTTCTTTTTTCAAAGCATTCATTTCGTTAATGTTCCGTACTTCCGTTTATTGAACCTTGGATATTATTAATAGGATACGAAAGACCATTGCGAAGTTGTAGAGAGAATAACAAACATTTTCGATGTTCCTGTTCCGAAAAGGTTTTAAATTTTTTTTTTGACGTGAAAGAGGTTTACAGAAAAGTTCTGAAAAAGTTGTCAAGAAATATTCAACTCCGACTATGAAGATATAGTACTTATGCATATTATCTGACAAGTAGAGTTGAGTTCAGATCATTGGCTAGTGCCAGTCATCGCCTTCTGTAAAATCACACAAAAGGTGATGTTTCAGTGGACAGTCTGGAATGTTTGTTATTCACCTGAATCTCGAAATGATCAGTTTCAAAGTTGCATTTTATTCAATTCGATTCGAAGAAATACATCGTGATCTTGTGGAGTATATTATGATTGGAAATAAAAGGTGTTTTATATTTCTTCGTTTGGTTGTACCTGGACTTTTTTTTATTAACTGAAGCCATAACTGAAGCCACGTTGAATAAACTGACGGGAAATGGCAGAAACCCCAGAGCAACGCGTCAGGATCTGTGTCTCAAGTCAGGTTGCGAACTTAAGACCACCGGTTTTCGAGACCAGCGCCCTAAGCACTAGATTAGACAGGCGACAACCATTAGCATGTTGTACATTAACTTTATTGTATTAACTTTACTGTATTTACTGAGTCGTTAAGTATTGAAATTAATACACAACTGCACACCTAGTGAACAGTGATGAGGGGACTAAATTTGTTTGCGCGCTACTTTTAGATTCAACTTTTTTTCGCAATATTAAAACTAGAGAAGTTTAACAATACCACTATTTTACGTACCCATACAAGTCTGCAAGTCTAAACATATTTTTACGCAAACGGAGGGCGGTGCAATTTGCAATGCTGTAAGCAGTCAATTGTTCAAATTTGAAACTAAAAAAGTTTCAATATCTGGGCTTGACTGCATACATATGTACGATGAACAGATCATCTCAAAACTATTTTTAAATGCAGGCAGCGGTGCTGTGGGGTTTCAGTAACACGATCATCTGACCAAATCACTACCATCGTTGAATCATAGTTACATTCATAAAAGCTATCAGAAGTTTATATTTCTGACTTCGTCCTTTTTATATAAAAATACAAAGAAACTGCTAAAAGTATATTTTAAATAGAGTCACATGCATGAAAATTAGCAGAAGTTTCTACTGCTATCTTTGTTCTGTCTCCTGTTTACAGAAAAATACTCTACAGAGCATGTACCAAAATAAAACAAAGGCAGATATAATAAGTATGTATAAAAACCGGTTGATTGGTAACCTAGCAATCGTAGAGTAGCCCGTACACACCAACCTTTAGCTTATTAACAATTAACTTCTTGAACAGATGTTATACAGCTAACTCTAATGCAAAGATTATATTTACAGTCTGTAAATGAGGATCAAATCATTTATAACCATTGTAGTATTGTTATCCATTTATACATAGCTTGTGCGAAATTTCTTTGAGCTTAATTAATTTTTTGGTCCTTACCATTTTGTGTGATAAACTGTGAAAATGTTTAGAAAGTTGTTGTTGTTGTTGTTGTTGTTGTTGTTGTTGTTGTTGTTGTTGTTGTTGTTGTTGATGTTGTTGTTGTTGTTGATGCTGTTGTTGTTGTTGTTGTTGTTGATGTTGTTGTTGTTATTGTTGTTATTGTTGTTGTACAAATAGCTAAATATGAGAGCAAAAAAGTTTGTGTACCTATGTATCCTATATGTTTACTTTTTTCCATACTGTAGCTATAGTTCAGATTAAATATCGTAACCGATGTTGTTATAGTTGGTTTCGACCGATCCTGAAGGCTTTTAGTGATTATTTGACCATTGACTTTTTCAAGCCCTCCAACACCTTGGCAAAAGAGAACATGATCGTTGCCTATTATAGCATACAGCTGACAGATAAAATAGCTCTTTCAAAATCGATGAATCGAAGAATCGAATTGATGAACTGACTCACTTACTCACTTACTCACTCACTGAATAACCGACTCACTCACTCACTCACTGACTTATATTTCTGCATCATTGAAGACTTTTATGAACCGAAATGAGCATTGATTATCTATGTTTAAAATAGTATAATATTATTAAGTATTAATATAAAATATTAATATTTCATTACTAAACTGGTCAGCCGAACATCTCTTTGCTATAAAAAATGCTATCTGGTCGAACCAGGTTGGAAAAAATAGCGTGTCAACTAATATTCATGTAAATCACAAGAACCATAGGCCATGACCGTTGCACGCAATTCGTAACTGGAAACAATGTGAAAATCGTTCCCTCTGCGATTTATAAAGGTTTCAAGTTTCTCCTTCGCGTTTCTCATGCAACTTTACCTATTTTTCGACGCAGTTTTTGAGGAAATTCGTTAATAAACTCAGTCATAACAACAATAACAGTAAACTAAATAAAGTATAACGTGTTATGATGGTTGTCACCGATTTTGTTTCAAAATTTCAAACAATGGAAAGTTTGTTTTGTTCAAATCTCATGTATCAGTTTTTTCAAACCAGTTTGGGAAAAATCGTTAACGGAAAAACGGTTAAAAATAAGAGTCAATTGTAATAACAAACTTTGGCAGTAGTTTCAAGAAAATGCGCTGTCAATGTCTACAGAGTTCAGAGACATTGCTGAAGAGAAAAAAACATTATATGTAAATATCGTTTCCTCTTCCATTGCTTATTCATGTATAAGTTTAATCAGTGGTATATAATTAATCGCGTATCCATTTTTACAGAAAATAAATAAACAATAAATAAATAAATAAACCAATAAATAAATAAATAACCATGTTAAACAATACAGATAGTTAAAATAAGATGAATGAGAAATGAAACCCGAAGAAACGTTCAATTTTTTTTTATCTACTGTTTGTTCAAGTCATATGTCTTTCCAGTGTTTCCATCAAGTTGTCTCAGGTATTTGTTTTCACAACTCTTGGTGGTTTTGTTGACAATGGCTAGGTTTACCGGTTGGACAAGCCTTTTACAAAGAGGTTTTATCTTTTAAACACGTCCGTATGTAAGTATATGTATGTAGGCTGCCAGAATTTCGTTGACACAAAACAAAACATGTTCCAGTATGTAGGCCTATAATAATTGATTATAAGAAATGCTTTTAAAACTGCGAAAACCCATGGCATTGTCAGAACCAGATTCTCATGTCCAGAAACGGATTTTCAAGTAAGGAGTTTTCTGTGCCACGTTTTGGAATTTCTTATAACCAATTACGAGTCCTATAGCTTTGTCATGTCATGTAAGCCAGCCCCGTATGATGTTGCTTTATGAGAAAAAGTCTCAAAACGTCTGATTATGAAACATTTCCAGCTTCTATCCAAATCAATTGGAGCCATTAATTGAAACAGTGAAGCTTCGGTTGATGTTAGCCGATGTTTTTCTGGTGTTTCATTGAAAGCCACAAGCCAGTTGGCTTGTCTAGTGACGTAGGGCGCCAGCCTAAGAAACGGGCGGTTCTAAAGGTAGTATGTTGTTTCTGCAAGCAAATATATCACCGAATACGTCTGATTATGAAACATCAGTCAATCAGTGTTATCACGCACATCTATCATCATCACCCCATGGTATGCTGTGTTAAACTATGGTGTCAACCTAGTTGAGTTGAGGCTAGTAATGTTCCATTATCAGACGTTTTGAGAAACATTGTTGCTTTCAGAAACAACATACGGGCTTTAAATTCGAATCCTGACTTGAACGCGTTGCTCTGGGGTTTCTGCCATTGAATGTCGGTTTATTCAACTCTTTGGCCACTACGAAAACACCATTCTGAATGGTATTAGTGTGCCTTGATGATTTCAGTAAATGAAGAAGTTAAACAATTTTTTGTGTTGTTGTTGTTGTTGTTGTTGTTGTTGTTGTTGTTGTTGTTGTTGTTGTTGTTGTTGTTGTTGTTGTTGTTGTTATTCTCCACAATAGATAGTTTCCGTTCTCACTACAGGATACAGTAAATACTCATTATTTATCAAAACAACGATTATCATCATCGGAGTTTCCAACTCCTGTAATTAAAGAGCAATTGTTTTACTGCAATAGTATTACTGCACTATTCACAATCTAATGTTGCTTTCAGAGTCTAGAATAAAGTTAAAGTATAAAGGATGGGAAAAGAAAAAGAAATAATACAACTTGTAGAATGTTTTATTAAATAAACTTCGTGGGAAACTTTGAGGTCAAAAGTTTAACAAATCATTCATTTTTATCTTCCTTTTTACTTTCCTTTCGACTCGGACAGCATCATGAAGGAAAACGATAGTTAAGTTGACTTCAGTTCAGTATACAGATTATCAAAACAGAGATATAACTGTTTCCAGCTAACTTTTTGAGAACATACCGATAAAAATGATTCCGATGTGGTTTCTAATGTTGCTAAAATAGTAGACCAAAGCAGCGTTATTTTGAGCGAAAGTATTGACTTCATTACGTTAGCCGAATGTTGTCCTATATTTCTCGACTAATTACTTGTGTTCTTGATTGAATTGATTGGTGTACTTCTATTTAGAGCTAAAACACTGACCTACTTTCGTAAAACCATGAACACTCCCTATATTGTTGTTGATGACAAAGAGGTAAGGTCTTCTAAAGATAATCTGTTTATAAGTTTCCAGACAAGTTAAATTTGCCTTACTAGACTTGACTTACTTTACGGCAATTTTTAAGAATCCACCATGTATATAACAAGACCGTCGTTTTTCCCTGTACATATAGAGTGTTTCTTGTTTCGTAAAAACATTCTTGGCGCGCAAAAAACTTTATTTTACATAAATTATTTGGACAACATTCGAACATGGCGCTTAGTTCAGTGCATATATAGCTTGGTCAGGGTTTCTTGTTATCAGAAATCAATTTTATGAACCGACTATGCAAAGATAAGAAAAAATTCTTTCTCGAAAATTTGAAAGCGCGCCAAAAACAGATTTGAATTCAAACTGCGCGCCAAATAATTTTCGACTAATGAGAAACCCTGGATAGGCTATAAAAGATAAAGATGAAACAAACGCGCCGGGCTTTCTCTGACGTCCGAGAATTCAGCCTCATAATGTGTGGTTGAATTCCAAAATTGTTAACATCCTTGACATCTAAATGTTACATTTTTACACATTAATTTGTAATCAGTCTCTTTAAATTTTTAGTAACAAATTTATCCAATAATATACATACATACTTATATTTTTTTATTCTCATCTTTGGTTGCCAGTATATTCTATCGCAGTTCCGCACTGTGTTGTACTTGTTATCCATTGACCTAATCAGGTCCTAACCTTGTCAGGTCATCAATAAAACGAACCGAAACGAATGTGGACGGGATATAGCAAAACCATATTTTTCTAAAAATTAGTAAGTTTTTTAATAATAAAAAAAATGGCGCGCATTCAAATTTACTTCCCAATCCTAATCACTTGTGAATGCGTTTATCAGAATGTGTCATTACCTGGACTGTAAACCGGAAATGAGTCGATCCATGAAATCGGTAGTTTTGTGTTCCATGACCAACGGGCCAATTATACAAATGACCCGCTCCCCCCGATACCTTTCAGACACCTGTAATTCGGATAAACCTACTGTTTCAAAAAATGGTTATTATGGGAATACTCACCGCTGTGACACTATACTGTCTATAGCGGGAGTAGTACTTCAACTGCTTCCGCCAGCGCCATCGCTTGAACCATGATGGAAAGAACTCAATGAAATTTCAGATTAAAATAGAGTTACATAGCAAAGGTGCGCCTAATGACATCCAATACGAAACAATGGATTTGCTACGTTAAAAGTACGGTGCGCCTGCGTGCGGTACCAGTGCGCCTTAAATGAGCGCACGTTCCGCCATAACTCACTATTGTATTTACCAGTATGCCACTCAAGTGACTGGTACAGTATGCAGGTACTAGGTCAGTGCGCCCAGCTCGAAAATGCCAGAAAATCTCTCCTCAATTTCATTTGTAATCTTAATGAAGTTTTCACGAAATTTCAAAACATTTTCTAAAAATAAATTTATCTAGCATTACATACAAATAAAATATTCATGGAACCATCAGATATTCCTCAAAAACGAAAAAATCTAAGCTGTATCTAAACTTTTGAGCGCCACTACGTGAAAAGTCATATTTTTCCGCATTGGTTCAAACCAATGAGTATTTTATAAGCCAACCGGGCGACATTCGGTTCCCGGTTAGCCTAAGCCATAATTCAAATTTAGATAGATATTGGTATGGTTTTTGATTTATGTTCTGGGTTTTTCGGTTGTTGGTTTAATCCACGTATTACTAAAATGGTTGTTACTGTTGTTGACCGATCTCATGCAGTTATTCAGTCAGTCAGTCAGTCAGTCAGTCAGTCAGTCAGTCAGTCAGTCAGTCAGTCAGTCAGTCAGTCAGTCAGTTAGTCAGTCAGTCAGTCAGTCAGTCAGTCAGTCAGTCAGTCAGTCAGTCAGTCAGTCAGTCAGTCAGTCAGTCAGTCAGTCAGTCAGTCAGTCAGTCAGGCAGTCAGTCAGTCAGTCAGTCATTCAGTCAGTCAGTCAGTCAGTCAGTCAGTCAGTCAGTCAGTCAGCCAGTCAGTCAGTCAGTCGGTCAGTCAGTCAGTCAGTCAGTCAGTCAGTCAGTCAGTCAGTCAGTCAGTCAGTAAGTCAGTCAGTCAGTCAGTCTGTCAGTCAATCGACGGCAAACAGTCGGCTGGGAAAAGCCAGTCGGTAATACCCCTTCAGATTTCGACGCCTAACTAACTGACAATAATAGACAGACTTCTTCACCGTTTGGGTGACTCGTTAAACTTAATTCACATAGACATATGGACAGCCAGACTGGTATTCAATTGACGCACATGGAGGGCGGTATGCTGGTACAGATACTGTTTCCAGTCAGTCAGTCAATCCGTCAGTCAGTCTGTCAGTGAGTCAGTGAGTCAGTGAGTCAGTCAGTCAGTCAGTCATTCAGTCAGTCAGTCAGTCAGTCAGTCAGTCAGTCAGTCAGTCAGTCAGTCAGTCAGTCAGTCAGTCAGTCAGTCAGTCAGTCAGTCAGTCAGTCAGTCAGTTTCTCTGATGTTCCTTCGTTTTCAAACACAACTGTATTTCCCAATAATATTCCCAATAATATTAAAAATTACAACTGTGTTCCCATTCCCAATAATACAAAAAATATTCCCGAATGTAAGTACTTTTTCTGAAGTTTCGTTTCACATGCCAAAATGCCTTGAAAACATATGAAAGGATATGTGAAACAGTGCACTAGTGGATGAGACAGACCTCCAAAGGGACGGGAATCTTCCCACAGAGGGGGGAAATTTCAGAAATCATGTTATTTTACCTACACTTTGAGGAACAAACTCTACGTTTTGAAACCACCAAAGAGGGGGGAATTCCACTTTTCCCTCTCCATCTATTCCGCTAGTGAAACAGCGCCATACTCATGGCCTGGGACACATACTGTACGTTGGCGACATTGGGGCGGACGAACCAAACCTCCAAAGGGAGGGGAATTTCGACAAAAAGGGTGGAATTTGCAGTTTTGAGGCCATTTTACCTACACCTTAAGAAAACCAAAATCATCTTTTTGAAACTGCCAAAGAGAGGGGAAATTCCCCTTTCACGGTTCTTTCTCGTCCGCCAGTGGTTGACGATTCTGCAATTACTGTCATTATGTGACTGGACAAGTGGATTTGGCGGACAAGCCGAACCTACAAAGTGAGGGGAATTTCCCCAAAGAGGGGGAATCGGCAGAAATTAGGCCATTTTACCTACACTTTAAGGACGAAACTCAATGTTTTTGAAACTGACAAAGAGGGGGGAATTCCACTTCCCCATCCCTTCTCGTACGCTAGTGGCGTTGAGTGTTTTACACTGAAATAAATACCGTCCGTCACAGTCGGTTTATTTGTGGGGGCTGACCCCGGTGACGCATTCTCTATAAGAAAACCCCAGAATATGATAAATAAGAAACTATTCTGACGCGTTTTTCTGCTCCTTTTTACCGTATGTATGAATACTCCGTTTACCGGGATTTTCTTCAAATTGACTGTTTTTTTTTCATCTGGAAAACTACGTTCACCTGTTAAGAAAGAGTAAACGATGCGAATGGCGCTGAGAATAGATTAACCGGGATAACTGGATTGTGAAGATTTTCAAATGGTTTATATTTCGTTTTCAGTGAAGTAAGATGGTAAAAACTTGTTCAAAATATCCTTCTTTTCAGTTAGTCAGTCAGTCAGTTAGTCAGTCAGTCAGTCAGTCAGTCAGTCAGTCAGTAAGTCAGTCAGTCAGTAAGTCAGTCAGTCAGTCTCACTCAGTCAGTCAGTCTGTCATTCAACCATTCTCAATCAGTCTGTCAGTCAGTCAGTCAGTCAGGCAGTCCGTCAGTCAGTCAGTCAGTCAGTTATGTAGCCAGTCAGTCAGTCAGTCAGTCAATCAGTCAGCCAGCCACTCAGTAACATGCAAGTCTTCATTCGTAATAGCCTTATGCACGCTCGAACTATTAGAACGAGAGAAACTGTCTGTTGTTCCCAGACTGTTTTAGGGTGTCTTCATTTCATAGTCAGTTGCAAAAAAGTTGCGAAACTTTTGCAATTTTTCCGTAAACCCTCTTTCCATGTCACATTTTCACACTTTGCGGAAAACTTTGGTTTACGGAAAACTTTTTGCAACTTTTTGTTACTGTTTTTGCAATTATGAAGGCACCATTACACTTCGGTCTCGGTTTACCCGTCTTGATTTTTGTATATGTCTTGATTCAGTCCGTTGTTCAACAAGTCAGTATTTGTGAGTGAGTGAGTGAGTGAGTTGAGTGAGTGAGTGAGTGAGCGAGTGAGTGAGTGAGTGAGTGAGTGAGTGAGTGAGTGAGTGAGTGAGTGAGTGAGTGAGTGAGTGAGTGAGTGAGTGAGTGAGTGAGTGAGTGAGTGAGTGAGTGAGTGAGTGAGTGAGTGAGTGAGTGAGTGAGTGAGTGAGTGAGTGAGTGAGTGAGTGAGTGAGTGAGTGAGTGAGTGAGTGAG
>OZ038445.1:7213681-7236181 GCA_964036265.1 Daptonema setosum
TTCATTTTGAAGTTAGTTCAAATTAGAGAATTACAGTGAGTAAACATGTGAATATTTTTGAGCCACCTGTAATTTCAAACATGCCTTCACTTGTTTTTCGTTCATGGAATACCGTTTTTAACAGTCTCGTTGGTAACGCCAAACAAATTTTAATTCGTGACCTGACATGATAACCTGTAATGAAGATAAGCTTGAATAATTTGAATTGACTTAAGATAAACTCAAATACATAATTACAGTAATAAAAACCCGTGGAAAAAAACTTACAGCCAACCATGAAAGTAACAACTTTTAGCGCCTATTTATCGTCAGTAAACTATAATCTTTTCACTTGACCCGCTAAAAACCATAGCCCATTTTAATCTCATTACCTGACCTCTAATCAGTAGTGAAGAGTAGTATTAGCTTGGATAACATGACCCGACCCGTTAAAAATGAATTAATGATTTTTTCATTAAATAATATGAAAATCTGTTGTGAAGAAAAGCTTGTTTAATCTGACTTGTCGTAAGATAAATTCAACTTCAAAAATACAGTGATAGACCCTTGGAAAAAAGTCAGAGTCACCCCCCCCCCCCCCCCCCCCCCCCCCCCCCCCCCCCCCCCCATAAACGTTTTTAACAACTTTTTAGCGCCTACTTTTCATCAATAATCTATAAACTTTTCACCCGCTCGTTGAAAACCATAACATATTTTTATCTCATTACCCGACCTCTAAGCAGTAGTAAAAAGTAGTAATATGTAGGTTAAATAACTTTACCCAACCTCATTAAAAGACCTCTAATCAGTAGTGAAGAGTAGTAGTAGCTTAAATAACTTGACCCGACCCGTTACTAATGAATTGATTTGAACACAGATTTTCAGTTGAAAAAATATGATCCCGTTCAGTATGTTTTTTTTCCATGGTGGTTAATGATTCCGGATGTAGAATAGGTGAACAAATTAGAAAGATTGGCACCCGTGGCACAAATTTTACGGCACCTTCAGTTGAGGTCAATTCAGTTGAGGTTGGTATTTCCAGATCAGCATATTGGGAACAACCTTCAAGGGTGTCGATGACCATCTCTCCTCAACTTTTATGAAATAAGGTGATGATGATTACACTGGAGGAAAGAAATAAATAAAAGAGTTTTTCAGCGTTTGACTTTTGATATTTATACCTATTGACTTGCGGACATACAAACAAACAAACATACCTACCCTAGTGTTTTAGTATATAAGATAAGTTAGTGAGTTATTGAGTGAGTGACTGAATGAGTGAGTGTATCTGTGTGGATGTGTATACTTTTAGAATGACCGCACCATGTCGATCGATTCCGGTGTAGAGTTGGAAAGTTATAGAAGATTCACTGATTCATCAAAGAAAGGTTGCTGACTGACTCACTTACCCACTCACCAGCTCATTAATTAACTCATTCATTCACACCCTCACTAGCTCATTCACTCACTGCCTAACAAACTCACTCACTCTCTCACTCACTTACTCTTCACTCACTCACTCACTCACCCACTCACTCATCTACTCACTCATCCATTCAATACCTCACTCGTTGACGATTACACTTCTTCGCTTAAAGAATTTTACTGCTACATACATACATGTACTACAAATCTTCAGAGACAATGATCAGCGATAATATAACTAACAACCACAACAACAACAACAACAACAACAACAACAACAACAACAACAACAACAACAACAACAACAACAACGAACGGGAACCCAGAAAGGAAACATTTGGTATCGCAGATTTCACGGAATCTTTAGTAGGAATTCTTCAAGAGCGATCTTTGATGGTTATCTGGGTAATCAGCATGATTGCAGCCATCGCATACCATGAGTTCATAAGTGAGTGAGTGAGTGAGTGAGTGAGTGAGTGAGTGAGTGAGTGAGTGAGTCAGTGAATGAGTGAGCGAGTGCGTCAGCTGATTATAATCTTTCAGATCTGACGGAATTTTTCTACAAAGTTACCCATGATGAACACAAAATGTGGAAGATGTATTCGCAACTTCTGGGTTTGTCATGTTGTTGTCGTTGTTGTTGTTGTTATTGTTGTTTTTGTTGTTGTTGTTGCTGTTGTTGTTGTGAAAAAAATTCTTTCAGGCCTCATTTTCGTTGGCTTCGGAACGCCAGTTTTAATTAGACGACTGCACATGAAACATGGAATGATGATCGTCTTTTCATTGGTCGGTTCATCTTCACTCACTCACTCACTCACTCACTCACTCAATCAATCATTCACTCACGCACTCACTCACTCGCTTACTCACTCATTCACTCACTCAATCACTCACTCACTCACGCACTCACTCACTCGCTTACTCACTCACTCACTCGCTTACTCGCTCACTCACTCACTCGCTCACTCACTCGCTTACTCGCTCACTCACTCACTCAATCACTCACTCACGCACTCACTCACTCACGCACTCACTCACTCACTCGCTCACTCACTCACTCACCAAGACTCTTTCACAGTTCACTCAATCAATTGGTTTCATCGTGATAACCATCGCTTGCTTCCTGCCTTCAACCTCAACTCTAGTCATCATGTTCATTGGGGCTACACTCAGTTTGTACCAGAGATTAACGCCGTTTGCGGGATTCGCCATATTGGCTATATATGCAAGACCAGATCAGGTTTGGTTCATTTATACAATCAATCACCTATGTAACTCTTACTGTTGTTGTGGTGTTGCAACATTGGATGTTGATGTTGTTGTTGTTGTTGTTAATTCTTAAAGGCTGCAAACTATGGCGCCATTTTTTTTATCTAATACAGGTGCCCAAATTTATTGGAAAAATTGGTGCCCAGAAAATTGTTTAATGGAATTCCAGTCGGCAGAAAATCAGCATCGAGTGAATATGCTGTTGTTGTTGTTACAAAATCACCGTTGTTGTTGCAGACGGCTCACTGGCAATGGCTGATTGGTTTCTACCAGCTGTTCCTGCCACTCATCCACATGCTCGTCTTCGAGCCGATCGCCGAATCTAACGATTTGGGACTATTTATTGGTTTCCTAGTTCTAATTGTGCTAATCCTTCTAGCACTGGGACTTTCTATTTTCTCCCGCCGAAAATTCGATGCACTATGTGAGAAGAAATGGTGATACATTTGAGTTGAGATTGGGAGAAACATTGATTTTGTGATACGATGTCTGATAAAAATGAATTGCATGGTATAGAATATCAACTTGGAAGCTGCGTTATGTTTGTATGTAGTTATGTGAAATCCTCACTTTGTCCTGTATCTGGGCATTTATGTGTTTGTGTAACTCGTTTCGGGCATGAGAATACTATACTAACTATTTGCACAATGTGCATTGAAATGATGAGTTCTGGATAAACGTCCTAATGACTTACTATCCTAGTCCTGGCGTATGATAACGTCGGAATAACAAGCATAACAAACAACCTGACAGTGATTAGTTAAAACGTTTATAGAGAAATCATTCACTTGAAAAATTTATAATTGTTCATAACAGAAAGTTTATTCCGTGAATCAGTGAATAACACTGTTATTCATTCATTGATGGATGTTACGTTATGAGTCCGATAATATTTCGTTTCATTTTTGGTTATTGTGTTTTACTTTATGTGATAAAGAAGTGCTTATTTTTTTATGAACAAATCAATCGTTTACACACACATCACATTGTTTTATTAGCTTACTAAAGTAATTATGCTATATCTACATATAAATAGCAAAACATTAAAATAAATATGCAGCTACAGAGTAGAACATCTCATGCTCACGACATACATCATACCAATACGATTAAAATATAACAGCACTACACCGGTACATGCTTACAACGAAAAGTAAGTATTATCACTAAAAATGCTGTATCAGATGCTAAAACAACTGGCGTAGAAATCTAGCAAACTTTGGTGAAAAAATAACCAAATTTCGAAAATTAGCAAAAGTACAATCTAGATAAACTTCAGATGAAATCACGATTCATGTGCCATTAAATCTTTCAGAACAAAAAAGTATTCCTAGAATAGAAAATGAAAAAACAAGGAGAAAACGCAGGACACGGTGGAAAATTCGAATTCGGTGGAAAAAATTAGAATTTTCGGTTTCCTCTTGTTTTCTGCAAATACTGAAGAAGCGAGGTTACAAATGAATTTGATATTCATTTCAAACAGGTCATACACAGGGCAGCTAGAGGAAAATATATTTGATTGCAATACATCGATAACCCAATGGAAAATTTGTAGAATACTGAGCACTGAATAAATAATACACACCTAGGGACAGGAAGGATAAACAACAACATTATAAAGCTGAAAAATCAATTTATCCTATCATAATACGAAAATCATTATCCTTGTGAAGTGTAAAAAAATTACGTCACTTAACTGAAGTTCCCTATGATGATCGGGCATACAAAGCATTCTGTAATTCTTAGAACTATCATGTCAGAAAAAATTAAATTTTATATTTCGCGCCAAAAATTCAAATTTGAATTTCGCGCCTTTTCTTACAGACCACCACGACCGGTTGTGCCGAGCACGTATTTATAGTAGGCGCTATTCATTTGCTCCAGGAAGATGAAGGTGAGCACCGTGTGTGGTCCCAGACGCATGTAGTAGGGTGTGAAGCTGGAGTGAGTGAGTGAGTGAGTGAGTGAGTGAGTGAGTGAGTGAGTGAGTGAGTGAGTGAGTGAGTGAGTGAGTGAGCGTGTGAGTGAATGAGAGAGAGAGAGTGAGTGAGCGACTGAGTGAGTGAAAGAATGAATGAATATGCGAGTGAGTGAGCGAATGATAAGGTTGAGTAAGTGAGTGAGTGAGTAAGTGAGTGAGTGAGTGAGTGAATGAGTGAGTGAGTGAGTTAGCAAGTGAGTAAGTGAGTGAGTGAGTTAGTAAACGAGTGAGTGAGTGAGTTAGTAAGTGAGTTAGTGAGTGAACGAGTGAGTGAGTGAAAGAATGAAGGAATATGTGAGTGAGTGAATGAGTGAGTGAGTGAATGAATGTGAGTAAGTGAGAGAGAGAAAGAGTGAGTGAGCTAATGAGTTGAGTTAGTGAGTCGGTGGATAGTGAGTGAGTCGGTGGACAGTGACTATGCGGGTGAGTGTGTCAGGAACCAGTACACCTGGAACAAATTTCGATGAGATAGTGAGCAAATGAGCGAATGAAAGATGAAACAAGTTAAGATCACGAGTAAAAGAAGTAGGATGAGATGAACACGTTCTGTGAATGACTCGATTGGGAAGATGAAACAGATTACCAACCCCTTCCACAAGCTGAAGAAACCCTCGTTTCTCACGACCCTGTAGAGAACGTCCAACGCACCGCGATATTCGGGTTTACCATCAATAATGCGCATGTTTTGGATACTAAAATAATAGTAAGATATATTTTATTTACTGAATAACTGACCGGGTTTAATCAATTGTTATACACTAATCCCATATTCGGAGAACACTCGGTCAGTTAAAATTAGAGACTAGCTCCCATAATGTCTGTCGGTCAGTTACGCACTAATTTAATTTAAATACTCACTCACTCACTCACTTCACTCACACACTAGCTCCACTCACTCACTCACTCACCAACTCCGCGCACTCAATCAATCAATCAATCAATCAATTAATCAATCACTCACTCACTCGCTCACTCACTCGCTCACTCACTCACTCAGTCACTCACCGCGTCTTGGCAATATCCACCGGCATACTGGCAATGGTTGTGGCCAGACCACTGATCATCGACGCAACGAAATGCGTGAAAATGTTGTCCTTGAACCATTTCGAGGAGAGGAGCAGCTGAAAGATTAGTGAATGAGTGACTGAGTGAGCAGAGAGTCAGTGAGCGGATCAGTGGGTGAGTGAGTGAGTTAGTGAATGAGTGTGTGAATGAGTGACTGAATGAGCAGAGAGTCAGTGAACGGAGTAAATGAGTGAGTCCGTGGGTGTATGACTGCGCGTACTCATCACCTGTTTAGCCTGTGAGTACGTGGCCAATTGGGCAGCATTAACGACCATGGCACGGGCGACAGTCGGTCCGCAGCCCTGAAAAAAAATAATTGACGTGAAAAATCGAGTTACTGGTCTTTCAAAACAAACTCCCAATCAAATGTCAACGCCTGTTCGTCCGCTAGTGCTAAAGATCTCATGAAAATTCCGTAAACCCGAAGATTCCCGTAAAAATCTCATCGTACACCAACCCTCCACAAGGTGGTGACACCCTCTTCTTTTGAGATCCGAGTCAGAGCATCGAACACGTTCTTGTAGTTGCGACGTTCGGCCGCCGGCAGTCGACCATCCGATGTCATACGAATCAGCGAGATCTCGGCCGGGGTGCCTGAGTGAGTGAGTGGGTGAGTCAGCGAGTGAGTGAGTGAGTGAGTCAGCGAGTGAGTGAGTGAGTGAGTGGGTAAACACATGTCATCAGACGGAATAAGCGAGATTTCGGCTGGGGTGCCTGAGTGAGTGAGTGGGTGAGTCAGCGAGTGAGTGAGTGAGTGAGTCAGCGAGTGAGTGAGTGAGTGAGTGGGTAAACACATGTCATCAGACGGAATAAGCGAGATTTCGGCTGGGGTGCCTGAGTTGAGTGAGTGATTGAGTCAGCGAATGAATAAGTGAGTGAGTGGAGTGAGTGAGTGAGTGAGTGGGTAAACACATGTCATCAGACGGAATAAGCGAGATTTCGGCTGGGGTGCCTGAGTTGAGTGAGTGATTGAGTCAGCGAATGAATAAGTGAGTGAGTGGAGTGAGTGAGTGAGTGAGTGAGTGGGTAAACACATGTCATCAGACGGAATAAGCGAGATTTCGGCTGGGGTGCCTGAGTTGAGTGAGTGATTGAGTCAGCGAATGAATAAGTGAGTGAGTGGAGTGAGTGAGTGAGTGAGTGAGTGGGTAAACACATGTCATCAGACGGAATAAGCGAGATTTCGGCTGGGGTGCCTGAGTTGAGTGAGTGATTGAGTCAGCGAATGAATAAGTGAGTGAGTGAGTGGAGTGAGTGAGTGAGTGAGTGGGTAAACACATGTCATCAGACGGAATAAGCGAGATTTCGGCTGGGGTGCCTGAGTTGAGTGAGTGATTGAGTCAGCGAATGAATAAGTGAGTGAGTGGAGTGAGTGAGTGAGTGAGTGAGTGAGTGGGTAAACACATGTCATCAGACGGAATAAGCGAGATTTCGGCTGGGGTGCCTGAGTTGAGTGAGTGATTGAGTCAGCGAATGAATAAGTGAGTGAGTGGAGTGAGTGAGTGAGTGAGTGAGTGGGTAAACACATGTCATCAGACGGAATAAGCGAGATTTCGGCTGGGGTGCCTGAGTTGAGTGAGTGATTGAGTCAGCGAATGAATAAGTGAGTGAGTGGAGTGAGTGAGTGAGTGAGTGAGTGGGTAAACACATGTCATCAGACGGAATAAGCGAGATTTCGGCTGGGGTGCCTGAGTTGAGTGAGTGATTGAGTCAGCGAATGAATAAGTGAGTGAGTGAGTGGAGTGAGTGAGTGAGTGAGTGGGTAAACACATGTCATCAGACGGAATAAGCGAGATTTCGGCTGGGGTGCCTGAGTTGAGTGAGTGATTGAGTCAGCGAATGAATAAGTGAGTGAGTGGAGTGAGTGAGTGAGTGAGTGAGTGAGTGGGTAAACACATGTCATCAGACGGAATAAGCGAGATTTCGGCTGGGGTGCCTGAGTTGAGTGAGTGATTGAGTCAGCGAATGAATAAGTGAGTGAGTGGAGTGAGTGAGTGAGTGAGTGAGTGAGTGAGTGAGTGGGTAAACACATGTCATCAGACGGAATAAGCGAGATTTCGGCTGGGGTGCCTGAGTTGAGTGAGTGATTGAGTCAGCGAATGAATAAGTGAGTGAGTGGAGTGAGTGAGTGAGTGAGTGGGTAAACACATGTCATCAGACGGAATAACCGAGATTTCGGCTGGGGTGCCTGAGTTGAGTGAGTGATTGAGTCAGCGAATGAATAAGTGAGTGAGTGGAGTGAGTGAGTGAGTGGGTAAACACATGTCATCAGACGGAATAAGCGAGATTTCGGCCGGAGTGCCTATGAGTGAGTGAGTGAGTGAGTGAATGAGTGAGAGTGTGTGAGAGTGAGTAATTGAGTGAGTATAGTGAATAGGGGAATGAGTGATTGATGATTGAGTTGGTGGGTGAGTGAATCGATTTCATCCGAATCAGCAAGATCTAGGCCGGTGTGCCTGACGTGAGTGATTGGATAGGTGAGTAAGTGGGTGAGTGTTCAAGATAATGAGTGAGCGGAGTGAATGAGAAAGTGAGTGAGTGTTGAAGCAAGGGGAGTGAGTGAGGAAGTGAATGAGTGTTGAAGCGAGTGGAGTGAGTGAGTGAATAAATAACTAAATATTTAAAGCGTGCCAGCAAAATAAAGAGTTTTAATAATACAACAGACCGAAAACCTACGCATAAAATGTGTTTGAATGACCAACAGTAATGAGACTCACTGGCGGACGAGCTAATCCACCAAAGGGAGGAGAATTTCCTCAAAGAGGGGGGAATCGCAAGTTTTCAGTTTATTTTACCTACTCCTTAGGGAACAAATTCTACTTTTTGAAAACGCCAAAGAGGGGGGAATTCCACTTTCCCCACCAATTCTCGTCCGCTAGTGAATTGTGACTAACCAATAAAACTGCCGAGACCGCCAGCGGTAACACCAAGTGCGGCTTTGGTCAGAAAGTTGGGTGTGCTGTCTTTACTGCAAACAAAAACGACGTTGAATTCGGTAAATTTTGAGTTGAGACAAGTAAATTTTTGGATCTGTGGAAAGGTTTTGAAAAAAAATTACAAAACAAGATAAAAACTTGTCCCAATCGCTTTATATGCCATACCTGAGTTTAACTTTGAAAACCGACTATCTTTCTGTAATGAATGGCTTATGCCCACTTAATGAACTGTTATGTAATGAATGGCTTATGATATGCCAACTTAATGAATGACTTTGTAATGAACGGCGTCATGCCATCATAATTGTTCCGTAATAAAAACTTTCACAGAAAAAAATAAAACAATTGAAAATGCTTCTGTAAAACATTTACTAACGAGCTGAATTTCTCAAACAGATACATGTAGATGCCCAATCGACTGGTGGTATAAGTAGCCTGACGAAGCAGACCGGCCGATAGACCATTATAAAGCGAGAAGATGCCCTCGTTTTTGATGATTTTAGTCATGGTGCTGAAGGTGGTCTGTTTGACTCCGGCCTTGCCCTCACCTGAAATACATATTTATGCCATGAAATAGATGAGACTTATCATTTGAATTTCCACTAGTTTTTTTGGTTTCTTTTTTTGTGGCAGATATGATAGTTATATTATCTAAAACGCAAATAAGATAAAAATTCAAGGAATGAAAAATGCATGGCCATTTGGTGTTTTCAAAAAGTAGAGTTTGTTCTTGAGGTGTAGGTAAAATGGCCTAATTTGTGTCAATTCTCTCCTCTTTGGTAAGATTCCCCTCTCTTTGGGAATTTAGCTCGTCCGCTAATGATCCGACCAACCCGACATCTGCATACGATTCTTCACCAGATCCAACGGCTGCACGAACATGGTGGCGCCCATACCCGCCGTACCACCGAACAGAAACTTGACGCCATTCGGGATGCTCGGCTCAGCCATCGCCAATGAGATACTACTGAAATATATAAAACAGTTATTATAACTATTTACTCATTATAGTTATAATCTGACAACAGTAAAGCAAACAAAATATATATAAAAAAAATTATTATACTTATTTATTTAAGTTAATTCTGACCATTGTTTCTTGGTCACTCTGGGAAACTTTCAATTTTTCGATGTAATTTTTTTTGAAAAAATTATAAACTTTTCATTAAAGCTTACGAAATAAAATCAAAACGTTCCGTTTGATAGACCAAATAATAATGTAACCATGTCCGATATTTCAGTTGATCAAGTACTAAATAGTAAATACTAATCAACTTGATTACATTATGAAGCACACACCGAAATATTTGTTAGTTCGGATATTAATAACAGCTGAGAATTAATATTCAAGTGAACAAATAAGCGATATTAAGGCAGTTTAGCAACCTCGTTATCTTGTGATAACCACTCGAAGTGCATGAAGAGCAATCTTTTATTTATAAATATGTATTTCCAATCATTTATGCATATCAAATATGTGAAGCATTATCATTTTTGGGTACATTTTGATGCTTCTATATATAAATATGTTCAATCATTTATGCATATGTGTGAAGCAAAATCTTTTTCGGGAGGACATCGTATAAGAGGCAAAGTTTTGATAAAGCAGATTTTTACAAAATTAGTTTAAACGCTGAGAAAAAAACAACAATAACTGATACCTTTTCCGGAAAAAAATTTCCAAGTTTTTCTAGGTTTATACAATTAGATATAACTAACGTATATTAAAAAAAACTTTACAGTGCATATTAATAAATGAGAAAGACCATATTTCTTGTAACATCTCACTGTAATCATCGCCACTATAGCTTGGTCAGGATATCTTGTTATTAATTAATGGTTTTGGCGCGCAATTTAAAAATTCAAAGCTGCTTTTGGCGCGCGTTCAAATTATCGCAATGTTGCAAACAAGATACGCTGATCAAGATATATAAAATGAAAGGTCTCCATATGTGCGCAGCACATGAATTTGGCCAAAATACGAAATAATTGGACAACTTTGATGAAAAAAGATGGAAATTAACGAGTCCACAAAGATAGAGATATCACACGATAAATCACGTTATGAAAATCCAATAATTTATATTTACAGGTTTTAGCATTTTGTACAAAGCCATACACATATAATGATCATGAATAAGTTAAAGAAACCGATTCACAGCAAACTGGTTCTGAATTCTACGCTTCAATACATGTGAACGGGTGAACCCATTAGCTTTTGAAGTTTACTCAAGGTTCAAAGTAACTAAAATCCCTGTTGATTGGAAAGATAGAAGTCACCAATTTAGGAAGCTCCAGGGATGAATTACGTTCGTCACGTCACATCCACATGTGAAATTTACGGGCTCAAACTCTCAAAAGCTCATATATGACTGAGCTCAAACTTCACAAAAGCTCAAATCCAGTCGAGATCACCGGCTCTGAGTGCATCGATCGACGTATTGACGCGTGCTCACTGTGACTATGCACGTTGGCGTGTGAGGAGTCAACGATGGAAAAAGAGCACGTGTCATGGACGGAGCGTTCAGAGCTCACTTAACGAAACCCATAATTTCACCCAAACAATCAGTATTATCACTGAAAAATCTGACATATTAAAAAGATCACGTGAGCTCATATCATACGATTGAGCTTTACAAAAGCTCAAATCCATGCGAGATCACCGGCTCTGAGTGCATCGATCGACGCATCGACGCGTGCTCACTGTGACTATGCACGTTGGCATGTGAGGAGTCAACGATGGAGAAGAGCGCGTGCCGTGGACGAAGTGTGCCATTGACCTGAGAGTCCACTTCGGCGATCTAAAATAACATTTGACATTTTTATGGAGAACAACAACAATAACAACATTAACAACAACAACAACAACAACAACAACATCAATAATAACAATAACAACAACAACAATAATAATAACAACAACAAATAGACGCGAATGTTAAATACATTATAGCAACAACAAAAGTAAGAACGGGAAACAACAACGGCCACCAGAACAGAACAAGAGAATAATTATTTAACCGTTCCTGGCCCAACCCAGTAAATATTGATGGAGCAAAAACAGACGGTCAAATTTTTGGGTAATCATGGCTATGACACAAATGAAAAAACTGAAAACCAGAAAATCAACTTTTACAATAAAATGCCATAATAATAAACTACCTCCATAAATCAACAGTAACTACGAGAAAAAACCACCAACATCTCTCAACGCCGGCGTTAGTTCGTCGAAATCGGCTTTGGTTTTGCAGTAGAATCCCACGCACGAACTCGGATCGATGTCATCGAATCTGATCTTACGCGGCCACCGACAGTGATAACTCTGCAAAAAGATAAAGGTCATTTAACGGAGATGGTATTATAAAAACTCTAATTTTCAGATGTATGTAGATGAAGTCCGGTGAGTCACCCCACACCAGTCCCGTCTGTACTAAGGGACTACTATGTGAGATAAAACTTATGTGGAACACAGAAAAGATTCTACAGAAAGAGATATGCTTAGGTTACAACGTTGAAAATGGCGTCCGTTCAAAACTAATACCGTAATAAGGACACAGCGGCATTAGTAAGATGAAATGCCTTTACAAAAAAACTATCAAAAATTAAGATATGGTCTATTTTCTAAGGGCAGCTTGAACTTACAATAACTGAATCTGACTACAACTCAGAACCTTCAAGCTGAAATCCATCTCATCCATATCGGCGCACTTCTGCGAGTAATGCGGATCCAAGTACAGGACACTGCGTTTGTGCCAGCCGACGAAGTACATGCCGTGTTTGGGTTTGCCACCGATGACACCGATACAGTGTTCGAGGGAGAATAGCGTTTGCAGGTGATGAGCGTAGACGTCGTTGACCTGAAAATCGATTTGAATTTAACTTAGTTTTTTTGTTGTTGGGTTGTCTCACTCGGATCAAGACTTTGCCGGCTCCCAGTCACGAATGGCGCTTGCTTGCCAAAGGCATATCATGGAATCAAGTTCCAAGTCACTCCATCGGATGTTCAGGGCAAGTTCTTTAGCCACCATATCAGCTAATAGGTCACACTTCTGTTTGATTGCCATGAAGCTTTGGGTGACGGCCCCGGGATGCCGTAGAAGAAAATTTCGATACCAAATCATGGCGATATAGAGTGAAACATTAAGTGCAACTTGCGTCAAAATGGCCAGTCATAAAATGAGTGAAGAATAAAATAACTGACTATAGTTATACCAACCTTCTCACAGCCCAATCGCAATGGAGTCAACAGCAGCAACGACTTCATCCAAGTTGTATCACCATGTTGATTGTCAACAACAACAACAACAACAACAACATGTCATTAACAAATGTTCTACCAACCCTCTCACAGCCCAATCGCAATGGAATCAGCAGCAGCAACGACTTCACCCAAGTCATATCACCATGTTGATTGTCCACGGCACCGCACATCACGTCCACGTCTCGCTTGAACACGGTACAGTCGCGCGAGACATACACCGCCAGTTGACTGAGCACGCTGTCGCGCTGGCACTGTTGCGAACAGAAGACGTCGCTGCAAAAATTATAGAGATAGATATAATTGATGACACCTAATGCTAAGACAGCGGGACTTTTCACTTGTAAACAGGATACTCGCAAAGGATTTCTAAAAACCTACGTTCGACTTGGTGTAAAAACCACCGAAGTTTACCTGGCCTGTCTAAATACTAGCGGTCATCACTTTCACTTATAGAAATACATGAAAACTGTGGTATCATCGATTTGTAACAAATTGGTAACGGAAATACGTTTACAAAAAACAAAACACTACTATAGGAGTAAGAAATATTGAAGAATGGTTCAGTGTAAATCAATGGTTCAATAAAAATTCAGAAATTTTCCCAACCGAATCAACGAAGCCACCGACGCCGGACCATACCAGTCGCCGACCACCTTATCGTGATTGGTGCCGGCCAACTCGACGAGTTGATGGATCGATAGCGGACTGGTGATCTTATCATTGAAGTAGGACAGCACACGACGATGGTGCAGGTCGTCGATGGCGGACGCGGATCGGAGATTCCAATCTGGGAAAATATTGCTTCGTCAAAGTATCTTGTTATCAATAAAATCTTCTGCAGTTCAATATATAAAGATAAGAAATTTTCCATACATAGGCGAAACTTTTCGTGACGTTCCGAAATATTTTGGCACTCAAAACAGAAGAAAATTCCAAACCGAAACGTTGCCAATTGCAACTCGACTATGAATACAATGTTAGGTCGTCTGTCTAGTCTAGTGCGTAGGGCGCCAGCTTAGGAAACTGGCGGTCCCAAGTTCGAAACCTTAAATGAGACACAGATCCTGAAGCGTTGCTCTGATCTGAGGTTTCTACCATTGCCCGTCAGTTTATCCAACTATCTGGCCACTACGAAAACATCATTCTGAATGGTATTAGTGTGCCTTGATAGCTTCAATTAATGAAAAAGTCCAAGGTCGGGCCTAAGATTTCTGAATCGAGCTCACCTCTTCCCAGTAAATGTAATGTGAGCGCATGTGCCAGCATCATCTGGCCACTTCTAAGCATACATCCCCAGCCGCAGTCGGAGGTCATCGAGCTCGTGCCGATCGGCGGGAAATCAGTTCTGAGATTAATAAAATGATTTAATTATATTCGTTGTTATTAATTGATAATTTTGATAAAGTGAAATGATTTTTTTTATATTTCGACTGTCTTGCACTTTTAAAGTAAGTCATTATTTTGTGCCCTGTTTTCAATATATATCATGATAATGAATGATAGATAATAAACCTAACTGATAATGAAAGATACATAATAAACCTAAACGGTAATGAAAAGAAAAAATAATAATTCGAACCTGTAAGTGAACCAGGGTCGTGAGACGAAATCCACCTGAAACTCGCCGAAACTGCTTCGATCGTCAGAAGTAAAAGGTGTCAGTGGTCTGTCGTCATCTGAAAATAATAACGAATTAGGAATAAGAAAAATATAATCATAAAAAAATAATAAGAGTAAAAATCATAATTAATAATAATTTATGGAGTACGTCGACTAAAATCAATCAATTATCTTCATTGGTACTTGGTAGGCGGGCGGGCAAGTTGCCAATAAACAAGATTTTTTTCCTTCAGTAAACGTTGCATAACAACTTTTTATTTTCTTTCTCGAAAAAAATTATATATTAAATTTTCGACCCTAATTCCAATCGGAAATGTACCCGAAATTACTCTTTTTACTGACTTCACTAAATTGCATACTTTACAATAACGAACGACACATTAATGTTTTCATAAATAGCACTATCCTTGTGCGTGCTAAAGTGAAATTTCCATTACAAATACAAATCTAGGCCACCGACCTTCCTCAAAAGCCCGATACATTCTACCCAGCAGCCAGATCGGGTGCTCGGCATGGAACGACGAGTATTTCTTCCACGTCCAGCCTAGAAATTGTTTGTTAAATTTATATAACAATATATAATATATTCGAAACATATAAGTATAAAAAATAAATAAATATAAATTTTGTGAGACCAAATTCACAACGTTTTTTACGTCAGCTACGAATATCTTTTCAACAGATAAAGTGTTCTAATTAGAATATAATAAATTAGCATTGTATAAAACTAAAAAAATATAGCAGACTTATTAGCCTAGCCAACCGTATTTTAATTTATTCCAAGCATGGGTCATGTGTTTTCGCATTCTAGTAGTGGAGTCCGTGTCATCAGTATCAGCTAGAAAACATACAAAATGTTTTTGAACAATACGCATGGCGCCTGGGTATGTAGGATTGTTTCTTTCCAATACGGTATGCAAAATAATATAAATATAAAAAAATACTAAAAACAGGCAGCTATTCAACAGATGATTGGCACCGATAGTCACGTATAGTGTCGAAGGTTATGATCGAAACACCATTAGGTCTAAAAATCTCTAATTTCCATTTGTAAATTAGAACGCGTATTTTACAGGTTATACATTTTCATATGATACATTCTCAATTGATTATCTTGACTCACAACTCAACAGTCTGTATGGTGACGTTCATTGCGTTGCCAACAGACAACAGATCGAAACTATGATTCATGAACTAACAACATCAACATGTACTCATTCTAAGTACAGTGAACATCTTACAGACTGACTCACAAAACAGAATCATTCTCAAACTCACTGGCGGACGAGCTTAATCTCCAATGTGAGGGGAATTTTATTAAAGAGGGGGGTATCGACATTTTTCTGGTAACTTTACCTACACCTTAAGGAACAAATTCTACTTTTTGAAAATGCCAAAGAGGGGGGATTTTCCTCGTCCGCTAGTGCTCAAACTGACTAGTATAACTGGACTAACCCGCCGTCGGTTCTTCCTCATAGTGAATCGGTGATGGTGCTCGGTGCGGTACAAACAAACTCTCAAAGGCGTCTTCGTTCACGGAAAGCACGACCATTTGTGAGTCCTCATACGACGTCATGACCGGGGATGTGGCACAACTGCTGCTGCCTGGTTGACTGCAAATGAAGCAACAAAATTAGAAATTATTTTGGTCGTTGACGGTTTACTTTTTGAGTGAGTGAGTGAGTGAGTGAGTCAATGAGTGTGTGAGTGAATGGGCGAATGAGTAAATGAGTGAGGGCGTAAGGGTGATGTAGCACAACTGCTGCTGCCCGGTTGAGTGAAATTGTATAGCGGGATGAATACTGACACAAAGACAAGACAGAATATATTTGAATTCGACAGGGGTGGGCCGGGTTTTTTGGCGTTTTGCAGGGGTGGGGGTGGGGTAGAATTTTGAAATCTCAGTTTACCCCCCCCCCCCCCGTCCCGAAAAGTGGGGGGGGGAGTGTGGTCGGGTAGGGGGGGGGGGGGGGGGTAGAAAAATTTTTTCGCAAATAAACCTTGTTTTTTGCTTGTTTTTGCTAAAAAAATCTCCTATTATAAGGTATAAACATCACATGCAGACATGAGAAGCTAGCGGTGTAGCGGTGATTTTGTCACCGCTAGGCATCCTGAATCACCGCTAGAAATGGTCTAGCGGTGACAGAAAAAAATAATACGTTGAAATGTAAAAAAGGGGGTCTCCGAGTGGCTAAAATTTGTTCACGATAAAACGTTAAAAACTACCTTTTTAAATGGTGTGAGTAATATACAATGGTCATAAAAAGATACCTTTTTTGCAAGTTGGGTCGGGAAATGATACCTTTTTTGCAAGTTGGGTCGAGAAATGATACCTTTTTCGCAAGTTGGCTCGAGGTGTGATACCTTTTTTGCAAGTTTGCTCTAAAAAATTATACCTTTTTGCAAGTTGGGTCAAGAAATGATTCCTTTTTTTTGAAGTAGGGTCAAGAAATGGTACCTTTTTTGCAAGTTGGGTTGAGAAATGATACCTTTTTTGCAAGTAGGGTCAAGAAAAGATACTTTTTTGCAAGTTGGCAAGTTTGCAAGATTTTGGCTTTAGCAAAAAGTGTATTAACTTATACCACTGTGCCGAAAGACTTCGCAGGAAACTACATAATAATCCGAACTCACTTGATGTTAAAATCAGCCATTATTTAGCTGAGAAGGCTTTCATAACTCGCAAAAAGGCTGATGACACCTTTTATGATAATAAACAGCTTCAAAATCAAGACTCTCGTACCTTCTGGAAATTTATTAAACAAAGATTACCAAATATGACATCTTCCAGACCTTCAGTTAACACCAATGGTTTACCAATCAATGATGATACTTCTGCGGCTAGAGCCTTCTCAGAATTCTTTTCGTCCACTTTCAATCATATGGACTATACTGATACTGATGTCTTAATTTGTAGCTCATTTGATCTTCACCCAATTGATATTGTGGAGCCCATACCTTTATTCACACCCGATCATGTTTTAAAATATATTAACATGCTTCCAAATAAACTGACTTCTGTAACTAATGATTTCTCACCATTTTTACTTAAAAAATTATCTACTGGTTTGTTGGTGCCTCTCTCGAAATTGTTCAATATAATTATTTGTAATCACATTATTCCTGACGCTTGGCGACTCAGCACCATTACTCCAATACCAAAATCACCTTCACCTGATACAATCACTCAGTTTAGACCTATTTCAATAACGTGTGCTGACGGCAAGCTCTTTGAGTATTTTATCAAAGATTTATTACTCGAACACTTCAATGTAAATAATCTCATCTCCCCGCACCAATTTGGTTTCTTAACAGGAAGATCTACTTGTGGGAACCTTCTATCGTATTTACACAATATTCTTACCTATCTTGATTTGCGCATACCTGTTGATGTTATATATCTTGATTTTGCCAAAGCCTTTGACAAGGTTTCCCACAAGTTACTCATAGCTAAACTCGTAAAATACAAAGTTAACCCTCAACTTGTTAACATTATCCAAAACTGGTTAACCAATAGGTCACAGGCCGTTCGCTTTAACAATTCCACATCTGATCATATGCCGGTTCTCAGTGGTGTTCCCCAAGGAACAGTACTTGGGCCAATACTTTTTGTTATTTTCACCTTTGATTTAATTAAAATCATTAAATGTCCATTCTTTTATGCAGATGATTCCAAAATTCTACAACCTATTCACTCACTTGATGATTTCCATCAACTTCAGTCCGATATTAATAATATACTTCGTTGGTGCAACCACAACGGCATGTTCCTTAATAACTCCAAATCCCTCATTTTGCATTTTGGAACTAATAATCCTGAACATGTATATGAAGTGGATGGACAACCGATAAATGCAGTTGATCAAGTTAGAGATCTAGGCATAATAGTTGACTCAAAGCTTTCATTCAAACAACATATCACAAATCTCTGTCACAAAGCCAACCAAAAAGTAGCTATTCTACGAAACACCTTTTATGCCAAAGATACAGCCTTTCATTTACAACTTTATAAATGTTTCATACTGCCACTCATTGATTACTGTTCGCCTGTTATTATATATAGTACCAAAAAGCAGCTCAACGATCTTGAAACTATTCAAAGGAAATTCACTCTATACACTCTCAATCTTTTTGATATTCCCTATAATGATAGATTAAAATCTATTAATTTGCCTACTATTGAAACAAGATTGCTGACTAATGATTTGGTTACAACTCGCGACTATTTCTCCGGTTCGTTATACTTGAATTTTTATCCATTTACTCATTCTGTTGATTATACTCGTAGTGCCCTTTTTAAACCTCGATGCCAAACATCTACATTTGCTAATTTTTGGTCTAATAGAATTATCAACGTTTATGAAAAGGTTCCTAAAGACACCCTCAAAACCCGTAAATCTATAATTAATTACATAAAACAGCATGAGTTGAAATTCTCTTGATTGATTTTCCACATTGAATTATTATTTTTTTTGTTCACACCTATTACACTTTTTTACATTCCATTCGTCCCTACATTCATTCTACTATTAATACCATCTCCATTTAACACACACTTATACTCGAATGTGCTGAATAAAATAAAATAAAAAAGTTGGCTGTACTAAAATTTATACCTTTTTTGCAAGTTGGGTCAAGAAATATACCTTTTTTGCAAGTTGGCTCCAAAAATTATACCTTTTTTGCAAGTTGGGTCATGAAGTGATACCTTTTTTGCAAATAGGGTCAAGTAATGATACCTTTTTTACAAGTCGAGTTGAGAAATGATACCTTTTTTGCAAGTAGGGTCAAGAAATGATACCTTTTTTTGCAAGTTGGGTCAAGAAGTGAAACCTTTTTTGCAAATAGGGTCAAGAAATGATACCTTTTTTACAAGTCGAATTGAGAAATGATACCTTTTTTGCAAGTAGGGTCAAGAGATGATACCTTTTTTGCAAGTTGGCTCTAAAAGTTATACCTTTTTTGCAAGTTGGGTTCAGAAAGGATACCTTTTTTGCAAGTTGGGTCATGAAGTGATACCTTTATTGCAAGTTAGGTAGAGAAACGATACCTTTTTTGCAAGTTGGGTCAAGAAATGATACCTCTTTTGCAAATAGGGTAAAGTAATGATACCTTTTTTACAAGTCGAGTTGAGAAATGATACCTTTTTTGCAAGTAGGGTCAAGAAATGATACCTTTTTTGCAAGTTGGGTCAAGAAGTGAAACCTTTTTTGCAAATAGGGTCAAGAAATGATACCTTTTTTACAAGTCGAATTGAGAAATGATACCTTTTTTGCAAGTAGGGTCAAGAAATGATACCTTTTTTGCAAGTTGGCTCTAAAAGTTATACCTTTTTTGCAAGTTGGGTTCAGAAAGGATACCTTTTTTGCAAGTTGGGTCATGAAGTGATACCTTTTTTGCAAGTTAGGTAGAGAAACGATACCTTTTTTGCAAGTTGGGTCAAGAAATGATACCTCTTTTGCAAGTAGGGTCAAGAAATGATACCGTTTTTTGCAAGCTGGGACGAGAAATAAAACCTTTTTTCAAGTTGGCTCGAAAAACACAGTTTGCAAGTTGCCTGAGAAATGATACCTTTTTTGCAAGTAGGATCAAGAAATGATATCATTTTTGCAAGTTGGATCGAGGAATGACACGTTTTGTCAGTGAAAAAAATCATGCCTTTATTGAAAAGTCGTCTCTGAAAATTATACCTTTCTTGCAAGTTGGCTAAAAAAATTAAGCCTTTTTGCAACTTGGGTCAAGAAATAATACCTTTTTGGCAAGTTTGCCAAATTAATTAAGAAAAGTATACAAAATTCGGCTCGAAATATGTTTTCACGCTCTGGTGATGATACTGTACGCCTCATTTTCGGCGCCACTTGCACTTGCAATCAGCAAAACCCGGGATTTAATAAAACGCATCCAATAAAAATTAGTTTTGAAAACGTCAAAATTTCTGTGCTACGTCACGAGCGTCCAACACGTTTCCAATACAAAGAACTGGGAGTGGAAAGATTAAATTTTCGGCGCTACGCGCCATCCATTTTCGCAGTTTCTTCCAATTAAATTTGCAATCTAATCTCGGTCTTCCAAGATATGTAACAATACATTTGTCGCTTCCCTCGTCAAGTGGTTAAGGCGTCGGCTTCGCTCGCCGACGTTTCTGGCTCGAGCCCCGGGTTGAGACACAGCGCATTCAAGAACGTTGTTGATGATCAGTGATTGTCATTGTAAATCGGATGACCGTTATTTCACTATTGTGACTTGGTATCCTACTTTGCTATTATGGCATAACAACTGAATAAATTTGAATTTGAATACAAAGCTGTAGTACTGAAAACAAAAATTTTGGCGCTACGCGCCATTCGTTCATGGGCTTCCAAGATACGTTTCCCAATGCAAAAAATCAGGCTGGAAACGTCAAAATTTTAGCGCTACGCGCCATCGATTTTCGCACTTTTAAATCATGATTATAAGACCGAGCAGTAATGCTAAAAAACGTTTCGGCGCCACTTAAATCAGTTCTGGAGTGTTCAAGATACGTAACATATACAGAGCAATTGTACTGAAAGCATAAAAATTTCGGCGCTACGCGCCATCAGTTCATGCGTTTCACAGATTTGTACGTCCTCAATGCAAAGAAGTAATGCTGGAAATTACAAATTTTTGGCGCCAAGTGAAATCGATATTCAGGCTTTTAAATCATGAAGCAAAAACAAAGCAGTAATGCTGAAAACTGAAAAATTTCAGCGCCACTATCAATCAGTTTTCGGGCCTTCAAGACACGTCTGCAATACAAAGAAGCAAAGCTGGAAACGTCGAAATTTTGGCGCTGCGCGCCATCCATTCTCGGCCTTTTGTTTAAGCATGATTCAAAGGACAAAGCTGTGATGCTATCGCTAAAAACGTCAGACTTTCAGCTTCATTTGAAATGAGTTCCTGGGGAGCATCCAATACGAGGAAATAGAACTGAAAACGTTGAAGTTTCGGCGCTATGCGCCTCTTGTTTATGCGCTTCCAAGATACGTCTCTAATACAACTTAGTAGGTCTGGAAATGTCTAATTTTCAGCGCTGTGCCATCCATTTTTGGACTTAAAAAAACGTAACTCACACAAAAAGTGGGAACAAAGCTTTCAATTTCACGCTATTATGACGATTAGAACACATAATAACTGTTCTACGCGCTTTTAACACTAAGAAAACACCAGACATGATTATTAGAAACCTTTTCAGTGACCCAGAAAAACATGTAAAAAAGGGGTCTCTAGGCTCAGTCAACTTGCAAAAAAGGGGGTTGAAATTGGCTGCAAAATCACCGCTAGAAAATTCTCCCTTCTCATGTCTGATCACATGTACCGGTTTTTCAGGTTTTAACCAAGAAAATTGACCCAGAAAGTGTTTGTTCGAAAAAAAATTCTCACAACCAAAATTTTTTGAAAAATGAGCCTCAAAATCGAGGTTTTGAGGCCGATTTTCTCAAAAATTTCGAGTAGGGGGATAGGGGGCAGGCGACCTAAATTTTTGTCTAGCGGGGGGGTGCTACCCGCCGACCCTGAAAAGTGTGGGGGGGGGGGGGTAACCCCCTACCCCCCCCCCCAGCGGCCCGCCTCTGGAATTCGAAATAGTTACCAACCCCAAATCATCATGTATCATCTCCCGGTGATTATTATGGAGACCGTTACGCGTGGATTTCGGACTCTTAGCGCCTTCAACTGTGTTGGTCTCGTCCTCGGGCACTAGAACCTGAAACTTTTGTCTTCAAAAGTGGGCAAAGTTAAAAGGCATATGAATAATCAAATCATTTTGAACCCTGATTTTAGACCACTGCCGGACGATATAACTCCTCAAAGAGATGGAAACTTTTATCAAAGAGGGAATTAAAAGTTTTCAGGGCATATACCTACACCCTAGAGAATACAATGTACTTTATGGAAACGCCAAAGGGGAATTCCACTTCTCCCACCCCTTCTCATCCGCCAGTGCTTAC
>OZ038445.1:7241181-7278681 GCA_964036265.1 Daptonema setosum
CACTCACTCACTCACTCACTCTCTCAAAAAGTTTACAAGTATTCAATTCTGTTTGCTCATATATTTTTTTGCGCCTACGGTCGGCGTTGAACTTTTCTAGGTTTTTTTTATAATTTCTTGAAAATAGCGGTGAACCTGTTCTGCACCAACACCAAATTGTCGACAACACCAAAATCGACAACACCAAAATTTTCACTAAAAAACCCCAACATACACCATTTTCAACTTCTAAAGCACCTGACCCACCCCACCCCACCCCCCACCCCACCCCACCCTAAGTCAAACCCCACCCCACCCCCCACCCCACCCAAAGTCAAACCCACCCCCACCCCACCCCCACCCCCACCCCACCCCCACCCTAAGTCAAACCCAACCCCACCCCACCCCACCCCCACCCCAACCCCACCCCACCCCCACCCCACCCTAAGTCAAACCCAAACCCACCCCACCCCAACCCACCCCCACCCCACCCTAAGTCAAACCCCCACCCCACCCCACCCACCCCCCACTGTCAAACCTCAGATGGGGTTTGACAGTGGGGGGTGGGGGGTGGGGTGGGGTTTGACTTAGGGTGGGGTGGGGGGTGGGTTGGGGTGGGGTGGGTTTGGGTTTGACTTAGGGTGGGGTGGGGGTGGGGTGGGGTTGGGGTTGGGGTGGGGGTGGGTGGGGTGGGGGTTGGGGTTTGACTTAGGGTGGGGTGGGTGGGGTGGGGTTGGGTTTGACTTTGGGTGGGGTGGGGGTGGGGTGGGGTTTGACTTAGGGTGGGGTGGGGTGGGGGTGGGGTGGGGTGGGGGTGGGGGTGGGGTGGGGTGGGGTGGGTCAGGTGCTTTAGAAGTTGAAAATGGTGTATGTTGGGGTTTTTAGTGAAAATTTTGGTGTTGTCGATTTTGGTGTTGTCGACAATTTTGGTGTTGCAGAACAGGTTCACCGGAAAATAGGTAAAATAATAAAAATATCGGTATAATATGAGAAACAATCCACTAACTAGTAAAAACCATTTTCAGGACATTCAATCTGTGAAGAATCCTCAAAAATGTTAACCGAATTAGACGTGGCCCGTTGGCTGGGTATGTCGTTGTTTGAGATCTGGTTGCACCTGGTCGGTTTACTGTTCGGATCCATACTGCTGACTATAAAAATTGTCTACGAATTGAGTGAGCGCGAACTTTCTTATTGGCTTGTGTTCAGGTTGGTAGAGACTCTTCAAACTATATTTGTTCCTTTCCCTTGTCCAGTGGTTAAGGCACCGGCCTCGCATGCCGATGGTCCTGGTTCGGCCCCCGGGTTGTGACACAGCGAACTCCAGAACGTTGTTGATGATCAGTGATTGTTATTTTAATTTATTTGTGACTTGGTATCGAACTTTTCTATTATGGCATATTAACTGAATAAATTTGATTTTTTTAAACTATTCATAAACTAAACTCCAAACCCGACAATCCGCTTTGCGATAGTCGGTGTACGCTGTCCTGATTTCTGGTACAGTTAGTCGTTTCAGTATTTATCACGCTGCAGCAGCTACACATTTTTTTTATTTCAGCCCGTTGCTGTGCGTTTCCGCGTTGGACGCTTATTACATTATCATCGTCTTCCTGCGTACTTATTACAGTGATCGGGTTGGTTTTCTTGGTTGGACGGTTAGAATATACATAATTCTACTCAGAAAGTTTAGCTATATCCTTTCTTTTAATTTTCTGAAATAATTCGTTGATTCAATCAGTATTCGTTTCAGGCTCTCAAAACGTCTCTCCTGCGTGTGCTCGGGAGTTGGGCGGCTTTGGTGCTCATCGCAACGTTTGAGGTCAGTTAGAGCGGAATTTACAATTGTGCTTACTCGTTTACTCTATCACTATCTCACTCACAATCACTCACACTCATTCATTTGTTCCATAACTATCTCATTCATTTAATCAATGCCTCGATCATTCGCTCAGGTCAGTTAGAGCAGCCAGTTGCAATCATGCTCTTTCCTTCTTCGCTGTCTCACTCGACTCACCCATTCAATCATTCCATATCTCAATCGATCAATCACCAATAAGTCACTCGTTCAATCAATCCATAACTGACTAATTCAATTAATACATCACTCATTCATTCAAACAATCTTTAACTCCTTCAATCAATCTATAACTCACTCATTCTATCAGTCCATCACTTAATCAACCAATAACTTATTTATTCAATCAATCCATAAGTCGTATCTAATTCATCAAGTTTTGTGTTCGTGATTGTAATTTGGAAATGATGACCGTTATTTCACAATGTGACTTGGTATTCCTCGTTGCCATTATGGTGCGAAAGCTGAAATAAACTTGGAACTAACTCATCAATCAATCATCAACTCACTCATTCGATCAATCCATAACTCACTCATTTCAGCATTACATAATCCATATATCACCGTTTTTTTCCTTCAAACTTCAAATAATAATTTTCAATAAACCAGTAAGTTCAACGAAATATCATTTTCTAGGTCGTACTCTGTGCCAAGCTGGACATCCACGAACGTGACAGTCACGTCGACGAGCCCATGAAAGCCACGTATCAGCAGACGTTTCTCCAAACTTCGTTCGGCGTCGTATTTCTACCGTTTTGGTTGTTTATGGGCTTTTTACTACCGCATGCCTGTCATTTGTCCACGTGACGCCAGATGAATAATGTTTGCGCGTATTGACACTTCTGAGATTCTGAGAAGGTAGTCATGGCCGAGTGGTTACGGTGCTGGACTGCGGTGCGCAGGTTCGATGGTTCAAGACCGCCATTTGGTATGTTATGATGATATTGAACAAGTTGCGGTGGTGATGGGGTATGTGTGAACATGCTTACCAAAAAATTATGGAGTTTTTATAGATGTTCAAAATGTCATGAGACGTGAAAACAAACCGTATTTTGTCACACAAAACCCACTGGCATCTCCTCAATATTTGGGGTTCGTGTTCGTATGACAACTGCTCTGTCGATTTTCCCATTTGGTGAGCATGCATGTGAGAGCCGAAAGGGGTGCAGTTATGCAATCATAATCACCTGGTTGATACCCTTCGCTGCAGTCTCATTCCTTACCCGTTGTTTTTATAGCGTTTATGTGGGACAGCGACATAATACATGTGTCACATTCTTTAATTGTTCGTTAATCCGTTGGTTTTTGGCGTGCGTAAAGTCAATTATATTAAATATTATTCTAGTTATTCGCATTGAATACACTGTAATTTGCTTTCAAATGGCTGTGATATATCATTACTTATTTTATGTGTGTATATAAATTTTGTATATATTAAACGATTTATTTATTGATCAAGTTTTTAACAATTTTGTAACGGAATGAACTTACAAAGTCAGACGGGTTTACTTGAATGTCGGGTCGGATTCTGAATAATTTTATATGGCTCAACCAGACCTAAATGGTCATTTTTATGTAACTATGTCCTTATGATAAACTGTGACCAACAAGCTTGTATAAACTGCTTCAAATTGATCAACTTAGGATGAATGAAGAAGGTTTTGTATTTTCCTTTTAATCAACTGAGTTTTGAGGAATTGCTTTACCAAATTAATTTAGATCAGCGACTATACAATAAATAAAGATAAATAAGTAAGAGAGTTCAGAAACGTAACTATTTTCGGGTTATCTTTCCAGCAATTAGACCCAGAATCCTTCAGCGTTGGTATCCCGAAATGTCCGTGGCCAACATGAACCTAATCGCGTGTGTCGATGCCAACATGGGAATCGGAAAAGCCGGTACGCTGCCTTGGCACTTACGCAAGGATTTCGAAGTGTTCGTTATTTGAAAAATCTTTAGTGGCTGTGATTGGCTTGATTGGTTAACTGAATGGACGAGTGTATAACTGATTGATTAGTTGACTGGTTGATTGGTAAAGGGAACAGCTAAAAAAGTAGAAATGCTCGACTGGTGAACTGACTGACTGATGGTTAACTAAATGCCAGAACGTATAACTTATTGATAGGTTAGCTGAGAGACTAAAATAACGGAATTTCCGATTTTGTCTGCTAACAAACTGCATTTTATTAATGTTTTTCGAATTTCAAGAGAGATAAGTTTTTTTGCAGTTTTATATAATCATATACCAATATTGCAGCTTCGTCAAACTCACCAGTGAAACGGTGGATCCGACCAAGCAAAATGTGGTCATCATGGGCCGCAAATGCTACGAAAGCATTCCGAAGAAGTTTCGACCACTAAAGAATCGCATCAACTTCGTGTTGAGTCGAACGATCAAGAACTTTGAGGGTGAACCGGAGGTGAAAGTGTGCGCCAGCTTGGAGGAGGTTACTTACTCACGCTTTGACTCTCACTAAGGCATATTCCACTTACACGCCCATTTACTAACCATTCACTCAAACTCACTCACTCATTCACCAACTCATTCACTAATTCACTGAGTCACCCACACACTCACTCACTTACTCATTCACTTACACATTCACTAATTCATTCAGTCACTCACTCACTCAACCACTAAATTTAATTCTCTCCACTCACTCACTCAATTACTCATTCACTCACTCATTTACTTACACATTCACTAATTCACTCCGTCACCCTCACCACCCACACGCTCGCTCATCCACTCGCTGACTCGCTCACTCACTCACCGACTGGCTCACTCACTCACTCACCCGCCCACTCTTTTAATCACGCACTCACTCGTATAAACTCGTTTGAATCAAATCGTTTCAGGTATTCGCCCAACTGGCACAACCTTCGTTGGCCGGCACCTACGAATCGATCTGGAACATAGGTGGTCGCGATATATATGCCCTCGGGTTACGGTCACCGTATCTGCATCGAATCTACCTAACTCGGCTGCAGAAGTCCTTTGATTGTGATGTTTCATTTCCCGAGTTTGAGCAAGAAGATTTCGTACCGGTTGGTTGGTTGGTTGGTTGGGTAGGCCCTCAATTCACAACAATGGTGAACCACATACGGTGAGGGATAATGGTGTTTGGCATTTTGTCCTGCTCACACCAGGAGACGGAACGCCACTTCAGCCTCAGCAGAGTTGGCTAACCAAACGATGTTCACGATTATCAGTGGTAATCGTATGTGTGCGTACCGGGCTATATCGAGTGTGTCTTCACCCGTACGCTGACCGCCACCACCTAACCCAGCAGCCAAGAGTCGAACCCGGGACCTGGCGATCCTAAGTCTAACACTCAACCAACTAAGCTAGGCGGCCGGTTGGTGGGAGTGAGTTAGTTGATGAGTTATTGAGTGGGCGCTGAGTCAAGTGAGTCGATGAGTGGGGTACGGTTGCTATATCTGCAATAATCTACCTGACTCGACTGCAGAAGTCCTTTGATTGTGATGTCTCATTACCCGAACTCAACAAGGAAGCATTCAATCTGTGAAGAATCCTCAAAAATGTTAACCGAATTAGACGTGGCCCGTTGGCTGGGTATGTCGTTGTTTGAGATCTGGTTGCACCTGGTCGGTTTACTGTTCGGATCCATACTGCTGACTATAAAAATTGTCTACGAATTGAGTGAGCGCGAACTTTCTTATTGGCTTGTGTTCAGGTTGGTAGAGACTCTTCAAACTATATTTGTTCCTTTCCCTTGTCCAGTGGTTAAGGCACCGGCCTCGCATGCCGATGGTCCTGGTTCGGCCCCCGGGTTGTGACACAGCGAACTCCAGAACGTTGTTGATGATCAGTGATTGTTATTTTAATTTATTTGTGACTTGGTATCGAACTTTTCTATTATGGCATATTAACTGAATAAATTTGATTTTTTTAAACTATTCATAAACTAAACTCCAAACCCGACAATCCGCTTTGCGATAGTCGGTGTACGCTGTCCTGATTTCTGGTACAGTTAGTCGTTTCAGTATTTATCACGCTGCAGCAGCTACACATTTTTTTTATTTCAGCCCGTTGCTGTGCGTTTCCGCGTTGGACGCTTATTACATTATCATCGTCTTCCTGCGTACTTATTACAGTGATCGGGTTGGTTTTCTTGGTTGGACGGTTAGAATATACATAATTCTACTCAGAAAGTTTAGCTATATCCTTTCTTTTAATTTCCTGAAATAATTCGTTGATTCAATCAGTATTCGTTTCAGGCTCTCAAAACGTCTCTCCTGCGTGTGCTCGGGAGTTGGGCGGCTTTGGTGCTCATCGCAACGTTTGAGGTCAGTTAGAGCGGAATTTACAATTGTGCTTACTCGTTTACTCTATCACTATCTCACTCACAATCACTCACACTCATTCATTTGTTCCATAACTATCTCATTCATTTAATCAATGCCTCGATCATTCGCTCAGGTCAGTTAGAGCAGCCAGTTGCAATCATGCTCTTTCCTTCTTCGCTGTCTCACTCGACTCACCCATTCAATCATTCCATATCTCAATCGATCAATCACCAATAAGTCACTCGTTCAATCAATCCATAACTGACTAATTCAATTAATACATCACTCATTCATTCAAACAATCTTTAACTCCTTCAATCAATCTATAACTCACTCATTCTATCAGTCCATCACTTAATCAACCAATAACTTATTTATTCAATCAATCCATAAGTCGTATCTAATTCATCAAGTTTTGTGTTCGTGATTGTAATTTGGAAATGATGACCGTTATTTCACAATGTGACTTGGTATTCCTCGTTGCCATTATGGTGCGAAAGCTGAAATAAACTTGGAACTAACTCATCAATCAATCATCAACTCACTCATTCGATCAATCCATAACTCACTCATTTCAGCATTACATAATCCATATATCACCGTTTTTTTCCTTCAAACTTCAAATAATAATTTTCAATAAACCAGTAAGTTCAACGAAATATCATTTTCTAGGTCGTACTCTGTGCCAAGCTGGACATCCACGAACGTGACAGTCACGTCGACGAGCCCATGAAAGCCACGTATCAGCAGACGTTTCTCCAAACTTCGTTCGGCGTCGTATTTCTACCGTTTTGGTTGTTTATGGGCTTTTTACTACCGCATGCCTGTCATTTGTCCACGTGACGCCAGATGAATAATGTTTGCGCGTATTGACACTTCTGAGATTCTGAGAAGGTAGTCATGGCCGAGTGGTTACGGTGCTGGACTGCGGTGCGCAGGTTCGATGGTTCAAGACCGCCATTTGGTATGTTATGATGATATTGAACAAGTTGCGGTGGTGATGGGGTATGTGTGAACATGCTTACCAAAAAATTATGGAGTTTTTATAGATGTTCAAAATGTCATGAGACGTGAAAACAAACCGTATTTTGTCACACAAAACCCACTGGCATCTCCTCAATATTTGGGGTTCGTGTTCGTATGACAACTGCTCTGTCGATTTTCCCATTTGGTGAGCATGCATGTGAGAGCCGAAAGGGGTGCAGTTATGCAATCATAATCACCTGGTTGATACCCTTCGCTGCAGTCTCATTCCTTACCCGTTGTTTTTATAGCGTTTATGTGGGACAGCGACATAATACATGTGTCACATTCTTTAATTGTTCGTTAATCCGTTGGTTTTTGGCGTGCGTAAAGTCAATTATATTAAATATTATTCTAGTTATTCGCATTGAATACACTGTAATTTGCTTTCAAATGGCTGTGATATATCATTACTTATTTTATGTGTGTATATAAATTTTGTATATATTAAACGATTTATTTATTGATCAAGTTTTTAACAATTTTGTAACGGAATGAACTTACAAAGTCAGACGGGTTTACTTGAATGTCGGGTCGGATTCTGAATAATTTTATATGGCTCAACCAGACCTAAATGGTCATTTTTATGTAACTATGTCCTTATGATAAACTGTGACCAACAAGCTTGTATAAACTGCTTCAAATTGATCAACTTAGGATGAATGAAGAAGGTTTTGTATTTTCCTTTTAATCAACTGAGTTTTGAGGAATTGCTTTACCAAATTAATTTAGATCAGCGACTATACAATAAATAAAGATAAATAAGTAAGAGAGTTCAGAAACGTAACTATTTTCGGGTTATCTTTCCAGCAATTAGACCCAGAATCCTTCAGCGTTGGTATCCCGAAATGTCCGTGGCCAACATGAACCTAATCGCGTGTGTCGATGCCAACATGGGAATCGGAAAAGCCGGTACGCTGCCTTGGCACTTACGCAAGGATTTCGAAGTGTTCGTTATTTGAAAAATCTTTAGTGGCTGTGATTGGCTTGATTGGTTAACTGAATGGACGAGTGTATAACTGATTGATTAGTTGACTGGTTGATTGGTAAAGGGAACAGCTAAAAAAGTAGAAATGCTCGACTGGTGAACTGACTGACTGATGGTTAACTAAATGCCAGAACGTATAACTTATTGATAGGTTAGCTGAGAGACTAAAATAACGGAATTTCCGATTTTGTCTGCTAACAAACTGCATTTTATTAATGTTTTTCGAATTTCAAGAGAGATAAGTTTTTTTGCAGTTTTATATAATCATATACCAATATTGCAGCTTCGTCAAACTCACCAGTGAAACGGTGGATCCGACCAAGCAAAATGTGGTCATCATGGGCCGCAAATGCTACGAAAGCATTCCGAAGAAGTTTCGACCACTAAAGAATCGCATCAACTTCGTGTTGAGTCGAACGATCAAGAACTTTGAGGGTGAACCGGAGGTGAAAGTGTGCGCCAGCTTGGAGGAGGTTACTTACTCACGCTTTGACTCTCACTAAGGCATATTCCACTTACACGCCCATTTACTAACCATTCACTCAAACTCACTCACTCATTCACCAACTCATTCACTAATTCACTGAGTCACCCACACACTCACTCACTTACTCATTCACTTACACATTCACTAATTCATTCAGTCACTCACTCACTCAACCACTAAATTTAATTCTCTCCACTCACTCACTCAATTACTCATTCACTCACTCATTTACTTACACATTCACTAATTCACTCCGTCACCCTCACCACCCACACGCTCGCTCATCCACTCGCTGACTCGCTCACTCACTCACCGACTGGCTCACTCACTCACTCACCCGCCCACTCTTTTAATCACGCACTCACTCGTATAAACTCGTTTGAATCAAATCGTTTCAGGTATTCGCCCAACTGGCACAACCTTCGTTGGCCGGCACCTACGAATCGATCTGGAACATAGGTGGTCGCGATATATATGCCCTCGGGTTACGGTCACCGTATCTGCATCGAATCTACCTAACTCGGCTGCAGAAGTCCTTTGATTGTGATGTTTCATTTCCCGAGTTTGAGCAAGAAGATTTCGTACCGGTTGGTTGGTTGGTTGGTTGGGTAGGCCCTCAATTCACAACAATGGTGAACCACATACGGTGAGGGATAATGGTGTTTGGCATTTTGTCCTGCTCACACCAGGAGACGGAACGCCACTTCAGCCTCAGCAGAGTTGGCTAACCAAACGATGTTCACGATTATCAGTGGTAATCGTATGTGTGCGTACCGGGCTATATCGAGTGTGTCTTCACCCGTACGCTGACCGCCACCACCTAACCCAGCAGCCAAGAGTCGAACCCGGGACCTGGCGATCCTAAGTCTAACACTCAACCAACTAAGCTAGGCGGCCGGTTGGTGGGAGTGAGTTAGTTGATGAGTTATTGAGTGGGCGCTGAGTCAAGTGAGTCGATGAGTGGGGTACGGTTGCTATATCTGCAATAATCTACCTGACTCGACTGCAGAAGTCCTTTGATTGTGATGTCTCATTACCCGAACTCAACAAGGAAGATTTTGTGCCGGTTAATGGAGTGAGTTATTTGATGAGTTATTCTTGTCAGTGAGTGAATAGTGATATGAATCAGCTCAATTTTCATGTTGTCCAATGGTTGAGTGAAATTTGGAAAATTTAAACGCACGCAAAAAAACTGATTTGAATTCAAATTGCGCGCCAAAAATACGGCCAACAAGAAACCCTAACTACGCTAGAAATAATTTTTGGTTCAGGTCACCGACGACCGCCTACCGACTGGTGTGATCACTGAGAAAGACATTCCGTTCACGTTTCAAGTCTACGAGCACAAGCCCAAGACGAATCTCAGTTAATCATCTCTTGTATTATTGAGTTATTTATGGTTGTTTTGCCACTTTTTGTCGTTGTATATTTTACTATATTTTCGTTCAGTACGGTGCTTCACTTTTAATGGTATGTCACTTTTAATACGTTGATTTATTCCTCATGAATATGCTGGGTGTATTACGTTATCATTAGCCTAAAAACAAGCAATACTTTATTTAGTAATCTTATAGCAATTTGCCAAAAAAAACATACAAATCGATTAATGAATAAGATAAGAGTAAAAACACTATAACACTTATACCGGCTATATAATCCAAATCACCCGCTACCTATGTCAGGCATAAAATCTCTTATAAAATTCAGTTTGAATAACACAATAAGTTTCTTGTAAACGTATAAATAAAATGAGAAAAAAATAACACGAAATTAAGTAACAAAAAAATCTAAAACAATACAAAAATCAACGGTATTTGATATAGAATCAAGCAGCAGAATATTCATCTGTGGAACGTTATATTAAAATCATCAATATCACATAATACAGATAAATCCAGTGAATAAGTAGGGCGACAGATTGCGGAAACGCTAATCTAATATGATCTAGCAAAAACCTAGCGCTTTATACAATTTTATAAGGTTCATTACCAACTATGATCGGTTATGAGTTTCTCGAGTGAAATTTTTCTTCTAATCATCAATTGATAATGCTCTAATACAACTGATATATTGACAACCTTCCATTAACAAAACCAGTTCTACAATCTGAACTGAACCCTGCATGTTTGTGAAGATTTATGGTTGAACTACCATATTTTAAATCCAGAAATTCACTTTTCAATCCATAAGAGAATAGTAGAACTATAACTACACTACTCGCAATATATTCTGAAGTCAATTATAAATCAATATAATATAAATATAAAACTTATTATTATTACCATTGATTATTAAGAGAAACATATACAATATTTGTAGAAAATACAATATTCATTCACAATATACTTTCTGAAGTGAATTATGAATCAGCAAAAAACTAGAGTATAATTCAATTATAGAAAACTTCTTTGATTTTTCAGATCAATTTTGCGGGAATTCGGTCTCAATCTCCCTCATCACACGCAGACAAAGCTCCTCCTGGTTGGGCAGCGTCACCACTTGGACACCGACGGGTAGACCGATGATCTCCTCATCCAAGAAATCGTTTTTGATCATCTTGGCGAACGGATCCTGGGAAAAATTTGAGACCATCCTATTAAATGAGTCTATCACACATAAACTGACCGACCGACTGACTCTTTCACTCAATCACCCATCGACCCACTCACTCCGCCGCTCACTCACTCCCTAACTGACTCACACCACCCACGTTCTCCTTGACTCACATACTCACTCACACACACACACTCACTCCCTCACTTACCCACTCACTAACTCATTTACTCACTCACTCACCCACCTCACCACACGACGACTGTTTTATTCCCTCCAAATCCTGACGAGTGACACGACTGACGGGCACCGAGCCGGCGGCAAAATCCAGAAGATTATATAACGCTGTATAAGACGCACCGAGGGAAGTCTGAATTTATTCTCGAAAGTTTTATATTTATTATAACTAAATATATTTGTAACTATGTTTAATATACTAACAAATTATAATATAATACTTACTAATAATAACTACTGATCCCTTCTTCTTGTTGTAAAAAACTTTCTTTTCTAAAAACCTCTTCCATCATGCCACAGTTTTCCTTAACTCCTGCCCCAGAATTTTATCACAACACAATCATCGGAATAGGAAGAAAATGTAAGAGTAGGATATGAAAAAACTCACCGAAAGGCTGGGAAGTTTGACTACGAATGCACCTACGAACCAACCGAAACTAAAAAAGCAAACCTTATCAGGCAAACGATGTGTAGGAGCCGGATGACCCGCAGAAGGGCAAATGACGGCATCTGGAATAAACAGAAATTTTTTATCATGAATAAATGTTTTTTACTGAAACATTTTTTTATTTTTGAAGTCATCAAGCCACACAAGTACCACAAAGAATGGTGTTATCATGACATAGAAGTTGAACAAACCCCAGAGCAACACGTCAGGATCTGTGTCTGAAGCCAGGTTTTGAACTTGGGACCGCCGGTTTACAAGGCCGGAGCCCTACGCACTAAACTAGACAGACGACACCCATTTTCTTCCGACACAGCAAGTACCAAAATACCAACCGACACCCAATTGCTTCCATTCCTTGACCGTATCCTGACGATACCTCATTGTCTTCCCGTAGGCATCGCGGAGTTCGTCGGCCGTACTGCGCGGCGATCTCAATAAAAGTGCCACGCGCGGCAAAAACGGTGATAACTGGAAAAATAATGTTGATCGTTGAACAAAAAATACGGCCATCAGTAACATTCAATATACGTGGGATTCATATTTTAATATTTCAAAACGGTAAAACACCAGATAGCCATTTGGCGGTCATTTTTCAGGAACCTCGGTTTGGTATAAAATACCAACCCGATTTTTTTACTAATAAGCGTAAAAAAAACAAAAAAATGTAGCAATAAAACTAATAACACAGGTAACAAAAACACAAAAGGGTCAATTGTTTCAATCGATACACTGGCTATAACCCAAAAGTATCCAACAATACTAACAATAAATGCGAGAAACCGCTTGATGAACTTCGGTATCTTCAGCAAATTGAAGAACCCCGAATTGTACTCGTCGTAAATGTCGCGGTTGAGCCATCGCAGCAGTTCTGTACCGCCGTCAGGCAGGAACAGGGAGAAGAAGAGTGAGAGGCCCAATTGAATGTCGACTGGCTGATATGAGACTGAAAGGTTATTGCCGTTTTATCGTTATTATCTTTTAATTCAGTGTAGAAGATCGAGATTCCCTTGTCAACTGACGAGCTCTGGGGGACTCTTAGGAGGTGTCTTGACGAAGAGAGCGAAACGCCACTTAGGAAAAACTCATCGATTTTTTATATGTATGTTGTCATGTCATTTATAATAACTGAATATTATAAGATACTGACAAGAGGGTAAAAATATTAGTCGTAAAATGCAATAAAATACAAGATCCAACCCGCTTTATAACGATTTTATATTGAATTTGATCAGTCAAAATGCCCGTCTTTTTGTCAGACAATGTCAAAAATTTACGGCGACCAAAAACACGTGAATTTTCAAGTCATCAATTCTAAGTCGACTTGAGCGTGATTTTTGTACAACGTGTTTTCGTAATTCATACCCACCTAAAGTGTGTCCGCGCTTTTCCAGTTTCTCCTTGACTTCGGCCACGGCACGGCGCATCGGCGTTAAGGCTTCGGTGAACCTTAATAATTTAATTCAATTCAATTTGTAATTCGTAATTTGTAAGACCGAGTCTATACGAGACACCCCAATGTAATCTGAAACCTGAAACATTATCTTTGACAGCACTCAATCACTGGCGGACCAGCAGATACTCTAAATAAGGGGCACCAGCCAAATCAAATATCTTTTATTACACCATTAAAGAAGAAGAAAGTCGACTTTTTGCAAACCGAATTTCACAAACAATTCAAATCGATGGTGGCTACTTCAGAAAAAATTAAAAGCAAAAGAATCAACCGACTTTGTTTTACCTTCTCCTTAGTTAGTCAACTAACCCATCATAGTCATAATAGCCGATCCGGAGCGGTTTATCCGATTCGTAGATGGAGCGGTTGAAGGGCTGCATTGATACGTACGGATCGATTTCAGCCACTGCGTCCGGCTGCAGACTCGACTCCAGAACACATCTGCAAGTCAGTCAATCATGTAGTCGGTCAGTAAATCATGTAGTCGGTCAGTCAGTCAGTCACTTAGTCAATACTGGCCGTCTAGCTTAGTTGGTTGAGTGTTAGACTTTGGACCGCCAGGTCCCGGGTTCGACCCTCGGCTGCTGGGTTGGGTGGTGGCGGTCAGCGTACGGGTGAAGACACACTCGATATAGCCCGGTACGCAGACATACGATTACCACCAATAATCGTGCTCGAGTTTGGAGCCAACTCTGAGGCTGGAGTGGCGAGACGTATCCTGGTGAGAGCAGGACAAATCCCAAACAACCTCTACCTCACCGTATGTGGTTCACCGATGTTGTGAATTGAGGGCCAAACAACAAAAACCAAAAAAAACTTAGTCAATCAGTCAGTCATTCAGTCAGTCAGTCAATCATGTAGGAAGTCATTCAGTCAGTCAGTCAGACAGTCATCCGGTCAATCAATCATGTAGTCAATCAGTCAGTCAGTCAGTCAGTGAATCAATCAGTCTGTCCGTTGGTCAGTCAACTAGTCGGTCAATCAGTCAGTTAATCATGTAGCCAGGCAGTCAATCAGTTGATCAGCCAGTCAATCTTATATTCGGTCAGTCAGTCATTCAGCCAGTCCGTCGATCATGTAGCTAATCAGTCAGTCATTAAGTCAATTTGCCAGTCAGTCAGTAAATCAGTCAGTGAAAACGAACGCCAAAGTTTCCACCTGCGGTGCCATCGGTCCCCAGGTCAGGCCGAGCACCACCGTACCCGGGAGGTTAGAACCGACTCCTACTTGACTGACTCGAGTCATGGTCGGCTGAAAACAAGTTATTATTGAAAAAATTATCAAAGTCTGAAAATTTATTCTTAGTTAAACTACCGAAAACGTTGATAAGAAAACTTGCATACTTCCCAAATCTCATTCGAGACTTCAACCAGCCACGAGATTCTGATCAGGTGAGACTGTTTGAGATTTGAATTCGTATGTGAACAGGAGATTATCTCAAAAAACCGGAATCTTTCAATCCAAATTTTTTCGAATATTGATTGCGCGCTAAGCTTTACAAATTACAAGTAACCGGAAATCCTGAATGGAGGATGGGTAACCGAATCTAACCTTCAAGCCGGCGATACCGCAGAAGTGACTCGGCACTCTGATACTGCCACCGCCATCCGTGCCCAGCCCGAATACGGCACCGTTCATGCTCAATAGCGCACCTTCGCCCCCACTTGATCCACCTGGAATAAAAATATAAGTAAAAGAAGTAAAAAAATGCAAATTTACTTAAAAGATATAAATACTTATAAAAGATAATTAATTAGAGATAAAAGTGGCGTTTCAACCAAGCCTTAGGACACCAAAAACATACAAGGGTATCTCACCAATCTGAGCACTTTTGCTCCGAATCTTACCGTGAAAAGCTTTTTACAAGTTATACTGGCAAACATTTTTGTTAGAAAAGCACAGTGAAGTATTATAAAAAAGTCAAAAAACGTTTAGATCAAGCAGAAAAGAGCATGGTTATCTGAAGAACTGAAGCTGTCCCGCTAATCGGTCTTGAAAAGATCTAATTAAAACAGTGATACTCACGAAAAATCGTTAAAAAACCATATCCAACCCGGCGTTCTGGTGGCTTTCAGCGGGTGTACAGTCAGTCCATATATCGGATTCGAGCAGTTGATGGAGACCATTCCCTGCGGGATATTGGTGCGAACAAACGGCAGGGCGCCGGCCCGTTTCAGCATTTCTACACAAACGGCATCGCGATCAGCCTTGGCGGCGGCCAGTAGGTGTACATAACCGTAGGTGGTTTCCACGCCGGTCATCTAAAAATTTAGAGTGATAATAAATAATAATGTTTTTTTAGTAACTAACAGACTGACTGATTGACTGACTAACTAACAGACTGACTGACTAACAGACTGAATAATTGACTGAATGATTGACTGAATGATTGACTGACTGACTAACTTACTTACTGTTTGAGTAACTGACTGGTTGATTGACTGACTGACTGACTGACTGACTGACCGACGGACTAGTAGACTGAATGAATGACTGACCGCTAGTGGACTGATTAAATTACCAACTGACTGATTAAATGACCAACTGACTGATTGACAGACAGTATGATGTACCGAATAACTAACTTCAATCTGTTCCTTAATACTGAACGGCATGCCAAACAGTGGCGGCTTCTCTTTCTTCTCGCCATATTCCCGATCGAGCTTCTGTGCCCAGGACTCGGCTTCTTCAATCAACGTCGTTATACAATTGGTTACGTCATTAGCCTGGAAATAATTGCAAGTTAAAACTGATGTACTGTTTTCATATCAAGCATTTTATTGAATTACGAGTCTTTCCGTCACAAAATACTTCTCAACTGTCATTTTAATTTTGCGTTATCTTAGGTTACACATTCTATGAAAGCATATGTAAAATTAGGGATATATGAAAATATATGATGAGATGACATATAATGGTGTAATGTTCCTATGTACTTTCTTCCTACTTTCTATGTATCCTTTTGCCAACCTTCAAGGCATTCCATTGGTACGCGTGGAGTACATCGACAGCCGAGTAAGTTCCAGTTTGGAGAGCGTCTGGAAATGAAGTTAGTTTACTAATAAGTAAGAACGTTGTTGATGATCATTGATTATCATACGTGAATATGGGTGACCGGTATTTCACTTTATTGGTGGCTTGGTATCCTATTTTGCTATCATGTTATAACAACTGGATAAATTTGATTTCACAGTCGAATAACTGAAATAAGTGACTCGCAATCAGTGGTTACATCAGTTTTCATTCGTTATGTTGTTCATCATTTCTTGTGTTGTGAAATTTGAATCACTATAACTCTTTAGTAAGAAAGAAACTGATACCACCAAACTCACCTTTCAAATCGTCAAACTTCAACGATGTAATCTGCTGCCATTTGGCACTTTCAGTAGCCGACAGTGACTCCAAATACGAAGACAGTGCTTCCAACTGACGACTTCGCCACTGCCGGCGTTCTTTTATCAACTTTTCCAACTCGGGTTTGCCCATTTCGAAGGGAAAAATTGGTTTCCAAGTCTCTGAGCTGCCTAAAAGCAGAATTAGTTCACAAATCGGTTTTTCTATCTTAAAATACAATTCTTTATTAAGTTAATATTTTTTTTGAATTTTGAACTTTGACCAAATTTTCCGTCTTAGCACAGTGCGCGTTATCATGTGTAAAACAGTGCGATCACATCTTAATTTTGGTTCAATTCTGGGGTGTGTAATTGTTGTAGATTTTTTCGCGTTTGAACTGGCTGGAATACAGCAGGTTTATTGGCTCCCAGGGAGAGGTCAAACTTATTAATATGTTCTAACAAGCTCATTTGACTTGCTTCAACCTTATTATTACTTTTTTATTAAATTTTTTACTCACCCAATCAAAGACGTTTTTGGACCATCACTATTAGAGAATTACAAAACCCCGTGGGAACAAGGTGCAAATGTACTGGATTACACAAAACCCTGCACTGTGCTAAGACGGTTTATTTACGCCAACCATCGGCGGAAAACAAAAAAATCCGCAACCAAAAATGGAGTTGTAACCTTTTTCCTAAGTGTAATTTTTGTTTGGTTGAGCTCGCGTGGTACAAAATGAAATTAGTGTTTTTATAGCTCAACAGTGCAGTTATCGATATGGGCTTACTTGAGAATGTTCTCAAACCTGGTCTGAGTTTGTTACAGACTCACTCACTCACTCATTCACTCACTCACTCACTCACTCACTCACTCACTCAATCACTCACTCACTCACTCACTCACTCACTCACTCACTCACTCACTCACTCACTCACTCACTCACTCACTCACTCACTCACTCACTCACTCACTCACTCAAACACTCACTCACTCACTCACTCACTCACTCACTCACTCACTCACTCACTCACTCACTCAATCACTCAATCACTTACTCACTCACTCAATCACTCACTCACTCACTCACTCACTCACTCTCTCTCATGGCTGACTGACTGCTTGATTGATTGAATGACCGAGGTAATGAGTGACTGACAAATGAACTGAATAAATGACGGATTTACTGACCGACAGACAGACTTCGGTTGGTTGACTCACTGATTAAATTAAACAGTCTATTCAACTCTAGTAGTCAATCCCTCCATCACTTACATTTAGCATTCCACCAGCTGAGCAGTCTTCTATGCTCTATGTTGCGATATCAGTATAACATCGACAGTCTTGTCCGTTTCCAAACTCTTTATTACTCCGTATAACCAATGAATCTTCATAGTAAATCACATTCTATTTATAGGTTATTTCCAGCCGACGTGGCTACCATAATCATCATAATCCATTACAATCACAACCTACGTGACATCCTGACTTCTCCCATCGAAAAATGCAATAAAAAACACAGTAATAAGCTAAATAATGATAAGAATAATAATAATAATACCTGGTAACATGCTATCTAAAATCCAATATCATCATAACATCATAATAATAAGCACAACGTTGTTCCTGGTCAGCGTAGGTGTGACATGAAAATTGGCATAGTACACCGGTTTTCTTCCTGATTGAATCTGATCCGGTACTTACCCTCACATACCACTTTCTCGTTGTTGAAACACAAGTAATTAACTGACATCCTAACTTTACTCACTCACTCATTTTTCGTCACACCGTTATTTGAGTAACGAGAAACTCTGACTCTAATGGATCACTCATTCCTCACTCCTCGGCCTACTCACTAAACACACTCGTTCGCTCATTTATTACCTACTCATTGAGGGACTCACACACTGACTCTTTCACTCATTCACTCACTCACTCACTCACTCACTCACTCACTCACTCACTCACTCACTCACTCACTCACTCACTCACTCACTCACTCACTCACTCACTCACTCACTCACTCACTCACTCACTCACTCACTCACTCACTCACTCACTCACTCACTCACTCACTCACTCACTCACTCACTCACTCACTCACTCACTCACTCACTCACTCACTCACTCACTCACTCACTCACTCACTCACTCACTCACTCACTCACTCACTCACTCACTCACTCACTCACTCACTCACTCACTCACTCACTCACTCACTCACTCACTCACTCACTCACTCACTCACTCACTCACTCACTCACTCACTCACTCACTCACTCACTCACTCACTCACTCACTCACTCACTCACTCACTCACTCACTCACTCACTCACTCACTCACTCACTCACTCACTCACTCACTCACTCACTCACTCACTCACTCACTCACTCACTCACTCACCAACTCAATCACTCTCTCACTCACTCACTCACTCACTCACTCACTCACTCACTCACTCACTCACTCACTCACTCACTCACTCACTCACTCACTCACTCACTCACTCACTCACTCACTCACTCACTCACTCACTCACTCACTCACTCACTCACTCACTCACTCACTCACTCACTCACTCACTCACTCACTCACTCACTCACTCACTCACTCACTCACTCACTCACTCACTCACTCACTCACTCACTCACTCACTCACTCACTCACTCACTCACTCACTCACTCACTCACTCACTCACTCACTCACTCACTCCCTCACTCACTCACTCACTCACTCACTCACTCACTCACTCACTCACTCAATCACTCACTCACTTACTCACTCACTCACTCGTTCTATCACTCACTCACTCACTCACTTTCTCATTCACTCCCCATCTAACTCACTCACTCAATCACTCATTCACTCAGTCACTCACTCACTCTCTCTCATGGCTGACTGACTGCTTGATTGATTGAATGACTGAGGTAATGAGTGACTGACAGATGAACTGAATAAATGACGGATTTACTGACCGACGGACTTCGGTTGGTTGACTCACTGATTAAATTAAACAGTCTATTCAACTGTAGTAGTCAATCCCTCCATCACTTACTCACTCACTCATATGTCGTCACACCGTTATTTGAGTACCGAGAAACTCTGACTCTAATGAAAAATCCAAGAAACAGCGTTTAACGGGTTCACGGATATAAATTTGGGTAACCAGAAACCCTGAGCAAACTATGCGTGAAGCGGGAGTTATACTTCAGCGCACGGCGCACAGAGCACGGAGCACGCGTATTCTGCACCGGTTTCGGCGCACGTGCGCAACGCACCGTTTCTATAGAGGGAGCGCGTGTGCTAGGGGAGTTTTACTTCTTGAAATAGTGATCTGGCGGACGCACTGAAACACTCATGGAAATACATTGAAATAAGACATTTAGGTCGAATTAGATTGATGGCAACTGCTGGTTACCCCGGAAAACTGTTTTCAGCGTTGAAAGAGGACCAAAAAGACTTCCCATTCCCAGCAATCTGTGCAAACATGCTAAAATGAGCTTTCTCTTCCTGAAAACATGTTAACCCAGCTGTTTTAGTAACCTTTCAAACATTTTTTTATTCCGTAGAAAAGTTAGTTTCTTCAATTTTATTGAGACCCATGAAAATATCAAATCATTTTGATTTTCAGCGCACGGGAACCATAGGGGCAGCGCACGCGTGCAGGCGCACAGGCAGGCTGGTGCACTGGGTGCGCGTGCGCCGGAAGTATAACCACTTTAGAGCACGGGGCGCACCCAGCGCGTGGGCGCGTGCCGTGTGCTGAAATATAACTCGTGCTTTCAAAGCGCATTTTTCTTTTCTTTCTGTTTCGTATTTTTATCCACGTAGATCAATTAATATCTGTCATAAACGAACCTGCATTGAGAATACAAAACTGAATATCTTTTTAAAATGCATAGTTCTGATAGTATTATCGTTCGTACCTCGAAAATAGTAAGCAATAAGTTGGAAATCAGTTGAGGTCGCGAGCTGTACCAGGTTTTCTTGCATAGTCGAACTTTTACAACACACATGTTTTGGCTGCGTATTTTTTCTTTTGCGCCGACCGTAAAAGTTTTAGCGCCAACCAGAAATTAAAAAAATTGGAGAATAGTATAAAATAATTTATTATTATTAATTTATTTATTGTTTGGTAGTTGTTACATAAATAATTTGTGTAAATTTTGTGAGCGCGTCGCCTTCCTTAGGTCATAATTAAGCTTGTTTGGAATCATTGAATTGAGATAACCGACGACAACGACCTCAATCAAATGTGAAGTTGAAAACTTAATCATTCTTCAGATTTCATTATCATTCGAAATAATTCAATAAAAGGTTTCACAGAAGAATCGTTCAATATGGATGATGTAGAAGACACACCGGCCGACGGAGCCCAGATTGTGGATGCCGATGGTAACGTAATACCCGTTGGTTTAATTTTTCATTACTTTTCATTCTGTAAGTTTTCACGGGTTCTGCAACACCAAAAACCTGCAACACCAAATCTGAAACACCAAATCTGCAACACCTAAGCCTAAACCTTATCCTAAGCCTAAGCCTAAACCTTAGCCTAATTGTCCTGGTGTTGCAGAACCCGGAAGCAGAGTTTTCATCATCAATCTTAAGTTTTTTTTTCGTGATCGGCATACTATACAACGTACTAACATTCACTCCATAATGCCGCTCTTGCCGCTCATCCCCAACTTCTCAAAGTTGCGAATAAACCATAATATCGTACCGTTAATCTTTTCAGGTAACACTGGAACAGCTGACAGAAGCCGGCGTGGACATCAACGATTTGGCATCGATGACCGATCAACAACTTCAACACATCATTCAACTGGCAACATCGTTGGTAGCTTATTTATTTGTTTATTCTCACTTTGAAACACTTTATTATCAGTTCTGCTTTTAACATCATTCCGAGTAAACTTTTACTATTAAAATACTAGACGAATTTCTTCAGTCCAACCAAGAAAGTGAGAAATTTCAAGTTCCTGGTACGCTGGTAGGATTAGAACCCACGACTTTCTGTTCAAAACACAGACTTGCTAACCGCTACACTAAAGCGCGTCGTAACTAAGACTGCCACTTTTTCGTTAGGTTTAATTTTTTCCACTTCTCATTTTTGCTAGAAGAAGGTCATGACTCACGCTTAATGTGGAACGAAGAATGATTTGAGAAACATTACGTCTAACTAAGTAACTTAATATGTTGTATTAATCTAATCTGATTTTCACTTCGTTATCGGTCCACTCTAGGAACGCCTATTTTACTTAATTTTTCGTTTTCTTACTCATACATTACATTTACTCGCCCACCTGAGGAGCGCCATTTAGCATTCCACCATGGGAGAAATCATCTATGCTTGCGTGTCAGTATAACAACGAGTCTTGTCAGTAGTAAGCCTTTATTCGCTCGGGTTAAAACAATGACTCTAAATCACATTCTATTTATAGGTTTTCCTCAGCCCACGTGGCTGCCACACATGACATTCATAAAGATCACGCATACATTCCAATAATCACACGTATCATGTCCACTTTATCTTATACGTTTTTAATTAATCCGAAAGTAGTACTAACACTGATACCAAGGTTTTTCCAGTGCCAACTCGTCAGCAATAATCGGTGCTCAACAAGATGTTGAGGAATCTATTATTTCTGGTAATGACAATCGACGACAGATAAAGAACGATGTTGATGAGGATGATGGTGGTTATCAACAACATCAACAACAACAACAACAACAACAACAACAACTGCAATCAGGTGAAGCAGATGATGTGGATGGAAACTTAACGCTGGTCATAGCCGATGATGGCAGTCTGAAGCTGAGCAACCCGGCCGGACAGACTTATCAGGTTGAGTCTTTGGTGTTATTGTTGTGGTTGTTGTTGATACTATGGTTGTTGTTGCATATACTATTTCCGTGTTTTTGTCGTTGTTGTTACATGAGATGTTTTATTATTGTTGTTGTTATTGTTGCTCATTCTCTTCTTGTGTTTTTGCTGTTTTTGTTGTTGTTATGGCTGCGGTTGCTGTTTTTCAAGTCAACAACGATTGGAACCAGCTTCATCATCAACATCCAAAACAAGTAACAACAATTTGAGTAATCAAGTTTTCTCTATAATTCTAGCTGGACGCCAACGACCTCCGCTCGCTGGGTATCGATGCCAACAAGCTCACTGATGAGCACGTGCAACTGATCGTGCAGATGGCCGATGAGTCGTTCGCTAATCAAACAGCCAGCAAGAGTCATTCGGGGTGAGTTCATTAGAGTTGATTGAGTAGGTCAATGAGTAAGTTAAGTGAAGTGGCTATTAACTCAATAGATGAGTGGCGTTTGCTGCTGCTCGGTAAATGTGTGAGTACGGAGGAGTATTGCAAACTGATAGATGAGAAGAGGAGGAGCACGTGCAACTGATTGTACAGATGGCCGATAAGTCGTTCGCTAACCAAACGGCCAGCACGAGTCATTCAGGGTGAGTTTTTTAGAGTTGATTGAGTAAGTCAATGAGTCAATTAAGTGAAGCGGTAAGTAACTCAATAGATGAGGGGAGTTGGCTGCTGCTCGTTAGAACGTGTGAGGAGTATAGTAAACTGATAGATGAGGAGGAGCACGTGCAGAAGGCCGATGAGTCGTTCGCTAATCAAATGGGGCCAGCACAAGAGTCATTCAGGGTGAGTTGGTTCGAGTCAGCCAACAGCTCGGGTTCGGAAAGTGATAAGTTAATACTTTTTCGCCTGTATAGTCTGGTGCGTAGGTTGTCAGCCTCGAAAACTGACGGTCCTGCTGAGTTCGAAACCTGACTTTAGACACAGATCCTGACGCGTTACTCTAGGGGTTCTGCTATTGCCTGTCGGCTGTCAGTTTATTCAACTCCTGCTGGTCACTATGAAAACACCACGCTGAATTATATCAGTGTGCCTTGGTGACTTCAGTTAAGTAGAAAAAAATTGAATGTTGTTGAATGAGTAAGAGTAAGTCAGATTGGTGGGTAATTTTTTTTCAGATTTTCAACGTAATCCTTAGAACTAAGGTCATCTATTCTCGCTTCAAAATTACAGTTTCCCGGCATCAACTTCTCGCGCACTGGCTCCGTCCACAACCTCGTCCACTAAAATGACGTCCTCACATTCTGATCGCCGTCCGAGCGTCGCCGGTAGCGGCGTCACGGACCCGAAATTTCGACGTGGCATACTCAACAAAGGTGCCGGTTAGTGACGATTCATGATTAAGACATTTATTATAGACTTCATAGTCGGTTGCAAACTTTTTGCAGTTTTTCTGTAAACCCTTTCCATGTCACATTTTAACACTTTCTTTGGCCGAAAAATTTCGTGGTATAGAAAGGTGTACAGCGTACAGGAAACTTTCAAATCAGTTGAGAGAATTTTGCTACTTTTTGCAAATGACTGTGGAGACATCTTTAAAAATGCTGTAAAGAAATCGGTGACTTAAGGTAGAAATTTTCACTTATAACAGGGTCTTTTGGGTGATCACTTATAAATTTTTTTGTTTTTTTTCTGTTTTTTTTTCATCGAAATACATCTCAAATATCAGTAAGATGACTAACAGTGACTTTAATTCCAGCAGCCCCGGCTGACAGCCAGCAATCGCTCATTGGCAAAGATGTGTTCGTGAAAAAGCCAAAGTTGGTTGCATTTTGCATTGCAAACTGAATTTTTTCCCGCCTAATCACGATGTATTCGTCATGTTTGTGGTCTGTATAGTCTAGTGCGTAGGTCGCCAGCCCCGAAAACTGACGGTCCTAAGTTCGAAACCTGACTTGAGACCCAGATCCTGACGCGTTGCTCTGGGGTTTCTGGCCATTGCCCGTCAGTTTATTCAACGTCTCTGGCCACTACGGAACCACCATTCTGAATGGTAAATGTTCTGAATGTGCCTTGATGACTTCAGCTAATAAAGAAGTCCAAGTCAAAGTCAAGCATTGCAAACCTAATTTTTTTCTTCATAATCACGAAGTATTAATCATGTTTAGTGAAATTCGCTCGGCACTGGTCAAGTACTACCGACACGCGCATGGCTTCAAGGTGCAGTTCACTGACGGTCACTTCGAATGGGTGTCCGAGGATCAGCTCGTGCTCAAAAGTGGGTTTATTTATATTTTTTGGTCCGTGGTAATAGTCGAATCACCACAACTTTTTTTATCCATTCACATAGTTTGTTCAACTATTAACAGTTGATCACGTTTTATTGGTTTCATTGATTATCTATACAGTTTTAGAACTCGTTAAAGAATGTCTTTAAAAAATTTGATGTATAAAATTATAAATTTTATTGCAGATTCATGATCATGCAATACATTTGTCATGTGAACTCATGCTTTTTGTATGTCCCGGGCCTGGCCCTAATGGAATAAAATAAAAGTTAAATGTCTTAAAATTAAAATTAAGCCAACAAAGGATTACAGAACGAAAATAATTTCAAATTTTAATCCAATCCAACCAAATCCTGCTCAATGTGTGTAATTTGCAGCCGCCGAGAATGAGAAACTGTACGGCGAGGCGAATTCGATCGATCAGGAGGCGCAACGAGTCGTGGCTGACCACAGTGCGTACAACGTGGTACATAGCCGACGCGTACCACCACCGCCCGCCGTGCCGCGTTAGTATGGCTATTTAAATCTGAGTAAAAATAAAACCCGGTACCCGAAAGTTTCCTCGGTACCCGAAAGTTTTTAGGTGCCTTCATAGTCAATTGCAAAAACAATCGCAGAAAAAGTTCGGTGTGCGATTCAAAATTCGATTTGTTCCCTCCCAATCACTGTAGTTTCGGGATTACGGTCAGTCTCAATCCCCAAAGTTTCTGACTTGGCCCAAATTTCAACGACCTTCGAGCTACCATAAGTAGAGTAAAGTACATACCTGTCGCCTGTCTAGTCGAGTGCGTAGGGCGCCAGCCTCGAAAACCGGCGGTCCTAAGTTCGAAACCTGACTTGAGACACAGATCCTGACGCGTTGCTCTGGGGTTTCTGCCATCGCCCGTCAGTTTATTCAACGTCTCTGGCCACTGCAAAAACACCATTCTGATATGGTATTGATGTGCCTTGATGGCTTGAAATGGGCTGAATTTTGACTGTTTCAGTGGTCAAAGTACGAACGCGCGATTCGATCAACCCGTCGGTCAACGAAGTCATCAATGACGTGGCTGCCTCTCGATCTCAACGTCATCATCATCTCAACAACAACAATTGCTCCACAACAACTGCAACATCGAATGGTCTCAACAACGCCGCCGGTTGGTTATAGATTGCTCATACCCATATTGTTATTAGGAAATTGTTTTCCAGTTCCACCAATGACAATGAATTTGGTGCAAGGTTCATACGTTGTTCAGAACGGTCATGCATTGCATTGAACGGTCATTTAAAAATCGTTCTCTCGCTACTTTAACGCGTGCAAGAATTAAAGTTTTGAATTCAAACTGAGTGCCAAAAACGTATGTGTTTTTAACAAGAAACTCAGGAGAAAGTTTTTCCGTTAAAAAAATCTTTGTAATAATCAGAATTATTGTAAATCTTCATCCGCATGCTTTATAATTCTTTGTAATATGAAGAATATTTCAATTTGATTTTTCAGGCCACGAGAAATCGGCCAATTTCTGCTGTCCCGTGTGCGAGAAGCAGGTAAGTAATCCTTATTTGTTGTTGTTATGTTAATCATCATTGGTTGTTGATGTTAATCATCTTTTTATGGTTTATCCTTTTTCTGTTTTCATGTGTATCAACGCGAACCGGCCTACATTGTGATCCGTCTGCCGGCCTGCGACTCGTGTGCCGATTCAAATATTTTACTGCTGGATGACAGCTCGTTAGTTTACTGATTGCAGATTTTTTTTTTGGTCGGAAGTCATATACACAACATGGTCTCTTTCTCCCTTTAGAATTGGCAATTATTTTTTTTTCCATCTGAAGAAAATTATAGTCAATTATAATTTTCATCGAAACCTGACTTGCGACGCAGACCCACCCAGTCGCGTTGATCTGCCATTTCTGCCATTGCCCGTCAGTTTGTTCCACCTCTCTGGCCACTAAGAAAACACCATTCTGATATGGCATTAGTGTGTTTTATGGCTTCGGTTAATGTTGAAGGCCAGGTGAAACAGTATTTAAATTTCTCTATAATCCATATAATTTTTATGTTTCAGTGATAATAACGGCGCTATCCCATCTGCCAGTACTTCGACGGCGACGATTCCTGGACGTCCCACGGCCACCAAGAAACTGCCGTCATCTGCATCGCAACCATCCAAAACTCAGCAGCCATCGGACGCGGCGAATCAACGTCCACCCTCGCAACTGTCGGAGAATCGACGTCAGGTAGGGGAGAGTGAGTGAGTGAGATTGAGTGAAAAAGTGAGTGATTGAGTCGGTGAGTGAGTTAGTGAGTGAGTAAGTAAGTTGGTGAGTGAGTAAGTTGTTAATTGAGTGAGTAAGTTGTTAATTGAGTGAGTAAGCAAGTTGATAAGTAAGTTGATGAGTGAGTGAGTGAGTGAATCGGTGAGTCAATTAATGAAGAAGAAAAACGCTAAATACACTTTCAGGCCGACCAAGACGATCTCGACTCCCAAATCACCGTCAGTCCTTTGCCCATCGAGGATAATCCCTCTCCTTCTCCATCGGATAATCCCACAAACTCCAAGCGTCCCCGTTTGGATATGATCCCGCCAAATTTGAATTTTTCAAATAATTTGAAACCCCCGCCAAAATCTGGAAACGGTGACGCGGCCCCCGAGTTGGTCAGAGAACGACGTACGGAGGGCGGAGCTTCAATGGAGTCATCAAAGGATAATCTTGATAACTCAAAACCGCCCAATCTGCCTGTGATCCAGCGACGAGAGACCGGTTCGTGATGATATTTGATCATAGCAAAAAAATAAGTTGAATGTAAAATAACTTTTCTTCTGAGGTGCTACCGCCCCCTGAACCTCTTGAAAAATATTCCTTTTAGTTTTGTTCTTCCAATATTTCGCGGGTAAATGGTTTTGATCGTCATTATATTTTATCCTGTACATAATTGGTTTGTCGTCAGCTATTATTTCTGGCATTGTTTTGAGCAAGCCCAACACTTCTTTCGTGAATCTTTTTAGTTTTATTCAAACGACAATACCCGTTTTCTGGTTGTCTTCAGTGGTCAGATAAGAATTAAGATTAATGATCAAGTCGTTGTGATATTATGCCAGTATTAGTGAATTGAAGCAATGAATGAATATTTGAAGGAAATACAAATCGATTGTGTAACAAAATTATTTAGAAAAATTTTATAAACTTATCGCAGATCAAACATGAGTCGGTTATTTGATTGGGAATTTTTAATAAAAAAAGTGAGCAGTGCAGAATGAATGCGAAACGGGTGAAAAATCACATGTACAAATTCACAGAAAATTATATAAATATATACATAAATAGGTGCCGAAATGCGTTACTCAAGATGATAAGGATTTCGTAACATATCGGTTAATGAAAAAAATATTTATTTTCTCTGACTTCTTTCATTGACTTAGAATTAAAAGCTCAAAGCTTCCACTGTGAAAAGCCGAATTTAACTGGATTTTCACCGAAATTAATCACTGAAACATCCAATCACATTTATGCAACGATCGTGAGTCTTCCTTCACTGAAATTTGGCTCGGCGACCGCCAGAGTTTCGGATCAAACCGAACACGAGATGGATCGGCCAGCACCTGAAGAAATGGAAAAAAATGAAACTTTCTTTCCATAAATAAATGGTATCATCACCAGGATTTGGTACATTTTTTATTTACACCCAGAGTTTACCTTAAAAAAAACACAAAAAATTATTTTGGGTTGGGTGTGCGTTTGTGGGAAGAACTTCCTTCCCAGACAAAAAATAGTTCCATGTTAAAAATAAATGTTTCGTTTTACAAATAAATCGTACCATTAGCATAAGCGGACGAAGAAATAACAAAAAAGTAGATTTTGCTCCTCACGACGTAGATTAAATAACGAAAAAAATTCTAAATTCCCGTCTTCCAAAAAATGTGGCTCCCTTAGGAGGATTAGCTTGTCCGCCAGTGTAATTTTGATAAAAATATCGGCTAATTATTAGGCCTTGGTTATATGTCGGAACAATCGTACTGGGTGTAAAAAAACTATCATTAAAAATTCAGCCTCCTTGCCAATCAATTGGAATGCAACCACAACTCTTCTTTCAAAATACCTGAATTCCCAGCAAGTTGACAGCAGTTTCGGCATCTTCTACCGTATCGAAGGCCAGCCAGTCCACGATAACGTTCGTGGGCACGGTCAGGGTCTTGCTGGCAAATCCGGCGGTCATTGCATGTAAAGCTCGGATTCGCAGCGGGTAGATGAGACGGGAGAGTGCGGCTGGAAATAAAACATGTTCTGAGATAATGGAATGAAAGGAATGTAATGTAACACCCCTTTTACAAAAAAAGTCGACAGGCAGCTAGCAGCCTCATAGATATTCCTCATGGCAGTCCAACAGTAGTGAGACCTACTGGCTGATGGCCGTTGAAGAATATGCCTTGAACATCCGATGGAGTGACTTGGAACCTGATTCCATGAAATGCCATGCACCATTCGTGATTGGGATCCGGCAAAGTCTTGATCCGACTACCATCCAAATCCAACCTCTAACAAACGCCGATGATTGCACGCCGCCTACGGCCGACCTCAACAATCTAATCGCGCGAATCCAGTTGTTTCGTCGAAATGTGGCCAATAAATCCCAGAGCCAGATGAGGATGGCCGATTCAGCATCGGCGGTGCCATCGACGGTACTTGAATCGCGGATACAGTCATCCAATAGTGCCAATGCGCGCAGCTGCGGCACTCCGTCCGTGATGGTCGGTGAACTGAAATGTAAGGCAATTGTAGGTGAGATGAGATTTTTATGTGGTATTTCTCTATTGATTTGATGGCATATCTTTATGTTTATGTGTATCGATTTGTCCGACAGTGCTACATTCTAGACAACCAAAAATTAAATTATTTTTAAAACGCCAAAAAGGGGAATTCTACTTTTCCCACCCGGTGCCACCAACCTCTCCAACTCGGCCGATCCACCAACAACGAACACAACGTACGCCAGTAAACACTGCCACTCAATCGACAATTCCCCATCAACATTTGTCGATTTCGAACTCGTTGTCGTCAGGTTTAGCCTGTTCAACTGACATGATAGTTCCTCAGGGGTTGACTCGTGAGTTTTGGCGGGAAAATTTGAATTTGAATTTTTAGCGCCACGCGTTGACGCCCAGCGCGACATGCACTCGTGCAGCTGGAAGGCGTGCAGTTTGGGCTCGTAGGATGAGATTTGCTGTTGGACGCATCTGAAGAGGTGATTGATAACTAATTGATTGACTGACTCTAGGTGACAGACTGATTGATTGACTGACTCTAGAGGACAGACTGATTGATTGACTGACTCTAGATGACAGACTGTTTGATTGACTGATTCTAGATGACAGACTAATTTATTGACTGACTCTAGAGGACAGACTGATTGATTGTGCCTGTGCGATGAAATAAGCGCCATATCGTGTGAAGAAAACCGATTTTCAGTAATTTGATTTCATGAATTCAGACCGCGCGCCAGGAACATTCTGACTAACAAGATAGAATACCTATGACCAGGGTTTGGAAAAAAAACGGACCCATTTTTTCAAAGAAGGAAAACATATAAATTGATTATGCAGCTCATTTGTGCCTGAAAATTTCTATGATTTCTTAATAATAAAAAAATGAAAATCAGATTTTTTTATTTACCCTTTTTAGGACAAAACTATAATCAACCCCACCTGTACTCGGCATGCACGAGGAAGGGCATCATCATCTGCAGCAATGTATGTGCCTCGTCATCGCCCATTTGCTGTACGACCAGGTCCTGTTTGACGGCACGAATCCGATCCATTATAAACTCGTAGACACAACTGAATGGCGCGGAGAAACTGGCCAGTTGACTGTCCAGGTACAAACTGAAATGCATTCCTGATTGACTAACTGAATGATTGAATGAAATGATTGATTGACTGATTTGTTGTCTGACTGAATTGATCGATTGACTCTGACTGATTGATTGAGTGACTGATTGACTAAACTGATCGATTGACAGTCCAAATTCCGGCAGAAATGGATTCCTGACTGAGATTGACTGACTGACTAATTCTAGATGACAGATTGATTGGGTTGGTTGACTGATGTTTTCTGACAGACTGAATTAAGTGACTGACCAAACTGAGTCATTGACTGATTTACTCTGACCGGACCGATCCGAATCCTCCGAAGACCAACTAACGTTTTACCCTACTTGATCGAATGACTGGCCAGGTGTGACTAATTGGCTGTTTACTCTGACTATCTGCATAACCAACAACTCTGCCAACCGACCCGTTTAAGTAGATCATCGTATCATACAACACGCCGAACGGTCGTACTTCCAGAACCCGACTCACATTTTGCCCGGCCGCACTCCGATGATAGGCCTTGATCATTCGCGATTTTATGGGACTGGAAATTAATTGAAGAATTCAAAATAAGTCAGAAACGGATTACAGAATTCAAAAATCAAAATCCACTGACTCAATTAGTCAATCACTGACTGACTCAACCAATCAGACAATCAATCATTTACTCAATCCCTAACCTACCACCTCAAACAATCAGTCTCAGTCATTCAATAAATTTTACATACAATCAATCATTCATCATATCTATTTATCATTAAATGAATCGGTCAATCATTTATTCGACCAATCAATCGTTAACTCAATCGACCGTCGTTTCCGTCTTTACATTCAACCGATTCCAACAGGTGTATCAGTCGTCAATTCAACCAATCGTTTATTCAATCGATCCTTCATTCAAACAATCAATCGATCAATCAACAACCAACCGTCGTTTCGGACATTCCCAGTCATGCATCTGCCACTTGCCAGAACTCAACCGATTCCAACGGATGTATCAGGCGTTCATTCAATCATGCATTCACTCAATCAATCGTTCATTCACTCAATCAATCGTTCATTCACTCAATCAATCGTTCATTCAATCATCCATTCACTCAATCAATCGTTCATTCAATATATCAATCAATCAACTAATCAATGACCGTCGCTTCGGACATTTCCAGTCATGCATCTGCCAGAACTCCACCGATTCCAACGGCTCAATCAATCGATCAACCAATTCTTGTTGTTGATAGGCCCGTAATGTTGTTTTCCCATATCCGGTTCCATTCAATCAATCAATTAATCATTCCTTCAATGAATCAATCAATCAATCACCAACCGTCGTTTCGGGCATTTCCAATCATCCATCTGCCAGAACTCAACCGATTCCAACGGATGTATCAGTCATTCATTCAATCATTCACTCAATCATTCATGTAATCAATCAATAATGCAATCCAATAATTGACCATTCATTCAATCAATCAATCACCAACCGTCGTTTCGGACATTTCCAGTCATGCATCTGCCAGAACTCAACCGATTCCAACGGATGTATCAGTCGTTCACGCGATCTCATCGTCATTTCTTCGTCGCCGCACATTTGCATGCATTGTGCCAGCGGATTGGTGTCGGGCTGAACGTTTTGAAAGTGAACAAGTTTCAAGAGTGAAAAAGTTTCTAAAGTAAACATGTTCCGAAAGTAAAAAATTTTCAAAACTGAACGGGAACTTCATTAACTGAAGCCATTAAGGCACACTAATACCATGTCAGATAGGTGTTTTAGTAGCGGTAATCACTAGCGGACAAGAAGGGGAGGGAAAAGTGGAATTCTTCCCTCTTTGGCGGTTTCAGAACGTTAAGTTTGTTCGTGTAGGTAAAATGGCCGGATAGCTGCCGATTCCCCCTACTTTTGAAAAATTCCCCTCCCTTTGGAGGATAAACTCGTCCGCCAGTGAGTGAACATGTTTCGCAAGTAAAAAAGTTTCAAAAATGAACTCATAATTCAGTCGTCACGCGTCATCGTCATTTAATCTTTTTTTCACGGGGACTTCATTAACTGAAGCCATTAATGCACACTAATACCATGTCAGAATGGCGTTTTAGTAGTTAGTTAGTTTAGTTTTATATTTAGCTAGTGTAGTAGCGGTAATAGAGGTCGAGCAAACTCGTCTCGAATTCAGCGTGAGACCAATAACTCAAAAACTAAAACAGAGAGGGCCGGTAGAGAGAATCAGCGGGACATCACTGAAAAACCACCGCTTCGCGGTGCTTCAACGCACTTGTCCTAGCTAAACGCCAACCTCCCGGTATGTTATCGGGGGTTAACGAAAACTTTTCAAAGCAGCAACTTACACGTGTCCGTCACCTCACCTACTGTTACTGTATAGAAGTCATTCAACGTCCCGACAATTTTTCCGAACCACTTTAAGGGCAGAATAATGCAAAATAATGTAATATAAGAGAGACTGGCGTCACCGTTTTATCTAGTGATCGCCAGCACCACCTCTTCTATCCGAGTTCCCGTATACCAGTGACCAACACAGAAACTCTACCACCTTTATATTGATGTTATGTATTGTTGACTTGTTAATCAATCATTAATTGTGGATGGTATCATTGATTTATTATCAAAGTATTTCAGATCTGACGACCGAGATCTAAGTGAGGTCTAGACCATGTACATTTAGGTTCGTAGAACTATAGACACTCTAGTCCGAACTGAATCAAGGACCAGACAAAATGTCTAAGTATTTTAGATCTGGGGACGTAGATCTAAGTGACGCCTACCAATTAAGGTTTAGACAATCTAGAATCAACAATAGGATGTATTGATAATGTTCAACTTGAAGTTGGGTTAAGTTATGTTTATCTGATCAAAAATATTTTATAAAGGATCATGCACCTTGGAATCAGTCACGTCGTTCCATCCGGGGTTCAGGCTGCACAGTTCAGGCGCCACTTGAGCTACTAGCGAGGAGGCCGCGAGCTCTTGGGTGTATATCTAAGCGTGATTCAAGGACTATTTCACTCAAATCACACTTTCTTTAATCGAAACCAATTCCTCAAGGGAATTGACCTCCTTTCTGATGCAGTACAAAGACTACAGGAAAGGAGCAGCCTCTACCCAATGGGCGAGACGGCCGATTAAAGAGCGAATTACGAGGGAAGCGCCTACGTAAGAACCAACAACGGTACGAAAACCAGTTGGCCGCCAACTACTGACTTGCAGGTTGACGCGAGTTTAAGACTCGACTTACGATGACCTTTCCCTGGAATTATCGTCAAGAGCTTGGAGTACTCTGGACAACAATTCGCCTACGGATCTACAACTTACTTAAATGCTTACTAAAGATGACACACTTCAAATCTCAGGTTTACCGTGTTAATGGTCAAACCATCCGCCTTTCGCTCAAATCTGGAAACAAAATTATAAAACAAATTAAAATTATTTACTTTTAAAAACTATTTTAGAGAAAGGTAATTCCAATTACCTCGACACGCATTCGCGTATCTTGATTCCGAAATCAAAACCAATGAACATTGTTTGTTCACAGTTTTATTCGGTTCAAGCCGCAATAAGTGTCTTCAGGTGAGGTAAAGTATGGAATGAATAGATAGCAAAATATGTACGCAAACAAAAATCACAGCACAGCAAAATGGGACAACACCGCGGATTATCTACCGCTGCTACACCCCCTTGGAGTGTGCATTTACGCGCGTGGCGCGTGCCAACAGGCATTCTAACATAAACAAATGCATTGATTTAGAACAGAACTAGTGACGTGAGTTCTAGTAGGGTTACACAGCTCCCCTTTCGCGAAACAAAAGCGAATGTATTCGCTTTTGGGCGAATTATGATATGGGAACAAATGTGTACAGTCAGCTTTACTGTAAATGACTCTACGACTGCTTTTTAATTAGCAATGGGATTCGACTACCACCACTGTTTTTCGTCTGACAATGGGAGTCTATCCTGCTGTTGGGAACTTAACAGTTCTACTTTTTGGCTTGGTGTTGTGTCCAAAATGTAATATATGAAAATTAAATTGAATCACGCAAAATTATATAGAACGATTGTAGTAAAAAATGTTAGACGTTGAAGAATGATACTTGATGAATGACGATTAAAATTTGACGAATGACGAATGTAAAAAACTTTGACGAATGATGAATTAATGAGACTTGATGAATGATGAATAGTGAAAATGTATATCAATCGAATATCGCACATACGTGAATCAAATATTTAATTAGATATATAAGGTCTGATATAAATATAATATGCCAAATCGCAATGACTTTCAGTCAGAGTATTTATAATTATAGATGAATTATAGTCCGGATTTGAACATCAGACTACGGTTTTATGAAAGACGCGTTTTTTCTAACGTGTCGTTGATACAAAATTGGGTACTGTGCCCAATTAATTAATAGTCCTTGTATTTTGATTTTGGTCCAGATGCATTCGATGCATCTTTCATGAGACCGTTCATGTTCGGATTGAAAGAATCGGAACTTAAAGTAATGTTCTTGTACTTGGCCATGGGTCCTTTCACGTTGGTCGTTTTACAGACCAATTGTGTACCGGAGTCATGACTATTAATTGTTGGTGGATTAGAGTTAGTGTATTTGTATCGGCTCGACGGACCATACACGTTCGACTTATCCTTGTACAGATCCGAGACGAACTGATTCTTACCCGAAGTAGGTCGGATCTTTTTACCCTGCTTGGGTGACGAAGTCCATGTGTGGTTACTTGAGTCAGTGGTGGTTTTATAATGACCAAAGGGACCGTGGACGTTGTTATTCCACTTCACTACAGCCCTGGATTTTTTCTGACTGTACGGAGTCAGTGATTTGTGATCACCCACTTTGAGCTTTGCTGGGGAACCATTTTCATTTGCATCACGAGAACGCACCTTTGGCAACGCCGAGTTCGGCGAAGCCTCACCGGACCTCAACCCCAATTCATCAAATGTGCTGTTGAGTCGATTGAGATCGGATGTGAACTTTTTATTGGTTGCACACAGTGCTCGTGTTTGAGACTGAATGTCCTCACTGATCTTTCCCGTCTCCACCATATCTTGTTGCATGGAAGTCAATTTCGCATACACTTTCTCCAGCACATCTCGTTCAAATGCGGACAATGAGGAATGAGAGACGTTTTTGTTTTGAACCCCCATTTGATGACTGATGGTGTTGGGTGGTGATGCGTACATCATGTCAACCGTTGGTGGTTCAGGTACCATTGACTCTTGATGCAATGCTAATGATTCAGTATTGCTATCATACTCGTACGTCTCAGTAGTACAGTCCTCAGGTGGATTGTGGTAAATGTTTGAGACGTAGAAGTATTCACTATAGTGATCTTTTTGCATCGGGTACCGATCGACATGCTGACTGTAACTGTCAGGATGCATCGGATGGTTCCGTTCGAATTGACTGGAATTATGCTCATGAGTCACGGGTTCCCCTGCATACTGACCGTATCCGTAGCCGGTTTGCATTGGGTGCTCATGTGTCAATTGATTGTGATCATACGCATGGTATTGGTCTGTATGAGTTGGGTGTTGTGGCTCATATTGATTATGCTCATGGTAATGGTTGTAATCAATCAGGGTGGGATATGCTTGTTGACCGTAGTCATCATACACCGATTGGTTACTATTGGGACCATCCATGTCAGGTAATTCATTGTCATATTTTTCGACTTGACAATCAACATAGTTATAATCCTGATCCTCATAATGATCATCATAGTGGTTATAATCAGACATGACTGTTATCGTTTATTTCAATAAATCAGTGTTTTAGAATATTAAGGCTGGTAGAAACATACTTCAGGTTCGAGTTATTCAGTGAATACTGATTTTTCTAACTTTTATTATGAACCTTTGTATTATTTACAACCTACTATTCTTTCCACAATTTTTAATGCGAGCAACTGTTTGGTAAAAAATATATCCAAAATATTATGTCTTTGAGTCAATCACCTTGGTTTGAGTTTTATTTAGGTGTGTTTAATTGACATCAATAATTAATAATTGAATATATTTACACTTTATCAGTGCATGTATTAACTGTGTGGTTTGGTGGATTTAGTATCGATGAGGGTATAGTATACGGAGGCGGGACTTCCAATGTAACACGAAGTGGGTTACATGGGTACCCGAGTGTGAGGTGGCCAAGTAATCGGTGATGGTATAGTATACGGACAGCGGGACTTCCAATGTAATATAAGAGAGACTGGCGTCACCGTTTTATCTAGTGATCGCCAGCACCACCTCTTCTATCCGAGTTCCCGTATACCAGTGACCAACACAGAAACTCTACCACCTTTATATTGATGTTATGTATTGTTGACTTGTTAATCAATCATTAATTGTGGATGGTATCATTGATTTATTATCAAAGTATTTCAGATCTGACGACCGAGATCTAAGTGAGGTCTAGACCATGTACATTTAGGTTCGTAGAACTATAGACACTCTAGTCCGAACTGAATCAAGGACCAGACAAAATGTCTAAGTATTTTAGATCTGGGAACGTAGATCTAAGTGACGCCTACCAATTAAGGTTTAGACAATCTAGAATCAACAATAGGATGTATTGATAATGTTCAACTTGAAGTTGGGTTAAGTTATGTTTATCTGATCAAAAATATTTTATAAAGGATCATGCACCTTGGAATCAGTCACGTCGTTCCATCCGGGGTTCAGGCTGCACAGTTCAGGCGCCACTTGAGCTACTAGCGAGGAGGCCGCGAGCTCTTGGGTGTATATCTAAGCGTGATTCAAGGACTATTTCACTCAAATCACACTTTCTTTAATCGAAACCAATTCCTCAAGGGAATTGACCTCCTTTCTGATGCAGTACAAAGACT
>OZ038445.1:7283348-7314348 GCA_964036265.1 Daptonema setosum
ATCTTTATATTGATGTGGTACATGCGGTGTAAATGAGACGCGTAGTGACGGATACGCTGTAAAAAATCTAAGTGTGAGCTGCATAACTGTAAATTTTTATAATTTGCACGATTTTATAGCTTGTTTCCAGAATTCCGTTATTACAAGTACGATGTATTTTAATATCAGCAGAAACATACAGCTGTAAAACGAATGCCTGTGAGATTCTAACCCAACGTTTGTTCGGTTATATACAGATAATCAATTATGTCATAGATAACTTCACAAAAGAATATAATTATGGGACAGGTGTATTATGTCACGAACTTATTGATCGCGAACCATTCAATTCAAAATAAACCATACTATTCATGTCAGAAAGTAGACGATTTTCGGTCAAGCAAAAGTGAAAACAGAAGCGGACTTTTAATGGCCCTTCTGTACATTGTAACTTAGTACATAATAACATTGTAACTTGATACATAAGGCAAATCAGGTCTGTTTATGACCCGCCACCGGAATACCTTTTGTTTCTTCAATAAATAACACATATTACTTAGACAACTCAAAATTATTCCATTTTTTATCCAGATCCATAATCAGCTTTTTCATCGAACTTACGAGAGTACAATGAAACAGATTTGAGTTCGTAGACCCATAAAAAGAATTCCACGACATGAAAAGATGCGCATCGTCAGATCGAACTCTATCAAACTTTTTATATCAGAGAGTTGAAAGTTCCCGACGAACATGAATGTGAAAAAAAAACTTCTAATTGGAAACCCTTCTGCACATAAAGTACATAAATAACATACATAAAACTTGGTTATCTACAACTGAATCTAGTTCTCGAATTGCAAGAGCACAGTACAAACAGATCCGATGATGAGTACGTGACCCCATAGAATGATGCACAATGTCAGAGCGAACTATACCATACTATTTATGTGAGAGAGTTGAAAATGTTCGGTTGAAGGTTGTTGTTAGCGTAAACACATGTAAAATAAATAAAAATTATAAATATCGGCGGGATTTTTTTTGACAGCAGATTTTTTTTATTTTGGTTGGTTTTGTACATTTTCAATTATAAAAAAGAAATTGCCAAATTTTCAAAAGTCAGTGAAACTTTGCCATACATGCACAGACATAATGAGAAAACTGAAAAATTTATTTTTTCTCTGTCCTTGAAAATTACGGAAATGGTCGACGGTTCCCAAAATCACAGGAAAAAATGGCGGGTTTTCAAATTTAGTTCCGTTCGTCCGTAATCATTTGACAATGCTTTAGATGTGATGAAAATAGGACCAGAACAATAACTGAGGTTTACGCGTTTTGTCCAGTGGACAAAATTTAAATTGTTTTACTAAAATTAAGCCATTTTAACAAATGTATGTTTTAAAATCACATCCATCTTGTTGTGCGTCCATGGGCTAATTGATATGGCATGACTTGTTATCAACAACAACAACAACAACAACAACAACAACAATAACAACAACAACAACAACAACAACAACAACAACAACAACAACAACAACAACAACAACAACAACAACAACAACAACAACAACAACAACAACAACAACAACAACAACAACAACAACAACAACAACAACAACAACAACAACAACAACAACAACAACAACAACAACAACAATAACAACAACAACAACAACAACAACAACAACAATAACACTCCCAAATTTCGGGTTTCAGTTGACAATGGCTCATTCCAGACTGTGTAAAATTTTCTGGCCTAATAAATTGACTATATTTTGACATTTATCTCAGTTAACCCTAGCCAAAACGATTTCGAAAATGTTTTGCTATTAAAAATTACTTCAAAAAATTTTCTATCTGAAATATTTATTATTCAAATTTGGCACGAACACTTGCGCAGCTGGAACCTATTGTACATAATGGACATTTAGCTTGGTCAGGGTTTTTTGTTATCAAAAACTAACTTTGTTGGCCGGTTATGCACGTATGCAATGAATTAATGTTGTCCAAATGTTATGGGAAAAAGATTTTATTTCTCGAAATTTTTAAGTGCGCCTAAAATAGATTTGAATTCAAACTGCGCGCCAAGAAATTTTTGGCTAACAAGAAACCCTGGATAGGCTATATTTGTGACTTGTATTTGAACATGTACATACAGGGTGGGCCAATAAAAACCACACAACTTTGGATGGTAATAACTCAGTGACTAAGAATCGGATTGAACTGCGGTTTGCATCATTTGAACTGGTATATCTTTGACTTTCATTCACATAATTATTATGGATGAATTTCAATTTTTCGAGAAGATATCAAACTTTTACCGAAAAGTAGCAGTTTTTCCGCTGAAAACCTATACAATTTCATTTTTTACAATAATAAAGTTATACAAAGAGGACAGAAATTACACTTATATTTGAGAAACATTGTTTTTGTTAAGTTTCAGACACATAGAAAGCATATTAAAGTTGATGAAATGCTCAATATGGACGTTCTGTGCTCAACGCTCAACAGCCTGTTTTCTATCATGAATGGTAGTTTCATGTTAAAAACAGTCTGAGTTAGTGAAAGTATTGTTTTAAAAAGATTCATTAAGTAGGTTCTAGTTGAATTACGCTGATGAAACCAAAACAGTTCGTCTGAGCCGTATAAAACATTTACAAATATCTATTGTAACCCTTATGGACGAAAACTCCCGCCCGGTTCAAAAATGGTATTTTTAAGAAATTGTTGCGTAACTTCTGATTGCATTAAAATTTTTGAATAAAATTAGAGTTAAAAAATTGCAAATATATACTGATTAAAATGACGTACACCTTTAGTTAATCCGATTCGTATTCAGAAAGTTATTAACTTTCAAAGTTGTGTGGTTTTTTTTGGCCCACCCTGTATGTATGTATGCATGAAAAAGTACATAAATTGCTTTCATAAACGGGTACTGTTGAATTATAAATAAGTAAACTACAGTACTGTACAGTCCGTGCAGCGAGTTAGTGTATGTCTTGTTAACTTACGTTCTATCGTACCACTACCAAAATCGAGTGTTTCCTTGAAAATATAAGTTTAATACAGGGTGTCCCAGCGAGGTGTGATCATTGCATTTTTTGGATAACTTTCACAGTGTTCCAGATAACGACCTAAAGTTTCACAGGTTAATAGATTAAGTTTCCGCTGATACGCTGAATCTTCAAATTTTTGATTTGATTCATTATTCCGTGTTTTACGGCCGATCCAGCAACATGCCTGTTTATGTTCTTAACGACCGCATTTTAGAGAAATTTCCCCGAAAATAAAAAATGTTACAAAATAACAAATTTTTGTTAAAATTTGTGTTAAATAGCAGAACGAGGTATATTTCAAAAGTCAAAGATTTATGATGATAGCTATCAGTGTTGTATATTTCAGGTCATATAGTTGAACTATCAGAAAGTTATTCATTTTTTCATGCGACATACTTGGCTTATAAGTGTAAATGTAAGTTTAGGGCATGTTGCTGGATGCTGGCTGTAAAACACGCAATACTGAACCAATTCAATTTTTTTAGATTCAGCGTATCAGCGGAAAACTTGTTATATCACCCTGTGAATTTTTTTGGTCGTTATCTAGAACACTGTTAAAGTTATTCGAAAAATTCAATCATTACACTTCGCTGGGACACCCTGTATGTTGATAAACGGTACGGATAGGTTGAGTCTGGCGCACATTTTAGTTAGCAGAAAAGTTATTCCGTTTATTCTACTCATGGGACTGAGCATTCACTACAATTCATGATTCATGTAAATTTTGTGAAAAAAGCCGGCCCTTAAAAAAAATTCATAACCTTTTTAAGGAAAACTCATTTTTAGGATACGTATGGGAAAAGTTCTACAAGACATGACTTGCTATACAGGTGGCGAGAGATGAATGAATCATTTCATTATTTGACGTTCACTATTGTACAAGTTGGGTATAATTTTTTTATGAAACGTTGTGCATAAAGGATTATCGAAAGCGGGTTTTTCGATGAATAAATAACGAAATACTGAAAAAACTGGTTGCTTGACGTTTCAAAATGAGTCAACAATATGTGTCATTATTTCTAAAACTTGCTGTGTTTCTATACATAGTTGCTCATGGTACATATCTTGTTACTGAAATCTAATTCCATGAAGCCGTTACCACACGTAAAGGGTTTTGTTGTTGTTGTTGTTGTTGTTGTTGTTGTTGTTGTTGTTAGATAAGCTCACGAGTTATCATACCACTGTGGAAAATATGACCGATTCTTTTTCAAAACGAAATCGCGTGACATTGATGATAACCCTTCAAATGAATAGCTAGATTAAACGGAAAAAATATCAATAAGTACTGTAGTTCTGAATACTAGCGGACGAGAAAGGGAGGGAAAAATGGAATTCCTCCCTCTTTGGCGTTTTCAAAAAGTAGAATTTGTTCCCTAAGATGTAGGTATATAAAATGACCCGAAAACTGCCAATCCCCCCCCCCTCTTTGACGAAATTCCCCTCCCATTGGAGGGTTTGCTCGTCCGCCAGTAGTTCTGAACCTTAAAGATGTGATGAACAAGGGCCAGTTAAGTATCCTAGCAACATAACTGAAAGGAACCGTATTGTTGAAGAATCCAAACATGCACGTATTCTACAAAGTACAATAGAACGATATAAGTAACCAATACAATTATACTGCCTATACTTTAGGTTTTTTGTTTATTTGAACAATTTATACGTGCACCAAAAGCGTCTTGAAATCGGGTTGCGCTGAAAAGTAGTTCTGCTCAGGTGATTGACGGCTGAACCACTAGCGGACGAGAAGGGGTGGGAAAAGTGGAATTCCCCCCTCTTTGGCGATTTCAAAAAGTTGAATTTGTTCTCTAAGGTGTCGGTAAAATGACCTAATTTCTGTCAATTCCCCCTCTTTGATAAAATTCCCCTCCCTTTGGAGGTTTGCTTCGCCAGCGGCTGAACTGAACCAATTTGCAGAGGAACACTGGCGGACGACCCAACCCTCCAAAAGGTGGGGAATATAGTTGTTTGAGGCTAACTTACCTACATTTTCAGAAACAATTTCCACTTTTGGAACTGCCAAAGAGGGGGGGAATTCCACTTTTTCGTTCATCCGCTCGTCCGCTAGTGCAGAGGAAAACTCGGGGAAACTCATTTACGGAAGAAAAACTGTCTTAGAGAATAATAAAATTTTTGTAAATAACGCTTATAAATAATGCAGTTTCTGTAAAATCATTCTAGTATAATTAAATTTCATATACGTTAAAATTAGTAACACAGAGTGGAGAAATAAAAGTTTTGAGGCCGTATTACCTAAACCTTAGGAAGCGAACTGTACTGCAAACTCGCCAAAAATGGGGAGTTCCGCTTTTCCTCCTCCTTCCAGTGAATTCATTCATCTTCATCATTCGACTAAAACATTTAATAAATTATGTTCCAAGCTCTCGTGAGCGGAAGGAAATCTTTTTACTAGCTTTTACTTCAAAAAAGCTATTGTACTATCCTAACCACTGTCAATTCATTTCTGAACAGCGGCAAACGCGGTGATTCTGCAACTATGTACGACTTGAAGAAGAAGTCGATGGATGAACAAATAACTTGGCAGTCTCTGGAGTCAGCGGAAGTTTCGGTTGTATGTACATAAATACGAGAGATACCTTCTTCCAGTTCGAAGTTTCGTCTGGGCATAAGCGGACGCGCTAATACTTCAAAAGCAGGAGAAATTCCCCAAAGATAGGGAATTAACTATTTTGAGGCCATTTGAAACCGCCTACATCATAAGGAACGAGATTTAATTTTTGAATTTGCCGAAGAGGGGGAATTCGACTTTTACGTTCTCACCTCGTCCGCTTATGCCAGACGCACTAGCGGAAGAGAAATAGTGGTAATAATAGACGAATTCTACTCCAGTCAAGATGGTGAAAAATTTCAAGTTCATAAAGGGATTCGAACACACGAACTTCTGTTGTTTTCTGACAAGTATCTTGTTAGCAAAAATTATTTCTATGAAATCCTTACGCACATATAATGTAAATTGCGTGTAAATGTAAATAAAAAAAATCTGAATCTGAATCTGAAAAATTGAATGTACGTCAAAAATTTGTTTGAGTACCAAAAAACCTTGCTTAGACTGTGAACTATCTTGCCTTCTTGTAAACCGAAATATTTCTACATAAATATGTAGATGTCTTTGAAAGAGCTAGAAAAATTCAAAATCACTGTTTTTATGAATTTCTCAGCTTCGGATGATAAATTGAAAATCAAAATTTTTAAAGAATTTCGTAGCTCTGGATAATTTACTTGCTGCGCCACTGATGGTATCTCAAAAATTGTCATCTTTTACTTTTTTTTGTACCAAATAAAGAATGCGAACATCAAAATGAGATACATACATACTGTTTTGACCGCGGCAGTGTGAATTACAATACATCTGAACTGAAAAAATATGAAAAAATCAATTTTTTTATTGATACGGTGTATGCAGCATGAAAAAACTAAAACTTCAACAAGCCAAACTCCAATAAGCAACTAAGTTTGTCTCTCTATTTTTTTCATGCCGAATTCCTATAGCAAACTTTTTATTTTCCCAAAGAGAGGGATCTTCCAATGTTGGTTCTCTCACCCTATGAACTGTTAGGGTTCATATATTTTTACTAAGTAAATCTGCGCCCACGAAAACAATCCTATTTACATAAGGACCGATCACTAGCGGACGAGAAGGGTTGGGAAAAGTGGAATTCCCCCCTCTTTGGTGTTTTCCAAAAATATAATTTGTTCCCTAAGGTGTAGGTAAAAAAGCCTAAAAACTGCCAATTCGCCCTCTATGACAAAATTCCCCTCCCTTTGGAGGATTAGCTCGTCCACCACCACCAGTGTACCGATCTAACCGAAATGACGGAACCATTATACGGGTAGAAGATTGGCATTGAACGAAAAAAATTAAGATGACAGGAGAATGACAGATATCGTGATATTTTAATTTGATATATAATTAATTTTATATTTTAACAGGATAGAATACTGCGGTCTCTATTTACATAAGGACCGATCGACGGAACCATTATACGGGCAGAACATTGGCATTGGACGATAAAAATTAGGATAACAGAAGAATGACAGATATCATAATTTTATAATTTGATATATTTAATTTTATATTTTAACAGATACTGCGGTCGAAAACTGATTTGAGTCTCTTGATACTGCCTTCACTGAAATTTCACTGACCTAACCTAACCAAAGTGACAAATCCAAGTTATTCGGTGTAACATCATCACTAATTTTGAAACATACCGATATTATTCCGTTTTTTATATAAAATTGAATATAAAAAATTCATTCAAACTCAATGAAAAAAAAATAAAAAAATATCCCGCGCTCCACACTGGACGGGTGAACAAATCGTTTCTCATTTCAACGCAATTCAATACTTTGCTAATTTAACTTTTCAAAAAAAACGCCAGGGTCAGAGGCAGACTGATTGTATTAATAAAATCGGCGATGAACCTAGTCGTAGATATTTGAAAGATCGTAACGATTTATTCTATTTAATTAAAATTCTATTAAACTTTGAACATCACGTAGACAACCACAACTGCTTTTATACCATCGCTACGCTGGTTATATTCGTGCGCGGCTATTTGTTTACATAACGATGTTGGTGGAGGCTATGGCGTACTCGTATAATATGGGTTGTTGTTGTTGTTGTTGTTGTTGTTGTTGTTGTTGTTGTTGTTGTTGTTGTTGTTGTTGTTGTTGTTGTTGTTGTTGTTGTTGTTGTTGTTGTTGTTGTTGTTGTTGTTGTTGTTAATGTTATTGTTTTTTTTGTTGTTGTTGTTTTTAACAGTATAGTTAGTTCTACTGTCTAAGAAACACCCATGGTCGGACTAAGTTTCCACTGATAAATATGGAGAAGGACAAAAAACAGTAGGTGATAAACAGTTTCACAAGTTTCAAGCTCTTTATGTGAAACAGGAAAAATAATATCTTTCCAAAAGCCCAGACAACAAAGATGTTTTCAGTATTTTCGATGTGTTTTTTTACAACCCATAAATATAGACTATGATGTATAGAGATGTATAGTCAAAAACATGGTTGCCCCAAAAAATAGCAAAACTGAGTTCGACTATATGTTCTACATGTCCATAAATTCTTTGATCCATATGATTTTTCATGGCTGCGACAAATTGAGTACAACTGTCGTTTATCGGGTGAAAAAATTTATGTCAAATTAGATGGGAAATCAGATAATAATCTTCGTCATGAATCGTCGTAGCTGATCAGTCTAAAAAACGTTTATGCTATAGTCAATTTAGGATTTCATGTTACTCGAAACGTTACAGTGAAGACGCATTCGACATTCTAGTGAACAGCACACATTCCAGTTTGCTCAGACCGTGAACCATCAGTTTTTGCTATTGGGCCACACACTGGGCTAAACCAGGGTGATGATGATTGGCCGATTGAGTTGTTGGCCAATCATCGTCAAGCACGTTTGCCCAGTGCGGTGGCCCAACAGTTATAGCTGATGTTTCACGGTCTGACCAAACTGGAATGTTTGCTGTTCACTAGAATCTTGAATGCGTTTTCAAAGACATTTTTCACGTGCAAACTAATTTTGGGTGCGCTTCCGATTTTTTATGACATCCGATAACATAACAGAACTTCCTAGAACATTTCATTAATCTACTGTGCTTTTGGTAACGTACTTATAGGATTAAAATGTATTTTGGTAAGATACCATTCAACCATGAAACCATGAATGTGATGGAGATCTCCTGCCATCTGGAGAAAACCTCGGAACTCGGGATTATAAAACAATAAAACTTAATTAAAATAGGTATGTAGAAGTTTTTAAATAACGATGACTGATAAGACAGGGGTTACGTAAGAAAACTTTGATCAAGGAAATAAAAACCTAAATATTTACGTATGATGACTTACGATTATTCGAATATTCGTACCAACATACCAACTTCTGACAACTTTTGACGTCAAAAACCAAATTATTTACTCCTGTTTTGATAATAATGACAGTTTTCTCGTGAATAGATAATAGATTATTTATCTCGCGGCTCGTTTGATTGTGGACCATGGTTGTTGTTGTTGTTGTTGTTGTTGTTGTTGTTGTTGTTGTTGTTGTTGTTGTTGTTGTTGTTGTTGTTGTTGTTGTTGTTGTTGTTGTTGTTGTTGTTGTTGTTGTTGTTGTTGTTGTTGTTGTTTTTTGTTAATCACCATACACATTTAATTTCCGCATGAAAAAAAAATTTTGAAGCGTACATTTTAATTTAAAAAGTACAGAGCCAGTTTCATCAGACTGAGAAAGCAGCATCTTAGATAATATTTAAAAAATGTTATAGGCACGGGTGCAAAAAAACAACAATATCAATGAATGTAAAAACTTATCATAATACGGAAAACCTGCGTCATTGACGTGGCAGCCCGTTTAACCGCGCGTCTTGTTGCAAGAACTTAACAAACAACAAAACTGTAGGGGTTGCACACACATGGGAAAAAAGTTTTGTCCGTAGAACTTGTTATTCCAAATAAGTGGAATATAGAAAATCTAATAGAAAAAATTGACTAGAAGAAACTCACTCGAGCTGATATGTGATGATGATGAACATGCCCGGAAATTATATTTTGATCACTATTTATTATAGAAACAATAAAATAATAATTCACACATACCTTGAAAAATCAAAATGTCAAAATAATTTTTTTTCGAAAATCTGGCGCGCATTCAAATTTAGTTTTTCAACCGACTGTTAACACAGTTTACACGAATTACGTTCAGCTTGCTGGATACTGATGGTATGGAGGTGATAACGAGCATGAAATGGTTAGCAATAACGATAATGTATGATGCGGTTTCTCAAACAACAACAACAACAACAACAACAACAACAACAACAACAACAACAACAACAACAACAACAAATTTCCCATTTCAAAGCAAATCAAGTTTGCACCAATAAATCGGTGAGACAGAATAGTGAAAGAAACCCCACCCGCATGTTCAAGTGAATCGTGAAAATATATATACTAAAATGTCAAAATAGGAACATTGAAACGTGAAAATAAACATATTGAAACGTGAAAATAAAGATATTGAAACGTGAAAATAAAGATATTAAAACGTTAAAATGAACATATTGAAACGTGAAAATAAAAATATCAAAAACGTTAAAATGAACATATTGACGCATGAAAAAAACTAGGAAATCACATGATTTGTATTGACAGGTACAATATTTGCAACGCATGCGCTGCATTACAATGCATTTTATGTGCGCACATTACTTTATAATATGATAGAATAGAATAAAATGTCCGTCTGTCAAAGATGTATATTTATATTAAAAAGTAAGAAGAGGACAAGTAGCCATCAATGGGTTATGGTTACATACACAAGCGGACGAGTCAATAATCCAAAGGGAAGGGAATTTCGTCGAAGAGGGGGAATTGCTGTTTTCAGGCTTTTTTATCTACATCGTATGGAGCAAATTATGCTCTTTGAAAAAACGACAAAGAGAGGGGATTTGTTTTTTTTGACAACTTTGTTATACTGGCGAACGAGCAAGGTCGAGCAGAGGGAGGGAAAATGTCGAATTCCCCCCTCTTTGGCGTTTTCAAAAAGTATACTTTATTCTTTAAGGTGTAGGTAAAATGGCCTAATAATTGCCGACTCTCCCCTCCCTTCGGAGGATTAGCTCGTCCGCCAGTGAGGTTGAGCAAGAGCGATCAGAAAGGTCATTTTACCTACATCTTATGGGACAAATTATATTTTTATTGCCAAAGAGAAGGGAATTCCTGTCCTCCTGGTTTGAAAGTTCTAATTCAAATCGGAAAAATCCAAACTGGCCTATCAGCATGCAGAGAACGAATATTTATGCATGATGAGTAATTCAAAGTTCAAGTGCGTGTTCAAGTCTTTATTAGAGGCTCTCAGACTTTTTTTCGTGAAACTTTTGGACCACGTGAACTCTATATTCGTTTCACAGCTATAACAAAGTTGTTTGAGACTTGAACTCTTGATAGTCAAAGCAAAAAGATTCCGAGGACAAGTCTCTTGTTATGTGGGAAAACTGACTTGAGACACATATCTTGACGCGTTGCTTTGGGGTTTCTGCCATTGCCGTCAGTTTATTCGACTATCTGGCCACTACGAAAACACCATTCTGATATGGTATAAGTGTGCCTTATGGTTTCAGTTAATGGAAAACGTCGAAGTAAAAAAGAAGTAAAAAGTTTAGCAATGTCCTTCCCGTCTCTGAGGAGCACCATAAAGAGCAATGAAAAAAACATGACGCAAATATTGCCTGCATAGGAGTTTTACCGGAGAAAAACTTGAATTAATGTTTTGATGGCTGACGCTCCCCAACAATAATAATAAATTATAATATCTAAGTTTAACACTTTACAGAGACAGCAAACCTGGGCGATCAGGTCATCATTTGGAAAGGCAACAATTTGCGTTAGCAATTTTCTTGCTGCTCAATTTGGTTAACATAAGTTGTTTGTTATGGTGATTAAAAGACATTCAGAATGTTATAAATTGTTAAAAAATAACTCAAATTCAAATTTTCTAAAAGCATCACTATTAATGCTGGGATATATTTACCCAGATACCCTGAAAAAGCTAATCCATAGCCCATCAGTCTACCGCACTAGCGGACGAGAAGGGGAGGGAAAAGTGGAATTCTCCCCTCTTTGACAGTTTCAAAAAGTATAATTTGTTCCCTACGGTGTACAGTAGGTGAAGGTGATATGGCTTCAAAACTGCAAATTCCCCCCTCTTTGATGAAATTCCCCTCCCTTTGGAGGTTTGACTCGTCCGCCAGTGGTCTACCGGATTTCAATATGACTCAAACTCAAAGGGTCTTTTCATGGGTTGGATGGAAGGGTTTCGAACTTTTTACTACTTGTATCGCTATTTTTGATTGTAGAGGTTATAGGTTTATAAAAAATTACAACAAGATATCCTGAACAAGCCCTAACACAGTGGTATATTGGTTCTCAGAGGGTTAACTCATGGGTTCGGTGAAAGGGTTTCGTACTACACTACTATACTATTTACTATGTATGATTGTGGTGCATGCATGCACTGGCGGACGAGCAAACCCCTCCTCCCCAATTAGGATATTTCATCAAAGAGGGGGAACTGACAGAAATTAGTATATTTTACCTTTACCCTACGGAAAATACCCCACTTTTTAAAACCGCCAAAAGGGGAGAATTCCACTGTTCTTTCTTCTTCTCGTCCGCTAGTGCGCATGCATGCACACCAAACCCAGTGGGCTAAAAAGAAATCGCGGAACTAAAAGTTGCGGAAATTATTAAGACATAAAAGTTTGAAGTTATTCTAAAAGTATTTATTTCCGTGTCTCTGAAATTCTGAATGTACTGAACTGGTCGCAAATTTTATACATTCCTTCCACTGGCGGACGAGGCCAACCCCCAAAGGGAAGAGAATTTAGTCAAAGAGATTGGCAGAAATTATGCCATGCCATTTTACCTACTTCTTAAGGAACAAACTCCACTTTTTGAAACCGCAGAAGAGGGGGGAATACCACTTTTCCCAGTCCCACCCCTTCTCGTCCGCTAGTGATTTCTTAGATCAGATTTATGACTATCTTACTAAATATAATCGACCTCGAGTGGTTAAAGCGAGCGAGATAATTGGTTTTAGGAAGATAATTAACCTTACAAGAACGTAAAAACATGTAAAAATGTGAAGGCTATTCTTCTCAAACCATGATGAAACTTCCCAAACGCGTTTGATATGCACTATTTTATAAGTGAGGGCTGTTTCTTTCAATGGTGAGTCATCCGCTTATTGTTTACAACAAAAGGGGGAAATAGTAGCGGATGAGAAAAAAGTTGTTGATTATCCACATTTTATCCCATTTTCATTAAAAAATAGAAGTATGATTCTGTTAAATAATTTCAGACATGATTTTGTAAAATTGCTGAGGAATTAACACAAAACTTACAAACTTACTCATTTCGAAGCCTCTAGCGAACGAGAAGAGGACGGAGAAGTGGAATTCCACCCTCTGTGGCGGTTTCAAAAGATAGTGTTTGTTCTATAAGGTGTCGATAAAACGGTCTTATTTCTGCCAATCTCTGTAGAGAGATTCCCTTTCATTTGGACTTGGAGGTTTGGCTCGTCCGGCAGTATTCCATCTCCATGCTAAAGTCTGATAATGACAAACGATTTGGGAAAACTCACGACCAAATCGGGTCGGGTCTGACAAATTCTACAGTTTCAGACAGCTCACGTATTGACAATACCACATATAACTTTTTTTGAATAAATTTAATCTCTCAGACACTGGCGGACGAGTCATCTCCTGAAGACAGGAGATTACCACCAAAGAGGGATAAATCGGCGGTTTTGATTCTGATCACAATTTTTACACCGTCCCATAATCAACTTCGATTCGAGCATTATTACATTCAATTCCCCCTTTTTGGGAGAGAGGGAATTCTTTCGGACAGGGTGGGTTTCACCCCAATGCCACCACAACCGACATCTGCGTATTGACCAAACAGACGGGGGTAAAAAAGGAGGGGGCAATGGGACGTAAACAACATGTCTGGTCACAGTAATCGGACCCACTAGGGAACGAGATGTGGAGGAAAACTAGAATTCCCCCCGTCTTTGGCGAATTTGAAAAGTGCAGTTTGTTTCTTAAGGTAGAGGTAAAATGGCCTCAAAACTCTGACGAAATTCCCCTCCCTCTGGAGGTTTCGCTCGTCCGCCTGTAATCGGATAATCAAACATAGAGGGCTGGAAAAAAGTTGAGATGATAAATATTCCAACTATGAAACATCAGCTGCATTACTGGTGGACGAGAAGGGATGGAAAAAGTGGAATTCTCCCTCTTTGGCTTTTTCAAGAAGTAGAATTGGTTCCCTAAGGTGTAGGTAAAATGACCTGAAAACTGGCGATTCCCCCTCTCTTTGAGGAAAATCCTCTCCCTTTGGAGGATTAGCTCTTCCGCCAGTAGCTGCATGAATGCGTGAGACATACGTTCGAATCTAAGCTATAACGTGCAATCATCATGTTTAGTTGGTGGTACCCATGTTGGAAACGTTAACCAGAAAACTTTCCATTAGGATCTCAGAAGCTCTTTGTAGCATTCTCCATTGATTCAGGGACTTTTCCTGCCAGCCTTTCAGCATTCCCCCTCCTCCCTTTGGAGCTTTGATTCGTCTGCCGCGGTGGCCAGAAATACCATATTTTATTTTTTTACGGACGAGGAGGGCTGGGAAAAGTGGAATTACCCCTCTCTGGTAGTTTCGAAAATTTGATTAGGTTCCTCAAGGTGTAGATTAAACATGTAGCTAACTACTGCCTCCCCCACATTGAAAAGATTCCCTCCCTTTGGAGGTTTGGAATACCATAATTTTTCATGTTTTACGGATGGGGCTCCATCCAGTCCTGGTAATTTATTTTCAGCTGGAATGGAATAATGGAATTTCGAAATTTGAAGCGAAGTATAGCGTATCCAGGGGGTTTTCATTACTCGAAAGGTTTCTGGTGCGCAATTTAATTTCAAATTTGCTTTTGGCGCACGATAAAAACTTTTATTGAATAAATTACTTTCCACTACAGTTGGACAACAACTGCGCCTAATTCATTGCATTTGTGCGTAACGGGTTCATAAAGAATTTTTTTATAAGGGCGCGTTCAGAGTCGTCTCAAGAATTTTATTTGTAACACCTTCGTACCTCATAAAAGCAGTTTTTGATCCAACCGAATGTTTCAAATTTTTTTATCGGGAACAAATTTTTTTTATGTATACCGAAAGGTTTACAAATAAAATGCTCGAGACTTTCTCAATACAACTCTGAACGTGCCCTAATAATAAAAGTTAAAAAACCGAATGCAGTTCGAGAGCATAAGAACCAAGTAAATTCAAAATTATACTGTCTAACCTAGATTGAATTAGTGATAATATAGTATAAGATACCTTGGCTAAGCTATAAATCACAAACAAATGTAATTTCGAACCGTACGTACTTTATTTTATCCGAAAGCATAGAGAAATAAAATTTTCGAAAATATTAATGTGCGTCAAAAAACGGATTACAATCCCTGAATAGGCTATATAAAAATAAATCTTACAGTTCGCCATTTCTAGACACTGGCTCTATTCCATGAGTGCACTGACATGACATATGCAATGAGATTCTATGAAAAATATTAAGTGCGAAAAATATGGCGTTCCGTTTTGTCCCTTCATCAAGACACGTGGGACTATACGGGTCTAAACGGGTCTATACGGGTCTAAACGAGTCTATACGGGTCAATACGGGCCTATACGGGTCTATACGGGTCTATACGGGTCTATACGGGTCTATACGGGTCTATACGGGTCTATACGGGTCTAAACGGGTCTATACGGGACTATACGGGTCTATACGGGTCTATACGGGTCTATACGGGTCTATACGGGTCTATACGGGTCTATACGGGTCTATACGGGTCTATACGGGTCTATACGGGACTATACGGGACTATACGGGTCTATACGGGTCTATACGGGTCTATAGGGTCTATACGGGTCTGTACGGGTCTATACGGGTCTAAACGGGTCTATACGGGTCTATACGGGACTATACGGGTCTATACGGGTCTATACGGGTCTGTACGGGTCTATACGGGTCTAAACGGGTCTATACGGGTCTATACGGGACTATACGGGTCTATACGGGTCTATACGGGTCTATATTTTGGTGGGTCTGCGAAAATCAAATCAGTCTAAAATGGCGTGATTTCAAAATTTCGTCTCCTAAATAAATGTTTACACTTCAACACGGCCACCAACCGAAAAAAATTGGCCCAAAATATTGACGGCACACACTGATTTAAGTGGTGGCAACATCCGGTATAGTCTGTTCACCAGCGGACGAGAAGTGGTGGCAAAGGTGGAATTCACCCTTTTTGGCGTTTTCAAAACGTAGAGTTCGTTCCTCAAGGGGTAGAAAAAATTATCTGAAAACTTTCAATTCCCCCTCTTCGAGGGAATTCCCCCACCCTTATGAGGGTTATGTAGCTAGTCCGCAAGTGAGTCTTTTCACAGTTTCTTGTTACTCAAAACTTTTGGTGAAACTGTTTTTGGTTCCCTGGATGTTTTGGCGCGCATTCAAATTTAGTCTTAAAAATGTAAGACTGATTTTTTGAAATGAAACGGTGGCGGACGAGCCGAGTCGTCCGGGGGGGATCTCTCCAAGGGGTGATCTCTCCACCTTTCCCTGGATCCATGCATTTTTTCAGTTTTTTTGGCGCGCAATTAAATATAATGTCTTAAAAAATATTCGACAGATTTATTGAAATGAGAGCACACACTCGGAGAACTTGCGTTGGCGTAAGAAACATTTGTAAGCCACTGCTGCTGTGAGAAAATTTTTTCCAGAAATTTGTTATAATTCTTCCAAGAAATGCTTATTCGAATGCGCTATACCGCAGTCTTACAGTTTTTCAACAACTTTCACAATCTCTGCTCAAAAGTGACCTATGTATGTATAGGTTTGATATATTTCATTGCTGTATCAATCCACAATGCTAAAAAAACTCGAAATAAAATGAGTGCGATTTTTATTCAAACCTAGATTCTATAAGATTATTGAAGAAACAAAAGGTATTCCGGTGGCGAGTCATAAAAGAGACCTGTTTCGCGTTTCGGACCCAGCATAGACGCGTCGGAGGACATGTAATCATCATGGTTAGCTATGTAGTGTTACTCGAGAACTTTTAAATCTCTAGTCCAACTAATTACCAGAATCTCCAGAAGTTGTTAATAACTCAGTCGTCGACTGAGAACTTTACGTAAATACTGGGTGGGCCAAAATAGACTCCGCGATTTTGCTGCGGATGCTGAATTTTTGTGAGATTTGCAAGTTATTTCAATAACTTACTTGCAGGTCATTTCAATACCATATTAACAGAAAATTTAAAAGAGTTTCATCAAACCACAGCAAAAGTTATGGTCTCACGAAATCGCGGAGTTTTTTGGCCCACCCTGTAGATTACTAAAAGATGCATGACAGGAGTTTAGCTGGCCTGGACTCATTAACGAGTCAAACCTCCAAAAGGAGGATAATCTTCCCAACGACAGGGGGAATCAGCTGAAATAAGACCATTTTACCTACACCTTAAGCAAACAAACTTCCCTTTTTGAAATTGCCAAAACGGGGGAAATTCCTTTCTAGGGAGGGAATTCCTGTATGGGAGAAAAGGGAAAGATTTCATCAAATGGCGCTCATAAAACTTCCTCAATAGATTGGGAGACAATTTTCTCTGTGATTTGTAACACTTTTCCGTTTGTAATTGTTTGGTACTTTTTTGTATACATAAGATAAATCACCTACTTTGCTCAAAAGTACTATAGTCGAAATTTTTGCTTACGCCTTTTTTGGGAACTTATTTTGTGTAAAACCTTTCCCTCACCCAGAAATTGGCGGTCGAAAGCAGCAGTTTGGGTTGATGAAAAGGTTTTACACACAAAAAAAGTTCCTAAAAAGAGTCATAATCATCCTTTTAAGAACTTTTCTGTGTGTAAAACCTTTCATCAACCCCAAATTGCTGCTTTCGATCGCCAATTTCTGGGTGAGGGAAAGGTTTTACACAGGAAAAGTTCCCCAAAAAAGGCGTAACCAAATTTTTTTACTATATATGAAGGCAACCTTATAGACTCAAAACACATGTTGTTGTTGTTGATCGTAAGCCTGAGATAAATTACAGCTGTGCCGTGGTGAAGCCAGAAAAGCGCCCACACAAAAGCTATAAATAATGCCGTTTATAGCCTGACTCTATAGCATTTTCGTTAATTCACAGTAGTTTTGGAATGGTTAGAAATACAGTAGTGCTAACCAAAGTCCTCTTCTAAAAATCTGTTAACGAATTTCCGTCAAATAGATAAATGTGTACGTTCACAAGCGCTATGGGGACCTATTTTATATGAGAGTTGTCATAGGATAGGACTAACGGTTTAATTAACAAAAAAAAGTTTTGAAGGAAATTTTAATAAAAAAATTTTGTTCATTATTTCGAAAGAGAATTATTCAAACCGCCACGCCACTTAAAACAGTGAAAACGGCTAACGTAAGCCTATAAGGCGCTTACACTGGGAATTCTGTTATCATAAGCCGGTTGTTGTTCCTGAAAAAGTAGATTCCTGGAAATTGTGAAACCTGCATAAAAATGGAAGTAAGTACGGTAGTGTCTGGGATTTCTGGCGCGAAAATCTTCAGAGAAAAACTACACTTAATCATGTCTTTGATAATAAAAAAATCTATACAAAGGAGAGACTGCTGGCCTGATCATAATTGATAATAAGAAATTATAAAAAAAATTAAGTTAATAATCAAGTTTGGAAAAACTAATGCGCGCCATTTTCTCAATATTTTTTTTTGGAAATTTCGTTAATGATTTTTTGCAGACGAACATGTGTCCACTGATCTCCTTTCCACTAAAGATGACGAGGGAAGAACGAAAAAGTGAAATTCCCCCTTCTTTGGCAATTCCAAGAAATAGTACTTGTTCCCTCAGGTGTATGTAAAATTGTTCAAAACTACCGATTCCCCCACTTTGGAGAAATTCCCCTCCCTTTGGAGACTCTGCTCTTTTCCTATGCTTGTGATTGAGCAATTGAGTTAAGCTATAATTTATACTAGAAGTTAGTTATAAGAGGAAAAATACTGTAAGGTAATTTTTCATGGTCTGACGAAAACTGGATGGTCTGTTCTTTACAAGAATCCAGAAATGGTCTATACATGCATAGTTGAATTTAGTTTCCCAAATCAAATGAGAATAGTATAGACTGGAAATAATGCGACCCAGCTTATGCCACCCAGAAGAACTATTGACAATAGTTAATGGACACCCTAGACACTATAAATTCTTAATAATTACCTACATGTTTGGATAGAAAAATCCTCCAAAGATTCACAAGATAGTTTATAGATTTATAGTGTTTTATGTAGTACAATATAGTTTATAGATACATATATTTATATTTTAGAGCTTATAGAATTATAGTATAGTTTCTGTAAATATGCGACCGAGCCCCGCTTATGCCACCCAGAAGAACTATTGACAATAGTTAATGGACACCCTAGATACCATAAATTCTTAATATATAGAATAGTCATTCAAAGATTCTCAATATAGTTTACAGATTTATAGTGATTTATGTAGTACAATATAGTTTAAAGATTCAAATTTTTATATTTTAGAGCTTATAAAATTATAGAAGAGTTTCTGGAAATAATGCGACCGGGCCCAGCTTATGCCACCCAGAAGCACTATCGACAATAGTTAATGGACACCCTAGATACCATAAATTCTTAATAATTACCTACATGTTTGGATAGAAAAATCATCCAAAGATTCACAAGATAGTTTATAGATTTATAGTGATTTATGTAGTACAATATAGTTTATAGATTCATACATTTATATTTTAGAGCTTATAGAGTTATAGAAGAGTTTCTGGAAATAATGCGACCGGGCCCAGCTTATGCCACCCAAAAGAACTATTGACAATAGTTAATGGACTCCCTAGATACCATGAATTCTTAAAATATATGTGTGGACAGAAAAATCTTCCAAAGATTCTCAGAATAGTTTATATATCTATAGTGATTTATGTAGTACAATATAGTTTATAGATTCATATATTTATATTTTAGAGCTTATAGCACAATAGAAGAATTTCTGGAAATAATGCGACCGGGCCCAGCTTATGCCACCCAGAAGAACTATTGACAATGTTAATGGACACCCTAGATACCATAAATTCTTAAAATATATGTGTAGATATGTAGAATAATCATCCAAAGATTCTCTACATAGTTTACAGATTTATATTCCGACCTCAAAGGTTAGTTTACCTACACATTACTGAAGAACGAAGTTAATTTTTTTTAATTTTTCAAAGGGGGAGTTCCACTGTTTTTTTCACCACTTCTCGTCCACTGGTGCCATAAGAGCCCCCTCATAAGTGTCCAGAGACAAAGCGTTGAGAGAACCTTTCAAAGGAGTGGAATCGGGATTCAAAACACCACAATTGTTACCAAGACTTACTTTAAGCTACTAATACCATTTTGAATGCACCCAAAGACGGTGAATAACACTTTTTCCTCCCCTGCTCATCCGCTAGTACCAAAATACCATGATGTCAGCCAATAAATGTGCCAGGGCGTTCGACCACTAGCGGATGAGAAGGGGAGGGAAAAGCGGAATTTCCCCCTCTTTGGCGGTTTCAGAAAGTAGAGTTTGTTCGTCAAGATGTAGGTAAAACGGCCTAATTTCTGTTATTCCCGCCGCCCCTGACGACGACATTCCCCTCCCTTTGGAATATTATCTCGTCCGCCAGTGCGTCATGTAGCCAATCCAGAGTTTCTTGTTCCATAGAAAGTTTTTGTAGCGTTTTCATATTTTTTTATTGCATTTTTAACAACCGTGTCCTCAAGTTATCACATGAAAGGGAAACCGTAAACAATAACTCTCAAGAACGCAAGGGATGGGAAGAAAAACGGCTTTACACTAGAATTTCCAGAAAAAAAAGTTCCACAGCATTATCTATTTATTCGGAAACTGAATTTGAATGCGCGCCCATTTCTCAGTGATTTGAAAGACTATTCAGTGTGCTATTTTTCGCTGACATAGAATAGCAATGCTCCAGTCGCACAGATTTCTTTGCAGATGAAGCTTAGTGCATGCAGGGAAAAGTCGTCAAGTGGGGGAACTTTGACGTAATTTTGTTAGAAAACTTAGTTTTCTAATCAATTGAGAATACATTAAAATACAAAACTTATGAATAGACTCCAGGCTGGCACATGGTAAATGGCACAATATGTATTTTGGTTCTGTGGTAAAAATACTGTATGTTGCCTTTAACTGAGGTTCGAATATTTCGCGACAGTTTTCCGGGACATTGTCGGGACAGTTTTTATGTAAAAAAATTTCAAGCACACTATTCTTTGTCTGTTTTTTGTAACATTTTGCTTGGCACAATAATTTCAAATTTTTAATTTAGGGTGTGTGGCAAGAGTCTTATAAAAAATTCGTGAATTTGTCGCCTTTGTCGCGAAATATTCGAACCTCAGTTATACATATACATGTAATATGTAAGTATGAAATATAAAATACATTTCGGGCTGACTTGTACAGTACTCCATTTACCAGATTAAAACTGGTCCTTTCGAAGTATGACCAGTCCATAACGTGTCGAGAACACTCTCAGTTGATGAAGTCAGCATTACATTTTTTTCTTGTTTTAATCACAAATTAAAGTTTGACATGCAAGATTTTTTTTTCAAATAAACGGTATAAAGAAAGAAAAAATTTGCAAAAAAACAGGCAATGAAGGAGTATATATTGCGGATTGACATGATTCGAACGTAACTGGGAAAAAACCTTGTCCAGGGAAACAGATAATGACGCGTTGGTAAACATCTGTGGCAATTTTGGATTAGAACAACGCCATTCCGATAGGGTATTAGTAAGCCATGATGACTGTAGTGAGAAAGAAGTCTTAGTAAAAAGGGAAAAATTGCACTAACGAGCCAAAATGTATGAGCTGTGGAACGGAACGGTGTATGTTGTTTCTGCCAGCAAAAATTTTGCTCAAAACATCTGACAATGAAACATCCAAAAATCATGGTGTCAACCGAGTTGAGTTGAGGCTAGTGATTTCTTATTATTAGACGTTTTGGGCAAAAATTTTGCCTGCAGAAACAACATACGGGCTTTACTGACAAAAGTTCACAAAAAAACTTCTGACTTCCAAAAGTCAGATTCACAAAAAACACGAAAAATCTGATTATGTGAGATAAAAAGTTTTATTGAAAAAAATCAATAAATTCGAATTTAATCTTGTTTGAGCGAAAATCACAGTTCGCCTGGTTTGAGTGGTATTTTTGGGGTAAACACCTACATGTATACATACATATATGTACGTATGTATGTATACGCCGAAAGAGTATGCCATTTGGACATGTATTTAGAGTCAGTACATGACTGTGTACAAAGAAGGACTAGTCATAGTGAGTGAGTGAGTGAGTGAGTGAGTGAGTGAGTGAGTGAGTGAGTGAGTGAGTGAGTGAGTGAGTGAGTGAGTGAGTGAGTGAGAGTGTGAGTGAGTGAGTGAGTGAGTGAGTGAGTGAGTGAGTGAGTGAGTGAGTATGTAAGTGAGTGAGTGAGTTAGTATAGTGCATCTCGTGGCAATTTTCCCATAGCATTTCGGCCTCACTCAATCATTCTGTCAGTCAGTCAGGAAGTCACTCACTCACTCACTCACTCACTCACTCACTCACTCACTCACTCACTCACTCACTCACTCACTCACTCACTCACTCACTCACTCACTCACTCACTCACTCACTCACTCACTCACTCACTCACTCACTCACTCACTCACTCACTCACTCACTCACTCACTCACTCACTCACTCACTCACTCACTCACTCACTCACTCACTCACTCACTCACTCACTCACTCACTCACTCACTCACTCACTCACTCACTCACTCACTCACTCACTCACTCACTCACTCACTCACTCACTCACTCACTCACTCACTCACTCACTCACTCACTCACTCACTCACTCACTCACTCACTCACTCACTCACTCACTCACTCACTCACTCACTCACTCACTCACTCACTCACCCACCCACTCACTCACTCACTTGTGAGTAGCATACATCACTCACTCACTCACTCACTTGTGAGTAGCATACATCAATAATTCAGAAGTGCCGGCACACGAGGTCAAACGTGGGATAACATGGCACCCGAAATCACGGCACAACAAAACCCTATTCGGTCTTACCACTAGCGGTCCAAGGTGTGGGAAAAGTGGAATTCCCCTCTCTTTGGAGATTTAAAACAGTCGAACTATGTTCTCTAATGCGCACCAGCGGAAAAGGTGTGGGGAAAAGTAGAAATCCCTCTTTTTGGCGTTTTCAAAAGTAGACTTTGTTCTTTCAGGCGTAGATTTTATGACCTGAAACCTGCCAAACTGCTCTCTTTGATAACTCACTCACTCACTCACTCACTCACTCACTCACTCACTCACTCTCTCTTTCACTCACTCACTTGCTCACTCACTCACTGACTCACTCACTGATTCACTCACTCACTCACTCACTGACTCATTTTATTACTCGCCATTTCATTTGGTTATTTTCAGACTACTATCTCTTTTGTGTGGTTTTTGGTTACATGGATCAATGTGTGTGGAGTGGATCCGGAAGATTTCTATCAATTCCGAGAGCTCCACTCCTTTAATGAACGAAGAAACAGTTTTTCAGTTGAATACTATATATCTAATGTAAAAGTTCTTTTCATTACTAATCAGCATCACTTTCTTCACAACTATATGCAGTCATTTACAATTTAATCAAAACGCGTACTCTACTCTCGCGCTTTCGTTTCAAGTTAACACCATGCCAATCACAATTTTTTACTCAACTTTATTACACATTTTTACATACAGGTAAAATAAAGTACACTTATCTACATAAAGATAAAAATAAATGTCTAATTGCTATATAAACCCGTGGCAAGGTGGATAACAGTAGATAAGCAGCATAATGAGTAATACAACAATGAACATACATAATACAACATCAGTATACATACATAGTATAGACAAAAAATGACTAATCGTAAAGCATGGAAGCAGTTATCACAAATAACTGAGACAGTTCAAGGTGAATCATGATCATAAAATACTAAACTTCTTCAGGTTGCGTCATTGAAGCCGAAAATGATGTCCTTTCAAGGAGAACTTGAGCATAAAAACAAAATCTAGAGCATTTCCGGCTATCTTAAAAAATTTTAAACTGGAACTCATGCAACAAAAACCATATTTAGATGACTAGCTTAACAGATTTAAAACATCAACACGTCGAGATTACTGTTGTTGCATGAATTTTCCAACTAAAAAGTTAGAACTTGGGAATCACCGAAAATTCTCAAAACATCACTTCAATCACACACAAATCACTGGTTCAGCCCGCGATGTTCAGTCGACCTCTTCAATGGTAGGACCACCGGCGGCACCGGGTTGCGGGCCGCCGGCTGCACCAGGGAATCCACCGGGCATGCTACCAGCGCCGGGAGCTCCGCCGGCCGATTGGTAGAGCTTGGTCATGATCGGGTTGCATACCGATTCCAGTTCTTTTTGCTGAAATCGAACTATCGGAGTTTAGATAAAAAATTTTGTTTCTAAACAGAAAATTTTGAGTTGTGACCGTATTGTGCTATTTTATAATTGTGACTGTGAAAAAAGTAAAAAGTCGCAAATTCGAATGCAGTCTCGTAACTACTGGAGAATGGTCTACTATAACTAACATGATGTTCATACTCTTCCTTCTCGGCCATTTGATTGGCGTCCAGCCACGCGATCGTCTCATTGCACTTGGACTCAATCGCCTGTCGATCTTCTCCGGAGATCTTATCCTTCAGCTTCTCATCGTCGATCGTCTGTTTGATGTTGAACGCGTACGATTCGAGGGCGTTCTTAGCCGATACACGATCTCGCTGAGCGGCGTCTTCGTTCTGCAAGTGAGTTAGTCAATTAGTCACTCAATCAGGCTTCCCGTACTTCAATCAGGTATTTGTCCAGTCGTCGCAGTTCAATCAGTAACTTAGTCAGGCCCTCACTTAGGCAACCATTCAGTAATTCAGTAAGTCACTCAGTCAGTCCCTTACCTTGAACTTCTCCGCATCATTGACCATCCGTTCGATCTCCTCCTTAGACAGTCGACCCTTGTCATTGGTAATGGTGATCTTGTTCTGTTTACCAGTGGACTTGTCCTGCGCGGATACGTTCAGGATACCATTGGCGTCAATGTCGAACGTCACCTCGATCTGTGGTACGCCTCGCGGCGCCGACGGAATGCCAGATAATTCAAACTTGCCGAGCAGGTTCTGAAAACGAGTGGAGAGTAAAAAATTTATATCGTTGAGAAACTCGCTGATAACGTTAAGTTCTGTTTTAGAGTGAAAATAAACAGTGGACACTAAAAACTAAAAACTTTACTGTGGTATCAACTTCCATTCTCGATCTCAGCTACAAGAACAAGTTGATAATTGAATACACGTTCTAGACTTTCTGGAATCTGACGCTAATATCGCCTTCAAACTCAACAAAAAGCCAATGTTGGACGCGTGTGTAAACTAACATTATCCTTGGTCATGGCGCGTTCACCCTCGTACACCTGGATGAGTACGCCCGGCTGGTTATCGGCGTAGGTGGTAAAGATCTGCGAGGTCTTGGTGGGAATCGTAGTGTTCCTTTTGATAAGCGAAGTCATCACGCCACCGGCGGTCTCGATTCCCATTGAAAGTGGGGCCACGTCCAGCAGAAGCAGGTCCTGCACAGCCTCCGACTTGTCACCGGACAGGATGGCGGCTTGGACGGCTGCAATCAGGAATTCAGTTGTTTGTTGTGTGACATGCCGATTGATTGAATGACTGACTGACTGATTTTGTACTTGATCAATCAATGATTGACTGACTGTATGGGTTGAATGAACGACTGATTGATTGAGTGACTGAATACTGAAGACTACAATTGAATGACTGAATACTGAAGACTACGATTGAATGACTGAATACTGAAGACTACGATTGAATGACTGAATACTGAAGACTACGATTGAATGACTGAATAACTGTTGATAATAACTACATGTTTTAGTTATTGACAGCCTGACTGATCGACTGACAAACTAAACCAGTCACCAATATATCAACGTACCTGCACCATACGCCACGGCTTCATCGGGATTGATGGACTTGTTCAGATCCTTGCCAGAAAACAGATCGGATAGCAGCTTTTGCACCTTCGGAATGCGCGTCGACCCACCGACCAGAACGATCTCGTTGATCTGTGATTTGTCCAATTTGGCATCGCGCAGAGCCTTCTCGACCGGATCCATGGTTGATCTGAAAGTGAGTGGTTGAGCGGGTGAGTTAGTGAGTGAGTGACTGAGTGAGTGAGGCGAGTGAGTGAGTGAGTGAGTGAGTGAGTGAGTGAGTGAGTGAGTGAGTGAGTGAGTGAGTGAGTGAGTGAGTGAGTGAGTAACTGAATAACGGACGAATGATTTATACAGTACGACGTACGTGACAAATGAGAAAGGTATTGAATTAGAGAAAAAAAACCAAATTAACGTCATAAAACAAATTATTGTTCAGCTAATGTTTGGAATAGTGAGTGAGTAAGCGAGAGACTAAGTAACTTAAGCGAGTAATTGAGCATATAATACCTACCTGAACAGATCGGCACACAACTCTTCGAATCGGGCACGCGTGATTGATGTGTAAAAGTCAATGCCTTCGAACAACGAATCAATTTCAATGCTAAAAAGGACAACCCATAATGTTTTTATCGCTCACTGATTGATAAACGTATACCTTGATACCAGCCGAGAATATTCTAAAATGATTAAATGAATACATTTACAGTTAGAAAATTGTTAAACAAAACAATGAACAGATAATCGTAACACACCTGGCCTGGCTCGAGCTGGACAGTGTTCTTTTGGCTCGTTCACAAGCCGTCCTGAGTCGCCTCAGTGCACGCGGATTTGTTGACACATCCTTCTTGTGTTTGCGTTTGAACTCGGCAACGAAGTGATTGACCATTCGATTGTCAAAGTCCTCGCCACCCAAGTGTGTATCGCCGGCCGTTGATTTCACCTAAAAAATCACGCATGTGGTATACGCTTTTCATTCGTTGAACGTTTTGAATATTTAATAAAATTTCTTTGCAATTATCATTTGAGTTATGTTGATTCCACTATTTTCATACGTTGAGGCAAACTCAAGTTTATTTTATAATTTCACCAACCTCAAAGATGCCATCCTCAATGGTCAGGATCGACACGTCGAACGTACCGCCACCCAAATCGAAGATCAGCACGTTGCGCTCGCCTTGACCCTAAAATCAATAATAAAACATTAATAAGTATAGATAAAAATAAAAAAATTCCATACTACTAAATAAAATACTTTGGAAAGTATTATTTTTGCCGTTATCCAACCAGCTCTCCGTTATCCAACTGACAGAATCTCATTTAAAATAGTGATTTTGGCTAATTCATATTTGTAATCAGTGAGTAAATAACTCCGAACTATATAAAATCATGTTGTTAGCGCTACTTAAAATCAGCAAATAATTAACTCCCACCTTCTTATCGAGTCCGTAAGCGATGGCAGCGGCGGTGGGTTCGTTGATGATCCTGAGCACATTCAGACCACAGATGACACCCGCATCCTTGGTCGCCTGACGTTGGCTGTCGTTGAAATAGGCCGGTACCGTAATCACCGCATCTTTCACTGGCGCACCGAGGAAGGCTTCCGCCGTTTCCTTCATCTTGGTCAGAACCATCGATGAGATCTGGAAGCAAGAGATATTTGTTTAACAAGTTGTTTTAAAATACGATTCAGTAACTCAGGAGAATAAAAAAATTATGTTGGTTTTTTTGTGAAAGTAAAATTATCACTAATTAGTAAACGAATTCTAGTCCTTTTCAACTGAAAAATTTCAAGTATCCTGGTAGGATTCGAACCCACGACCTTCCGTTGAGTTAAAACTCTGAGGTTAACTAATAGACCAAGAAAAAGGCTGAACAACTTGAGTAACTGAACAAAAATTTAGTTGAAACCACTGAATAAATAAAACATGTTATCTAACTTCTTCCGGACTGAATGTCTTGCTTTCGCCCTTGTACTCGACATTGATCTTGGGTTTGGTGCTGTCATTGATGACTTTGAAAGGCCAGTGCTTCATGTCTGACTGGACGGCGGCGTCATCGAACTTGCGACCGATCAGGCGTTTGGCATCTACAAATGAGTGAGTGAATGAATGAGTGAGTGAGTGATTGAGTGAGTGAGTGAATGATTGAGTGAGTGTCAAAGTAGGTAACCCAATAGATTCGTAAATAGAGAAGACATGAACTAACCAAAAACGGTGTTATGCGGGTTCATGGCCACTTGATTCTTGGCTCCGTCGCCGATCAGCCTTTCGGTGTCGGTGAAGGCAACGTATGAGGGGGTGGTTCTGAAAATATGTCGAAGACTGACTGACTGTTTTTACAAGTGATTGACTGACTGACTGAAGAATATATGGAACGAATATTGGTTGTTATGAATGTTTTGGTTCAAGTGACTGACCCACTAATAAATCGGGTATGTATGGTTGATTCGATGAAATGTCAGTGGCTGATTAAAGAAGTTACATTCGATAGATACGACTGTCTGATTGAGTGACGGACTAACTGATTGACTAGCAAGGAATCAACTAGCAGGTTCAATTAAAGATAACCAATAGGTTTCTCGAAGCAATTATACTTGAACCAACCTGTTGCCTTGATCGTTGGCAATGATCTCAACTTTACCATGCATGAACACACCCACGCACGAGTAGGTCGTGCCCAGATCAATACCAATCGCATTTTGCTTGCCCATTGTTGTTGTTGTTGTTGTTGTTGTTGTTGTTGTTGTTGTTGTTGTTGTTGTTGTTGTTGTTGTTGTTGTTGTTGTTGTTGTTGTTTAGTTGGGTTATCTGTAACGATAAGTGAGTAAGTGATGTATGCGGAACAAAACTCAACATGATACAATATTACAACACTAGGTTACTGTACTTCATAATAATGAACATGACGACTCGAGTATGACTCAGTTATGTTCGAGCGAATCATTGGTAAGAATGAAAATGTTCCTAATTTACACTTACAAACCTATTGATTCGCTTATTTGATCCATTTAGAAAAGAAACAATGTTTCTGATGACATTTGATCAAAGTTACTAACAGTAAGAGCAACATGGAAATGTATGTAACACTCACCTTCAAAATCGAAAAGTCAGTGATGGAATCGATTGGAAGTCGGTAAAATAGGGTGGTGAAAACCTTGGAGTTGTAGCTTGGTTGTAGTAAGTGTTGCTTGATTATCAAGTGATGACGGACTAACCTAATCTGCTCTCTTATATACCAAAACCATGGTAATTTCTAGAACCTTCCAGAACATTCAGCGCATGTACGGCGGCTGTGCATTGCCATTTGACAACAATGATGTAGCTCGCGGCACACATCTGGTGTTAGTTATTTATTACATTCCCTTTCATCCACCATTTTTTACTTGCTTTGATATACAAAAGCTATAATGAAACTCGTTCTAATTTAGGTTTTGAGGGTCACATTATGTAATTTCATTTATATAAAAAAATCGAGTACTGCAAAAGTGGTGGATCCTCGAACCACACCATACGCAAGCTCGTTGTTGTTATGCGTCATCGCCCAATTTCTCGAAGCCCGCCGAATGTTCTAGACTTTTACTGGCTGCCATTTTGCGGTGGCTTGTTTACGGTGGATTGAAAACAATGATGCTGGTAGAATGTTCAAGAAGTGCTAGAATATTCGGTTTTGGAAGCAGATAACAAACCGACCGATTCTTGGTGTTGAATTAAAGCCGGTATTTTGTATCTGCAAACAAAAGTATTGCCCAAAACGTCAGATAATGAAACATTACTAGACTAAAGTCAACTTGGTTGACACCATAGTTAAACACAGTATAGCATGGGGTGATGATGATTAATGTGCGTGTTAACACTGATTGTCTGATGTTTCATTATCAGACATTTTTGAGCAATCTTGCAGAAACGATATACGGGCTTTACTTCAGAACGAAAACGTTATCAATGGAAACGGAGACAAAAAAGATGAACAAAAAATGCAATAACCTAGTCTAGTTGATTGACTCTCTTCCCTCTTCTTCTTGGGGATCCGACCCGCTGACTGCTTGGTGATAAATAAGCTGACCAAAGGCGAGTTATTCCATCCAATCAGACTTTTGGAAAGGACGACGGTAAATGGTGAAAGATTATGTATGTAAACCAAGACACCAGAGTAAATATGAAACAAACCTTTTTTTTCAATAGCTCGATAAACCTGTTCAATGACTTACCGCCAGTACTAAAATTTTGACCTTTAAGTGGTGATTTGGTGGGCCGGGGTGGCGATGGGTTGCGAAGGCCTTCCTGGCATAACACTAGTTGAAAACTTACAGAGACCTTTGAATGAATCGTAAACGGGTACCATTGTTTTTTGGTGGCCTTGGAAAATTGCTGCTTCATGCTTTGAGGAACTGACTGGTGATTCACTACTGCGATTCTTCAGGCTTGGGTCTGGCATGTTGAGGTGCGATGTTACTGAAAACAAAGTTGAAGCTCGGGAAACTTCATGTCGTTTCGGGCTTTTTAATGAGATCATCAAAGTAAGCTGCATATCAACATACACCAAAGTAACCTACTAACCTAAAAGTTACTAACATACAAATTGTTCTTGTAACACTTCCTATATATTGAAGTTTTATTCCCTCCATTGCGATAAGTTCTTTCTAAACTAAACCTAATACTAAATCGAGAAAAATAATCATTTTAACTCATGCATCACTAATTATTGGGTTGAAATAAACAATAAAAATTGAGTTATGTAGTATTGAAAAAAATTTCAGTCAGCGTGATAGATGTACAATGAGTATGCTGTTCAATAAGGACTCACCGATCAAATATGGCTGTTGTTGAGTGTATTTGAAATTTAAATCAAGAATATAATGAACCCTTATTTTGTAAATAATTGTAATAAAAATTAGAGTTTATAATGAAGACTGTATGGAACAGCTGAGAATTTCAGGAGTACTCTGCTGAGCGGTGTGCCGAACATACAACTTTAATGAAATAATGTTGTAAAACTCGAGCAAATACATGTTTTATTCATAAAAAATCATTATTTAAAACGAAATATGATGAAATAAACTTTCTTGACCTCTCAGCTACGTCCACGAAGCTTCATGATCATCACGCATTCAAAAACATTGCATTAAACATCAAAGAAAAGGGAAAATATCAAAGCATAAAGAAAACGTTTTCTCGTGTTTTCATGTAAAAAATGGACGAAAGCCCGTCGTTTAGGGCTTGAAAGAAAATTAACAGG
>OZ038445.1:7314548-7359548 GCA_964036265.1 Daptonema setosum
ATTAAAAAAGTGTTCCGTTTGATTAAGAACGTTCTGCCCATGTTGGAGTTTTTAGAAATAGAAAGCTCTTCTAATTTCCGCTCCCCCACGCGTTGCCGCTCTGCCTTCGTGATCAGCCGAAACGAGATATGTACATGCCTTGCCAACTTACCGTTCAGCACTAGCGGACAAGCGAAGAACGAAAAAGTGGAATTCCCTCCTCTTTGGCACTTCCAAAAAGTAGACTTTGTTCCTCAATGTGTAGGTAAAATGGCATCAAACCTGCCAATTCCCCTCCTTTTGGAGGATTAGCTCGTCCGCCAGTGCCGTTTAGAGAAACACTACAGTATAGGGTGGACAATTGGTTATTAGAATGGCCAAAAAAGGTAATCAGTGTTTCCCCTATAAATCTGAATCTTGGATTTTGTTGTCTATTTTGAATTTTGACGGAATCGAAGAGAACAAGAAAAAAGAGGGAAATTAGTTTATCTGCAAATCCAAAACCCAAAATTCTAAATTCGAATTTTGGATCTACATAAAATTTAATTTTTCTCTTTTTTTTGTTTTCATAGATTTTATCAGAATCCAAATTAGATTACAAAATCCAAGATTAAATTTTATAGGGGAAACACTGATTACCGTTTTGGCCATTCAAATAACCAATTATCCACCCTATAGATGTATATGTAGGCCTCATAATTGATTATACGAAATGATTTATGATACCAATGAAGTTGAGAGTCAAGTTCTGGGATATTCGGAACCAGATTATCAACTTAATGACTGTGTCTTATTTAGCGCGGCCGCCTTGCTGAGCGCCCTATTAAGCGCCTTTATTCTATCATTAGTGTGAGTGAATGTTAGTTAACCCAAAGGAACTCCCTTAGAGCCTCATGAATCATCATTGTTTTCTCCTAACACCGTTGCAAATACCGTTCCGGAAACTAATACTGTGTCGTGGGGAGTAACAAGGAAGTTGTTTTCATTATTTATTATTACGTTTGATATTACGTACATAAAGGCATCAGTAATAAAAGCATGAGAGGATGAAGCCCGTGTGTTGTTTCTGCAAGAAGAAATGTTGCTGGAACCTTCTGATAATAAACATCACTAGCCTCAACTCAACGCGATTGACACCATAGTTTAACACAGTATGGTGATGATTGCTGATGTGCATGTAAACACTGATTTTCCGATGTTTCATTACCAGACATTTTAATACTTCTGCTTGCAGAAACAACATACGGAATTTACATAAGTCGTGAATGAGTAAAAGCATGAGAGGGTACTTCAATCTTTTTATCAGATATTCCCATTCCCGATTCCTTAAAAAAGTCAACAATGTTATATGACTTGATGAATTACTGCAGGTAACATATATGGTACATAGAATGTTGTATCAATTATAGGTAACCGGGGTTGACACTAATGTACATATATCTCACTGGCGGACGAGTCAAACCTCTAAAGGGTGGGGAATCTTTCAAAAGAGGGGGGAATCGGCAGAAATTAGGCCATTTTACCTACACATTAAGGAAAAAACCCTATTTTTTGAAACCGCCAAAGAGGGGGGAATTCCACTTTCCCCTCCTCTTCTCGTCCGCTATAGTGATACATCTATATTCATGTTCATACATTAACATGCACATAAATTACAGGAAATTCATAAAAAAAATTGCACATCTAGTTTGCATGAATTTCATTCGAAATTTTATTATTGGTGTTCACAATTGATTAAGCTTGAATTCAAACTTCATCAAAATCAGTGTAGCAGTAGCTCATTAAATTTCAGGCTACTAAGCAACGTATCTTACAAAGAATAAAAAAATCTCAATCAAACACAAAATTTCAAAAATAATGAGAAGAATACCATTTTGGGAAAGGTTTGAGTTATACATTTTCGAACTCTTTTTAGTCGTTACATTTTGGTCAGTGTATAATGTTACTAAAATAAGATTTCATAAATCATTTATCACACATGCTAAAAATAAGATGTACTGTTCTTGTTGTTCAAATGTCATAAAACAAATTTTTCAAAAATTTGAATGTGCGCCAAAATTGATTCGAAAAAAATTGCACGCCAACACAATTGTGAGTTTCAAGCAAACCTGGATTGTGTATGATCAGAGGTGAAATCTGTAATAAACATGATCATAAAGTTCAACCAGTTATAACGGGATCGTTGATCAAGTGACTGACGTTTAAAAGTGAAAGCTGTTTAAAAAGCTCAGAGTCCCTATTGCCCGACAAATTGCTTTTTAATGACGAATTAAGAGCCTGTCACTAAGCCTAAGCCCATTACTAAGCCGAAGCCGAAGCCTAAGCCTAACCAAGGCATAAAATTTCTTCCATCTTCATAACAACCAATTTAACCATAACAACCAAGGTAGTTTTGTGTGAATCCATAATTCGCATTTATGCAGGACAAAATGTTACAAACGAAAATTTTCTAACAAAAGTTTGTCAGCACTATACCTTAACTCCGCTATAGGAACTTCTAACGCTATCAAATCTAGCTTCCTAATTAATGGTGAATGTTATATTTATATTTTCTATATTTATCTACAAATCACGTATTCATTTGCCATGCATTAGAAAATCAGGCAGATTTCCGGTCCGACTAACGGCATTTTCCCGTCAACCAGTCCAACCAGAGACCGATAATGGTGGTCATGTGTTTCGTTTCGTTTCGATTCAGTTTCACAATCGTTAATATCTGAGGAGTTTCGAACCATTTTGTATCGAATCCAACGTTTCGATGTCACGACGGCAATTTGTGAGTTTCAAAACATTTGTACTCCACTTCAAACCAAACATTTTGTCTGTTATTTTGTCATGGATTCAAAACTACTGGACCGATAATGGTGGTCATGTGTTTCGTTTTGTTTCGTTTCGATTCGGTTTCTTTAATATCTGAGGATTTTCTGAAAAAATTAGGAAAATAAAATTTCATAAATAAAAATTGTTCACTTTGTCGTGGATTCAAAACATCTAAGCTGATGACTGGTGGTCGTGTGTTTCGTTTCGTTTCGATTCAGTTTCACAATCGTTAATATCTGAAGAGTTTCGAAACATTTTGTTTCGACTCCAACGTTTCGATGTCACGGCAATCCGTGAGTCACATCACAAAACATTGCATTCCACATTAAATCGAACGTTTTGAAGTCACTGTTTTAACGTTGTCGTGAATCCAAAACAGACTAATCCCAAACATCTTTCAACCACAAAAATTTACCTTCAATAACTAAATTTCAGATATTATCATTGTTTCATGATGATTTCAAAAATTCATCAAAATTCGTAGAAAATCGAAATTCTCTCAAAATTCACTGAATTCGCGAAATATCGAAATTTTCTCAAATTTTGCTGAAAAATTTGGCGAAATGTCGGATGAATCGCCGACCGCCGTGGACGGTCCGAAACAAAGTCCCAGCAGACTGGGAAAAGTCGTCGTCAACCTAAACGTGGGCGGCACCAAGTGAGTGAGTGAGTGAGTGAGTGAGTGAGTGAGCGAGTGACTGAGTGAGTGACTGAGTGAGTGACTGAGTTAGTGACTGAGTGAGTGACTGAGTGAGTGACTGAGTGAGTGACTGAGTGAGTGACTGAGTGAGTGACTGAGTGAGTGACTGAGTGAGTGACTGAGTGAGTGACTGAGTGAGTGACTGAGTGAGTGACTGAGTGAGTGACTGAGTGAGTGGGTGTTCTGTGAGTTGAATATAAGCCAAAAATCACTCCCTCGAACCGGAGTCGAACCAGTGACCTATGGATAACTGTCTTGACCACTACAGTCCACCGCTCTACCAACTGAGCTATCGAGGGCGATGTTTAATGTTGAGAGTGAGAGAGTAATAGAGTGAGTGAGTGAATGAGTGAGTGAGTGAGTGAGTGAGTGAGTGAGTGAGTGAGTGAGTGCGTGAAAGAGTGAGTGAGTGAGTGAGTAACCAAATGTACGCTTCATCGATGATAAAAGTTTCATTCGATTTTACATACATATATATTTCATGTTATGGTATGTCACACAGGCCTTCGACTGTCTGCTGGCGCACGATTTCCGTCTGCAGTCGGCCATCTCCAGCGGCGCCAACGGCACGTCCTCCTGCAGTCACTCAGGCATAGGCAGTCTGCCCAATGCACCCGGCTCTCACAATAGTCCGGATGCCAGGGGCAGTGTGGACAACGAAGAGAACCGATGGGCCAGATATTCGGAGTTCGTATTCGCACGAATTACGAAATAAACTGTGAACTAAAAATGTAAGCCCGTGACCTGCTCACAAAAACGTGTGATGAAAAATATCTGGATCCAAAATTCGATATTAGATATCTCGGATCATGAAGTTTCTAGCTTTTGTAAAACTGCGTCGTTGCCCATAACATTCCGGATGCCAGGGGCAGCGTGGACAACGAAGAGAACCGATGGGCCAGATATTCAGAGTTCGTTTTCGCACGCATTACGAAATAAACTGCGAACTAAAATTGTTAATCGTAGCCAGCTCCAATAACCCGTGATAACAAATCTAAATCCAAAAATCGATACGAGCAATTTTGGATTTAGATGTTTTTAGCTTTTGTAAACCTGCCTCATTGCCCATAACGGTCCGGACGCCAAGTGGCATATTTCCAGAAACCATAAAGTTTTTGTTTTATTTCCCATTTGTGGAAAATCCTAGAGGGGCTAACTGAAATTAGTAGCTAACGCACTTGTCCTCGCTATCGCTCGGACAAGCAAGCCTTACGATAGTTTATCGGGGGTTAACGAACAGTAGAACTTCATAAGAACAGTGTATGATCAAAATGAGCTAAAAATAATTCAGTGAGATTCGAACCCTCACCCCATCGTTCAAAAAAGTGTTGCGCTAAACCACTATGTCACGCTGGCTGATGGTAGGGTGTGCAAACACACGCTATATAATAGCGCGAGCCAGCACTTTATAGTTTCTGAAAATAAGCCGCCCGGTGAAACGTTAACAACGAAGACAGTCTATATAGGCCAGATATTTGGACTCGGAGTTCGTATTTGCACGCATTACGAAATTAATTATGGATTACGAAATAAAAAATTCGTTTTCACGTCCACGAAATAAATGAAGGATTTCAAAATATGTGGCGGACTAGGATGAGTTATGAAACCAAGCCGTGGTCTGCGCACAACAACACGGAATACACTTTTTTGAGTCAGGAATTCTATGATAGATATTTTTGGATTTTGATTTATCTGGCTTTTGTAAAACTGCCACGCTATACCCAGGACAGGCCGGATGTGTCTGGGAGCGTGGAAAGTGAAAAAAAATTTATTTATCTGAATTTCGGAACATTAAAGCATAATTTTCTGTTGCTTTTTTTAATTTTTTTGTCGACCGAACTCACTGTTTCTATGAAACATGAACAGTTTAATATTTCAATGGAAATGTTTTTCGGGGATCTGAAACGATGCATTTTTGAAATTAATCTGTATATCTTTTTTAACTCATCCATTTTTATAGGAAGTGTTCACGTTTCACATAGAGAATTTCCAAATTTTGTTTGCGTCGGTTTGGATTTTATAGTAAGACGTTCCTATACCAGAGAATCCAGCTATTACTCAGATGAATTACACATGTATTTTATATATTTATTGATCGTCAATGGGCATTTTTACTGTATCAACAACAATTGCATTTGTGTATTATAAGCATGACGTTTTGAGTAATATGCATAACTTTCTTAACTTAACCGCATGTAATCTACCACGATACCAGATAGAGTTTTGAAATTTTTACTGTTATTGTTTCTAAAAAATTATATAACATTTACATATACATATTTATACATAATTGTCATCTCTTTATTCAAAAATGGCGAATTGTTGGAAAACGGTGACTTGTTCTAAAAAACACCGAATTATTGATTGATTAAATGTCCACTGCAACGGCAGTCAAAGCACTCTTGCTTTTTCATGAAATGTGTTATACTCATAATACTATTATATCATATGTATGTGTACCATATTTCTATTAAAGATTTTAATCTGAAAATTATAAAAAAATCATAATATATATTTAAATAAAACTATTGTTGGAACAGAACAAATGAAAACAATATGGGTTTTGTGTTTCTATTCTGACGTCCATTGTGGTTGTCCGACGACTGATTGATTGACTGACGAACTGACTGAATGATTGATTGGCATACTGGCTGGTTGACTGACTGACTGACGGACGGACTGGCTGATTGACTGGCTGACTGACTGGCTGACTGACTGACTGACTGACTGACCGACTGACTGGCTGAGGGACTGACTGACCGACCGATAGATAAGTTGCTCACTGACTGACTGAATAAGTGACTGACTGACTGATCGACTGTTTCACTGACTGATTGACTTTTGTCTTCTCCTTCTAATGATACAAGATAACGTCAACAATTTCATCGTTTCCTTATTAGACGGAGAAACACGATAAAAAGGAATCATTAAAAATTTAAATAAACATTAGAACTTTCAGAGAGCAGCGTGGAATATGATTTTTGTGGTTAGGAGAAACCTCTGAATAGAATTGCTAATATATTACGAATATTTATCGCACATCATGATGATGTCCATGAAATTATTCATGCAATGCATGTAACATTAGAATCCATAATTCAAAACAGAAAGTTTGAATCAATTTTAGATTCTTGGAAATTCCGTCAATTGAATTTTCGGTTTCTTGTAAATTTCAAAAGAAGTATGTAAATAATTAGTTCATAATGATTCAAAGAGTAATTTACATTTTCAGATAAACATGGAGGAAGTACTCGATCCGACCGTGCAGAATATAATTGATCAAAAGTCGTTGAAATGGATTTTTGTTGGCGGTAAAGGCGGCGTCGGGAAGACCACAACCAGGTTTGGGGCCAGTTTTGTTGGCTAGATTGCACTTCTGGATTCATTTCCTATTCGAACAGACTCCTATTTAAACGTTCAATTAGGGATCGTTCAAATAAGGATCGTTCAAACAAGGGTCGTTCGAACAAGGGTTGTTCAAATTTATGTCGTTCAATCAAACAAGGGTCGTTCAAACAGATTTCTAGTCTACCTAACTTCAGCGGACCCTATATGAACACGTTAGTCTAATAAGGGTCGATTTATGATCACAAACTTGCGATCCCACCGTTTTGTTGTATAATTTTTCAATCACGGTGATTGATGTCTACTCACTCCTTTGCTGACTCACTCCCATACTTTCAAACTAACTCACTCCGGAATCTCTGACACGTGACATTGTCCGACTGACTTACTCGTTGACTCTAACTGACTGACCGACCGACTACCTCAGTTACTTAATTCCTCGCTACTATCGTACTCACTCTCTCAGTCTGATTCACTCACTCATTCATTCACTCACTCATTCATTTATTCACTCCTCCACTCACTCAATACACCACTCACATACTAACTCATTCATTCATTCAATCAAGACTGAACCCTGTTTATCTAACTTCAACTTATTCATCTAAGTTTGTCTCGATCATGCGTCACAAGTAAATTAACATACATTCCGAAATTTCCCTTTGTTTTCAGCTGTAGTCTGGCTATCCAACTATCCAAACATCGCGATAACGTGCTGATCATATCCACGGATCCCGCCCACAACATCTCAGACGCGTTCAGTCAAAAGTTCGGCAAATCACCGTCGATAGTAAATGGATTCAAAAACCTGTACGCCATGGTGTGTTCGGGTAATTCTTAATTTTCCGTCAATATCATTGTTTTGACTGAAAACTTTTCATAAACTCTGAACTGAACAAGACATCCATTCTGCATGTTTATAGTTTTTTGTGCACTAAAAGCTCGAAATATCGTAATGTCGTGTTTAGAGAAATCAATCTTCGTAAGCTAAATATAGTATATTATTTGTATTTGCAGGAAATCGATCCCAACGTTGGGATGGCCTCACTGCCTGTTGATGTTATGGATGAAGAAGGTTGATTCGATTAATTAATTTTTTACCGTGATTGTATAGTAATTGCAGTCGGGTTTCCCTGTCCGTTACTCAACTGGCTTTTTGTATTATCATAAATTCAAATTATCGAAAAAAAATTCCATGTAAAATGTTGCAGATAACATGATGTCGATGGGTCGACAGATGCTGAATGATGTGCTCGGCTCGTTTCCTGGCATCGATGAAGCCATGAGTTTTGCTGAAGTTATGAGGTGGGAAATTCGAGTTTTATTTTTCAAATGAGTGACGCTCACGGTTTACTTAGTCTAGTGGTCGAGGATCCAGCCTCGAAAACTGGTGATCCTTAGTTTGAAATCTGAGCCCTTGTGTTTCTGAGTAATTTGACTTGACCCATGCTTTCAGAGGTAATTCCAAGAAATGTTCCGTTCTTAATACCATCCACATCACAGATTCCACTCCTTGAAAGCATCAATTCATCGTATTTTGTTCGAATGCATACTTAATCAATCAATCCATACTTTTAAATGGCGTTGATATAAATTTAATGGAAATTTACTCAGCCTTTAATTGTTTTTTTAGGTTGATCCAAGAGATGAACTTCGACGTGGTTGTTTTCGACACGGCGCCCACCGGTCACACCCTCCGATTGTTACAGTTTCCCAGTGTCGTTGAGAATGGTTTGGGCAAAATCCTCAAAGTCAGCGGCTCATTTGGACCCATGATGTCGCAGGTAAATATATTTTATAATTTTTTTAATTGGCGTTTTAATGATGGATGATTTGAATCTATTTTCTTAGAGCGGCTCATTTGAACACTTCCTAAAATCCTAACTGATGAATTGAATCTTTTTTTCTAGAGTGGCTCATTTGAACACATGATGTCACAGGTGAAATATATAGAATCCACCCGATAAAGAATTATAATTCTAGATAGAAAGTTCTAATTTATTTTCTCAATAAAGTACACTGACGCTTGGTGCCCATATCACTACTGTTTCTAAATGGCATTTATTTACACAATATATGATGGTGCCTATGTTTCTCTTACGCCCATAGCGCGTAGAGATTGCGAACTTTTTAGTGATAAGAACCGCAACTCTACTGTGCTTTTGTATGCGTGTCGTGTTTCTATAAATAAAAGACACATATTTGAAAGGTATATACTTTTTATGTAGTAGTATTTAAAATATTTTTTCCCTTTTGAATAAAAATTTTTTTTTTGAAGATTAACGAAATTTTAAGAAATAATTTCGGCTCAATAAATCACAGCTGTTCATATTTGTTCCTCGGAATGGAAGCGATTATCCCTATGCAGGCGGCTACAGCGGCAGTTGATGGTGAGAGTTGAGAGACTATTGTTAGAATATTCCTGAAATTAATTCTCTTATTGTTAGAATATTCCTGAAATTAATTCTCTTCGTGTTCAATTCGCCGCTGAGTTTCTCCAAATTTGTTCAGTATAGCTCGATCGAAATTTCATGTTCACGTAGAAAGTAATTCGTTTTCGACCATAAGTTTTGAATAATAATTTTCAATAAATAGGTCAATAAGAGCACCTCGATTATGATGAGTGTAAAGTAGAAATATAGTCAAATATGAATTACTGTTCCAAAAAAGAAGCGCGATTTTTCTTACATGTACACAAAAAATCCGACATAGTAAAATATTAGCTTATTAGCTTTATCGAGAATTCACACAGCTTTTTGGAACAGTAATTCATTTTCGACTATAGATTCACATTCAGTAACTCATCTTTTTATGTATTGAGTTCGATTAATCAAGTTATGATTGTATTTTTAGATCAGCGGTATGCTCGGCGGACCCGACATGACCGGTGACCAGGCCACCGCCAAGATCGAGAAAGTTCTACCCGTCATCCAGAAAGTGAATCAACAATTCAAAAATCCCGTTCGTTTTATTTATTTTTATCCTTTTTTCATTTCATTTTTGATTACTAAAATATAGTTTTAACGTAGAAATAGTTAGATAATGAAGTGTTGAAAGTTAACGTGTTTTGCCAAAGTTTTAACGATCATTTAAAGTTGATAAAGATATGAAGTTAATTATTTTCTTTCTCAGTGTTGCATTTTCCTGATTTTATGATTTGATTTATATGTCTTGATCTTTTGCAGGACCAAACCACATTCGTCTGCGTGTGTATAGCTGAATTTCTATCACTATATGAAACGGAGCGATTGGTGCAGGAGCTAACTAAACAGGTTGGATTTCATTGACGATAATGACAAACTGTTCCTCAGTTTTTTTAAATGAATCCCTTCTAGCCATGCCGATACTAATACAATAATATGTATTACCAAGGGTTAAAAGATTCATGAAATTAACAGAACGTAAGTCTCGTCTTATATACCTGAGAACTAATTATTCAGTTACAGCATTTTCACCGAAAATTTCATCATTTATATTTTTTATAATTCAAATTTTATCTCACCAATGTTTCAGGGTATCGACACGCACAACATCGTTGTCAATCAGCTGTTGTTCCTGCCCAAGGACAAGAAGGACGATGATCAGTGCAAAAAGTGTTTAGCGCGTTGGCGGTTACAGCATAAATATCTAGAACAGGTTGGACTTGACAACAAATTGAACGGAAGCGTTACTTCTCTGAATCGAGACATTTGGGGTTGGACTGAGCGTATTCAATCAAAGAATAATAAATAGTGAGACAAGGTGAGGGATAGTGTCCGCTGTTAAGTTGTTTCAACGCAGATAAACGCATTGCTCTGGGGTTCCTACCATTTTGACCCATCAGTTTATTCTGCCCACTTACGAAAACATCATAATTGTTCCGTATCCGTTTAAATAAAAGTCCCGCTGCGAACAAATCATGATTCGTTATTTTATTTATCTCGATTAACACGAACCCGAATCGAAAACGGGTCATAATCTCAGATTACCAGTGGTGAATCCATACGTAGGCAATTCGGGTTGTTCCGATTGGGTCGGGTCGGGCCATGCTTCGGCCATTCGTAATCGTTTCATAATATACTTTTGCTGTTGGGCATATTCCTTGCGGATGTACGTCCGTAGGGCAACTGAAATTTTGAATTTAATTCGTATTTTTCCTTCAAAACATTTCTTCCAATATAAAATATGTTGAACGCTGGTGAAAAATGGTGGGAATGTTTAACTTACCGTGATACATTGGTTGTTATTTTTTGAAAAATATCACATCTTTAAGATTACATAAAATTTGTTTTCTGGAATTTCTTCATCACTTGAGCCAACAAGGCACCGGCATTTAAATGAAATGGTGTTTTCGTAGTGGTCAGAGAGGTTTTAATAAACGGACGGCCAATTGCTGAAACCGCAGAACACCGCTTCAGACTCTGTGTCTCCTGCCAGGTTTCGAACCAGCTCCACCAGTTTTCGAGGCTGGCACCTTACGCATTATACCAGAAACACAAGTTTCTATAAACCCCACCTGCGAAAGCGCATGTAGCGATGATCCAGATAGTCAAAGCCACCGGAATTATGTGTACGTGCCACCACGGAAATTCACCAAGTTGAGTTGAGGTCGGCGTCGGGCATTGCGAAATTGTGGAATGCGGCACGAATATAGTGATGGCGTCACATGTGAGGGACATGATGATTGTGTCGATTTATTCGGCTGTTGCGATTGAAACTCAACATTGATGAACATGTGCAAGTAAAAACGTTTCATCTAGAGATACCAAAGGGAAGGAATGTTCTACAGGCAGGAAACGTCTGTAAATTCTGAACCAATGGGGTAATGAAAACTCATTATCTTCAACAACTACAAGTACAACTAAAAATTCTATTTTAACAACACATGTCAGCAACGTATGCAATTACGATTTCTCACAATTGTCCTATTTTTGTATTTTTTTCTATTCACATACCCTGACAAATTCGTTCTATTTTCAGATCGAAGATCTCTACGAAGACTTCTACGTGACCAAGATGCCCCTATTGGACGACGAAGTTCGTGGTGTCGATAAATTGGAGAACTTTTCACAATATCTGCTGAAACCCTTTGTGCCGGAGTGATTTTTTTCGTTATTTAGTGCCAAATTTCTAGTTTTTGTGAAATCTTTTTTTTTGTCCAAACTTGGATTATTTCCGGAATCCGGAGTGTGTTTACAGACCGAACCCAAAAAGAAATGTGTTGCTATGGAGCCAGTTTGTGTCTGCTGTTTAATAGCCAAACTTTTTCGAGAGAGTTTCACATAAAAATTTTCGAGAATTGCTGGAAACTACTCTGTCCTTGTTAATCACTCTCGTTTTACATTTTCAAATGGTTTTATTGGAAAAGCTGGTTTCTTTTGGTGTTTTTTTCATCGAATTTTTTTTACCATTGGTTATATTCATTCCCATGTTATGCGGAGTTTTAATTTATTGTAACTTTTATACTGCTTTGTATTGGAGTTTCAATCTTCCACAATTTACACGGTTACTTATCAGTGTTGGGACTACTTTCTAGAAGATGCGATGAAATACAAGAAAATTCACGTGTTTTGTTAGTTAGCTTCTTAAATTTTAAGATTGGAATTTCATAGTTATTTCATTTTCGAATTTGAGAATTAAAAAATATCATAGCCTTTTTGCCTTCAACACTGTTACTTATCAGAATCGTCGCTACAAAGTGGTCGTGGGATTTCTGTTCGTTATAGCTTATTCAAGGTCTCTTGTTAGTCAAAAACTTTTTGGCGCGCAGTTTGAATTCAAATCTGTTTCTGGCGCGCTTTCAAGTTTTACAGAAATTAATTCTTTTTTTCGCATAAAAGTCAGATAACATACAGAAATTGCACCTAATTCGTTGCATACCTGCGTAACCAGCACAAGAAATTTTATCTTGATAACAAGAAACCCTGGCCAAGCTATATCAGCAGCCGTGATAGCTGCTAGCGATGATTTTAAATTAAAATGGATATTTAAAAGTGATTTTTACCTTTGTCCATTATTCTTTGAAGGAGAGAAGATTCAATAAATTACAAAGACTGGTTATGATGGGATGTTTATTCCGGTATTTGTTGTTGGTCGACATGACCAGACATCTGATGAGGTGTTTATTAATTAATTATTATATATTATATTAATTTTTAATTGATTAATATTGTTATCAAATATCAAGTGTTTAACATTTATTTCTTAGTCTTTTATCCATAAAATAATATTATTTTTACATCACGGGTGGATTAATTTTTAGTTGTTAATTTAAGGGATAATTACCACGCCGGTCGTTTAGCCGTTGAATCAGTCGTTATCCCTTCATCATGGCCTCTCAAACTCAGGTAAGATTTTTTGTGATTTTTTTGGAACTGAGAATCATTGATAGCCTTAGATATTGTACAATTTTTTTTGTGTGTATCGTTTTTCTTTTTTGAGACCTGAAATCGGAGTCCGAAACGTCCAGGCTGAATTTTTTCTCGCCTAGTTTCTCCAATTGTATTTTAATTTTTCCGAATTTATTTGTCTCGATCATTGGATTGGGTAAGTATAAGTGAAGAGTAGTCGGAATTAAGTAACAGGTTGATCGGAATAATTACAGACGAAAATTTCGGATTTTTTTAAATGTTAGCTTTAAAATTTTCTGTTTTTTTTCAGGGTATTCAACAGCTGTTGACCGCCGAGAAAAAGGCGGCCGACAAGATCAACGAGTCCCGCAAGAAGAAGGCCCGTCGTTTGAAGCAGGCCAAGGAGGAGGCCCAGGCCGAGATTGAGAAGTACAGACAGGTCAGGTCAAGAATATTTTTATTAATTGCAATGATCGAATTGGTTGAATTTCTTTCTCTATTGCAAAATTACGTATATATCGTATATGTATTTATTGCATTTCCCACAGTTGTTTTTTTTCTGTTATAACTACGCTTATTTGGGCGCCGTAGAATATTTATTTGTCATGTCAAATTGAAAAAATCAATCAGGACGCACTCCAAAAGCGAACTTGAAATCAAATTGCGCGCACGAAAACTTAGTCCTAGATACGCGATATTGCAATGTTTGCAGCAATTGGTTAAAATTTGTTTTTGTCGCAAAACTTCGTGTATTTCCAATATCTTTTTCTGTGTTGAACGTTTTGGTTGAAAATGCAATGGTGCGCTAAGGATAACGTTTTTCGATAGTTTTTACGGCTTTGTCATCAACTTTGTTACTAAAAAATATGTAATGTTTCAGGAGCGTGAACGTCAGTTCAAAGAGTATGAGGCGACGCATCTGGGCAACAAGGGCGAAATAGCCGCCAAAATCGAGCAGGACACGGAGAAACAGCTGAAGGATATGAACCAGCGTGTGGCACAGCATAAGGATGTGGTTGGTTAACATAAAAAAGTAACTATTATTATTATGTTATTAATAATAATATAGTACATATATTAGTTATTAATAAAGTTAATAACCTGCGATTTATGCGAATGTTTTTTTTACAAAATTGATGGGCGATGGTGGGTTAAGCGGACGAGATGGGGAGGGAAAAGTGGAATTCCCCCTCTTTGGCCAATTTTAAGAAGTGTAGTTTTTTCCCTAAAGTGTAAGTCAAATGGCCTGAAAACTGAGGGGAGTTGACTACGGTATTGCCCAAACAAAGAGGTCGATTCACGGTTGGGTCATAGCGAAGTAAGGCGGGGGAGCATACTGGAAGTGGAAACCACTGATGAGGATTGATTTTTTGTGAAATAGTGTTTTCTGAAGCTCAAAACGAATTCGAACCAATAAACGTGTGCCGCACTTGAATGAAAACACGTCATGCACAAGAAGTTACTCGAATAAAAAGGGGGAAATGATCAATGAAATGATCAATAATATTAAATTTAATACGCAATAATTAATATTAATAAGCTTTTAATAATATTAATCACGCCTGAATAAATATCTGGTTTTCAGGTAATCACCAAACTACTCGAGCTGATCAACCAGATCGAACCGGAAATGCACAAGAACGCTTCCTTCCGCGATTCGCTTCAGCAGGGATAAGAATTCGCCAACACACCGTTTTCATGATAATTTATATTTTATTTACTAAATATTATATATTTATAGTAAGTTTTTCGTGGAAAGTTTTCTCGTTTGTGTTTCAAGATTTAGATTAAAAAAGGGTCCACAACAAACGCAAATAAAACTTTTCTATGAAGTCTCTTGAATAATATACTACGTCCACCATAAGTACTCTCAAAAAAAGTTTTACGTTCCGTTTTGTCAATGTGCATTTGTGATGTTATGTAGCTGATTTTTTCGCCGCTTTACTGACGGAATTTGCAGAAATATCTATCACTCCTTGTTACAATGTATTTACGTTTTAAACAAAAATTTCAGTTACTGTGGACAATGTATTTACGTTTTATAAAAAGAAAATTCGGTAACTTTGGTCAGTTTAGTTCTCACTTATAAATAATAATAGTCGTATTATCAACCTAAAATATATAATTCTTGTTAATTCTTGTGTATGTGGCTGGTGAAGGTGGTTGAAGTCAATACTTATTGCCGTTTGCTGTCCGTGTGATTAGCTTCATTCCAGTTGTACTTATAAACGTTTTACATGTTTTTTGTGATTTTGCCATATTTTAATCACTTATCATGATTATCCATGATTGATAATATGTGAGCGATAGTTTCATGAAAGGTTTATAGAGTTTCTAATTTTTTCGGAGGTTTTCGCTTCACATTATTATCTGACTTGGATGATGGATGTTCATATAAACGTCAGTTTTCAGTATAAAATTCACACGTTGAACTGAACTGAATTAATTTTTTTTTTATTGTGTGATTATTACAATTTACTATTGGATATTTATTTATTATTCAATGTCTAGAGATGTACATCATATTCCTAGATTTATCGATCAATGAATGAAAAAAACTCAGAAAATATTTTCTCCTAGGTAATGTTTTATATTATTTTCTGCTTCGGAGGGTTGTTCCCACGCTGTTTTACAGCGTACCCAAGTCACCAGTGGCGGACGAGTTTATTTTTCCTAAAGGGGGAACTTTCTCTGCAGAAATTGGAATTTCAGTTTCAAAGTCTAGTATTCATATTCGATTGTCGGGGGATAAAATTCTTGTTTTCTCAACCATAAGACGAAGGAAATAGGTTTTTTCTTTTTTCGTTTTATGATGAGAGCGGACGAGAAAGGGAGGTAAAAGTGGAATCCCCCCTCTTTAGGGGCATCAAAATGATGATTTTGTTCCCTAAGACGTAATCGAAATGGCTTGAAAACAGCCAATTCTCTTCTCTTTGACAAAATTCCCCTCCCTTTAGAGCATTAGCTCGTCCGCCACTAATGGGAGCGACTATGACTATGCAAAATGTGTGCGTTTTTCGATTTTGAGAATTGGCCGTGAGTGAGAGAATTTGATTGGTGCTTACCAATTACATATGCTAAAATACAAAATACAAGATATGTTGGAATTTTGTAAGTGATGTTGCTGTTTTACCTGAAAATTTTAATTCGGGCTAATGAACCATTTCTAAGACGTACGTCATGTTATTTTAGTCTAACCGAAACGTTGTTAGTCATAGAAAACATTGTAGATGATATCGATTTCATTGGGGGTAAATGATGATCTTTAATTAAATTTGTATATTGATTGCCTTGCGTTTGCCATTATCAATGCAACTTGTATCTTTTCGTCCAATAACGAGAATTTCCCACTTAACAGGAAATATTTGCCAAAAAAATACTCAATAATTAATTTATTACATCAAAATGGTTGAAGAAAAGATGGACGTTGATAAGCCGGCTGGTGAGACGAAAAAGGATGAAGTCAAGAAGGACAAGGAAAAAGAGAAGGAAGACGTGCAGGAATCGGTTAGAATAATGTTTATATTTATGAAAAAATCCTTTCCTTTTCATTTCATGCTGTAGCCAATTTATCATTCGTCGTTTCCCTTGTCTCATGTCAAATGGTTAGTGCGCCGGCCTCGTTAACTGATGGTCCTGGTTCAAAACCCGTGTTGAGACACAGCGCATCCAAGAATGTTGTTGATGATTCAGTGATTTTCATACGTAAATAGGGTACCCGTTATTTCACTGTATTTGAGATAATCCAACTTTGCTTATATGCAGGGGTGGGCCGGGTTTTTTGGCACTTTGCAGGGGGTGGGGGGGGGTAGCCGACAGAAAATCCCATTTTACCCGACCTGTCCGAAAAGTGGGGGGGGGGGTAAGGTCGGGTAGGGGGGGGTAGAAAAAAAATTTTTTCGCATAAAACGCTTGTTTTTTGCTTGTTTTTGCTAAAAAATCTTCTATTATATGGTATAAACATCACATATACCGGTTTTTTCAGGTTTTAACCAAGAAAATTAACCCAGAAAACGTGTTTCTTCGAAAAAAAATTCTTACAGCCAGAAAATTTAAAAAAAATGAGCCTCAAAATCGAGGTTTTGAGGCCGATTTTCTCAAAAATTTCGAGTAGGGGGGGGAGGGGGTAGGCGACCTAAATTTTTGTCTAGGGGGGAGGGGTAGGCTACCCGCCGACCCTGAAAAGTGGGGGGGGGGGGTAAACCCCCCCTACCCCCCCCCCCCCTGCGGCCCACCTCTGCTTATATGGCATAACAACTGAAACAGTTTTTTGATTTGATTTATAGACCGTCCATTGAAAAACCGACACTAATTTTGCATTTTTCTGTAAGGAGCATTCTCAATGCAAAAGGAATTATATTCCAATTTGTTCAATTATTATGCCACAATGGTAAAGTTGGATACCAAAATCAAAATTCTCAAAATAAAATTGAACTTCACTTCAACGTCAACGTAGTCATTTGTATATCATAACTATTTTAATACAATTATATTTATTATATATTACAGATGATCATTGTTATGTATATGAACTCTAAGATGAAGTTTTTTTTCATGAAAAAAATTACATCAATTTCAGGCCGAAGACAAGGCGTTGCGCGAGAATCTCGAAATGCTACTGGAACGGCTCGAGGACCAGAACACGGAGCTCGTCGCCGCCGCACTCGAACAAATGAGGAAGATTATCAGGTGCTTACTTGAAATATATTTATTTTATTATGATTATTTTTTCTATTCGGCACACCTCATGAAGGGAGTGATTATTGTTGGTTTGTATCGCATTGGCCGGTGAATCCTACTTTTGCTCATAAGTAGCGGATGAAAAACTGCTTCGCAAAATAGGGGCTTTCTGAAAACACAGCACATACAACACGAGGCAAACTGAATCTGAAAACATTGAAAAAATAATTTTTACTTGCCCTAAATGACAAAATAGATAATTGTTACTTTCCAAAAATAAAGAAAACATTCAAAAACATCAATTATGTTGAAAAATTTAGGGAATCAACGGCTTCCCTCACCTCGGTGCCTAAGCCACTGAAGTACATGCGACCACACTATGAAAAGATGAAGACAATTTGTGCTGGTATTAAAGACAACAAAGTACAGGTACGTACCGTTGTCGACAGGTTACTCCGTAAAACGCTTTATTAAGTTACTCCGTAAAAACGCTTGTGCTTTTAATCAACTAAATGTACTTAGATTCCACTTGATTAAAGTTTTCCCCTGAGTCAAGGTGTCATTTGACCTAAATTCTGAAAGTTTGTTTCCGTACAATTGCGTGGAAAAATTTGTGTTTTCAACTTTTCATCCCATTCATTATAAAATTTAAAAAATTAATGATGAAAATATTTTCATTAATTGTATGATTATCATTTTTATTATGTTCATGGGTTTGCAGAAATCCTGCAGCGATGTGGTGTCCGTATTGGCGATGACTTCGGACGATGAAACATCTAATGATTGCCTGCATTACCGACTGGCCGGTAGTGGGGAACCCATCGGTGACTGGGGACTTGAATATGTCAGGTTGGTATGCTTATCGAAAATATGACTCACCATGACAAAAATGACTTTCCATATGACAAAGATATGACTTACCATGACAAAAGTATGACTTACTATATGGCAAAGATATGATATTACTTACTATATGACAAAAATGACTTACCATATGAGAAAGATATGACTTACTATATGACTAAAATATGATTTACCATTGGACGAAAATATGACTTACCATGACCAAGATATACTTACCATATGACAAAGATGACTTACCGTATGATAAAAAATGACGTACCATGTGACGAAAATATGACTTACCATGACAAAAATGACGAAGATATTACTTACCAAGCCAAGACAATAATGACTTACCATAGGACTAAGATATGACTTACCATATGACATGTAATGACTTTCAATAATAATAAAATATTATCAACCATGTCGAAAGTACGCTGATGCTGATGAAAAGTTTTTATTTACCGTCACAAAATATGCTTACTACCAAACTCAGTTTCTTAGTTTTATTTGTCTGAAAGGTTGTGAAACTTGAAAACAAGAATCTCAAATTGTAATAAACAAATTAATAATCTAGTAAACAAAAAAGAGATAATTTAATAAATAAATTAGTAAATAAACTAATTTTGCAGACATTTGACCGCCCAGCTGACTGATGAATGGCGCAAGATCGAGGACACATCAGAGGATGCCAAAGACAAGCGCACGCCACTGCTCAAACTCGCACGGGTTAACTAATTATATATTTTTGAAAAAGCTGGTTTCCATTAAATGTATTGTATTGTATTAATATAGATAGTTGATTATATTTAATATTAAATTACTAGACTAAAATCTTCCAGGACCTGACGGCGCATCACATGGCGCATAACGCCGAAACGGAAGCCTGCGACATGGTGCTCGATATTGAACAGTTTGCGTTGCTCGACGAGTTTGTGGATGCCGCATCGTTGCCGCGCGTCTGCAACTACCTGCTGCAGTTGGTGAAACATTTTTCTAGTATTGCTAGTTTCTCAATGTATTTTTATTATTCAGTCTCAATACATATTTTCGATGTCTTTTATTTTTTTGCACTTCCATTTTTATTATTTTTGCATTTTACTTTTGTTTGCTTAGAAATTCAAAAGCTTTTCTGCGATATGTACTAAACCAAATTCCGATAACTTCATTTCAAGTTTTCAACATACTCGATGCTGTTTATCAATATGATCTAAAGTTTTTTCTATCACCAGTTACATGAAATAACCTAATTTGCAGGCAAGTCACCCTGATGGCGGCCCCTGACAACACCCAGCTGATACAAGTACGTTTAAAAAATGCTAAACATAAATTTCGTAAGTTTGGAAGAGAACATTTTTACTTTATCGAGGTCATTTGAGAATGGTATCTTCTCATCTCAATAAGTATAATTAATTATATGATAAATTAATTTTAATTAATCAATTTTATATAATACAAGTACGTTGTTAGAAATAAAAAGCTGTTAATCATAAATTTCGGTTGACATTTTGTAAGTTTGGAAGTAAAATTTTTCACCATATCGAGGTAATTTGAGAATGGTATCTTCTCATCTCAATAAGTATAATTAATTATATCATAATTTTATGTAATATGATGATTATTTTTCAAGGTGGCACTGCGCCTGTACAAAACGCACAACCGCAGCATCGAGGCCCTACGCTGCTGCATCATGCTTAACGATATTGATCACATCAAGAAGGTGTTTGCTGAGGAGAAGGACGAGTTTGTTATTTTCCTGCTTTTCCTCAATCCTCAAGCTTCGAAACAATTATTTCTAGGCAAATTATCTTTTCCAACAGATTCAAATCCAGTACAAAAATGCTAACTCTCAAAAATTGCCTTGACATATCCAGTGCACTGGCCACTGATTCTTTCAATTTATTGATTCTGATAATTTTTATCAGGAAAGTCAACAAACACATGTTGCATATAGTTCAACAACGCAAAATTCTTTTCGAAATATCTAAACCCAGTTAATATCTCTGAATACGAACCTATTTCGCTCACTAGATATCTTGAACCTCTATTGAACTTGTTCTTTATCATTTATAATCCAATCCTGTTTCTTTTCTTATCCAGACTGGTCAAACTGCAAATGGCCATTGTTCTTGGTCGTCAGCAGATCTTTGTTGACTTTGATGATATGGGCGAGGGTGAGCTGGCCGATCGATTGACGCAGCTCAACACCAACATCGATCTCTACTCGTACATCAAATCGCTCTTTTTGCAGGTTTATTTATTTGTTTTACTTAGATTTCTGGTGTTTTCGAAGAATTTTTTTATTTTATTTTTATGTGTTATGTTATTTGAAACGAATTGAGCCGGTTCGTTGTGCAAAGGTTAAACATACCGTAATTAATTATTCGAAAGGATACTTCGTTCGGGCTGGTATGTTTTTTACGGCTTAAAATTGTGTGTATTTCTGAAAAGTTTAGTATTTAATTTTGCTTTTCAGCTTGACGTTATCGAACCGAAAACGCCGGACGAAATCTACAAAACTCATCTGGAGCCACAGCGCGCCTTCGGTGCGATTCCCAGTGCGCCCGATAACAGGTAGAGCATTAAATCAAGAACGTAAATTTGAATGCGCACTTTTTTCGTGGGTTCATCTTATAGTTCTTTCATGTCTCTTCTAAAAAGACTATTCGTAGAATTTAGGAATTTGAGAAGCTGTATTATACGCAGGCGAGTTAAATATGTTACAGAATTATGTAGAATCCTACAATTATATGGCTTGAAGTTGAATAGTTGAAGTTTGCAAGTGACATGTACAATATCTTACCGTTTCACTGTCTTGATTTTTCGCGGCTGGAAAACTTATATGTTACTGTTACACTTGTTTATTTATGAACAAAGTGTTTTTTTCAGCAAAATGAATCTGGCCGCCGCGTTTGTCAACGGTTTTGTGAACTGCGGCTTCGGTAATGACAAGCTGATTATGGAGTCCAGTGAGGCCGCCAACAAGTTCTTCTATCAGAACAAAGACTACGGTTTGATTATTCGTCTTTTATTTATCTCTCCTAATCCTAACCTACGAAACTGAAAATATGGAAAAACCTAATTCTCGATTTTTTTAGATTTGGTATAATTTAAATCTGTTAAAATATCCGTTTGTAATATTAGGCGGCATGGGCGGCTAACATTTTTGTCGTTCGAATATAGCTTGGTCAGGGTTTTTTTGTTATCAAAAATTAATTACGCACGTATGCAATGAATCAAGCGCAATTTACGTATGTTTTCCAAATTTTATGTTAAGAAGTTATTTTTTCGCGAAATTTTAAAAGCGCGCCGAAAACACATTTGAATTCAAACTGTGCTCCAAAAAGTTTTTCGCTAAAAGGAAACCAAGGATAGGCTATAATATTAAGCGGGTCATTCTAAAATTTTTGTCGTCCAAATGACGCCCTGGTTCTTGACTGATAGAAATTTATATACTTGTCGTGTTTTCGTAAAAAAAATATTGAAAATAAAATAAAAAATGTGATAAAAATTGCAGGTATGCTGTCGGCAGCGGCCAGCCAAGGTCTGATCCTGCGCTGGGACATTGACAGTGGTCTGAGTCAGTGCGACAAATTCCTGTATGTGGCCGACGAGTATATCAAGGTGCGTATATTTTTGTACAATCCTCATTCAGTGTTTTTTTCGGCGTTCACAAACCGATTGTACTTGTACTTAGGTGACTGGTTTGTGTCTGCCGAAATCGTAGGCAGGTAGGGTCAGGGTTTCTGGTTTGTTATATTTTTTTCCTAATCGTTGAAGTGTTGGCTAGGACAATCACCAACACCTCCCCAACTTGAAAATTTCCTAATGTGGGGTCGGGTTCTATTTTTGATCGCGGATGCCATCCTATTTCCTAATCCAATATTTTTTTCGCTACGCACATATACAATGAAATCGCCGCCACTTCTGTGGGTTTTCCAACCGTCATGACTCATGATTGGAGCGCGTTGGTTTCTAAATTCGAACGTATGCCAAACTCACGTTGGAATTTGAAATTGCGCGCCAATTTTTGGGATTATCAAGACACTCTGGGTCGGGTAAAACAGCTTCAAGGTTGTAAGCTTGAGGTTTACGTTCTCGAATTCTACATGTTTCTTCAGGCCGGTACCATGTTGGCCGTGGGCGTGATCAGCTGCGGTGTGCACGACAGCGTGGATCCGGCGGCCGCCCTGCTATCCGATTATCTGCATTCGGAGTCGGCCGTGATGCGTGTGGGCAGCATTTTTGGGTTGGGAAAACTTGATTTTTTTAATTTGATAAACAAATATCAAGTAAAACTGACATAGCATAATTCCTTGATGCCATGTCATGTTTGTTTGTGTCAATCTCAGCTTAGATGATGATAGACAAATGATGTGAAAAATACGCTGATATTTTTTTCTCGACCAGAGGGAGCTTTTCTGTCGATTGTCATTTAGAAGAGAAGGAGTAATAAAAAAATTCATAAAGTTTGGAGAAAAAACTTTTTTTTGTGATCATGAAGATGATTTGCGCTGCCAAACGAGAGACTTTCAAACCGGTTCATTACTTCGTACTTTGAAAAAGGTTGCAAACTCTTTCTCAATGTTCACATTGGTTAATTTCTAGTCTGGGTAAATAAAGTTGCAGATTCTTTCTCAATGTTCATAATGTTAACTTCTAGTCTGGGTCTGGCGTACGCGAACAGCAAGCGCGAGTCGGTCTGGGAAGACGCCGAGGGTCACGTCATCTTTGAGCTCAGGAAGGTCCTAAACGACACGGCACCATCGGCCACGCCCGAGGTTGGTACATTAATAGTTTCTTCCAGAGTGGTCAGTCTCCACGGTGCTACAGTTATAGGATAATTTGGCAGTGACTTATGGGTCAAGAGACCCTCCCGTTCTATAATATCGAAAACGGAGGCCGAGGCGCTAGAAAGTGTTCCCTTGAGTCAGAAAGTATTTTTAACTACATTTTTAGAACAACTGTGTAACTTCTTCAACTCAAAAATTTTTTAAAGCTAATTTCTGCGGGAAAATAAAATTGGGCTAGAACAAAAACTAAACGCCAAATTGATGTTTCTGTAACTGTATGTATTTCTTACCGCCTGAACTTGAAATTTCGTATTTGACAAGTGTTAACAAAAAATTCCAGTTTCGTCGCAATATTGTCTAACATAGAGTTTTAACATCGATTAACAACATTCATTAACAACATTAACAACAATAACTTTCCATTTCAGGTACGTGGTATCGCGGCACTATCGCTGGGTCTGATCTGCGTGGGTACGGCCGATTCCAACGTGGCCATGAGCATCATCACCGCACTCATGGAGAAGACCGAGGCCGAGCTCGCCGATCCCAACATGCGATTCATGGCACTCGCGCTGGCCTTAATATTTTTGGGTGCGTTTTTTTCAATTTTTTCATCTTTCGAGCAAAAAACGGGATTTTTTTTCTACCCCCTTTACCCGACTTTACCTCCCCCACTTTTCATACTTGGCGGGTAGGATGATATTTTCTGTCGGCCGCCCCCCCCCCCCCCTTCCCTTCACCCACACACACACCCCAACCCCCCAAAACGCGAAAAAAACCGGCCCACCCCTGGATATGAGACATGTTTCGCGGCTTCTACTGCTGATGATTCAGTTGCTGTTTTTATTGTTATGACTCTTTTTTGGTGGTTATTGTTGTTATTATTGTGAGCCAAATATCATTATTTTTAACTACCATAAATAATTAAATTAATGATTACGTGTCTCTCCAATTCACAGGCACCCAGTAGCCTTGTTCTGAGGCTGAGCCAAATATTATTATTTTAAACTACCATAAATAAGTAAATTGATGATTACATATTCTCCCCCGATTCACAGGCACCCAGGAGCGCGCGGATCCGTTCGTGGAGACGGTCAAGACACTGCCGGAGCCGTTCGGTGGCATGGCATCGATTCTGATGGACGTGTGTGCCTATGCCGCCACGGGCAACGTGCTCAAGATACAGAAGATGCTGCACATATGCTCCGAGCACTATGAGACGCCCAAGGTTGGGGCTGATTTCTATCTTTTGGGCAGATTTGGGCAAGGTTTGGTCAGATTTGGGCAATGTTTGGGCATATTTGGGCAATTTTTTTCTTTATAGTTTTGATTTGTTTCACTGAAAACTGTAAGACGCCCAGGTTTGTCTGGCTTAGTTAGTTGACTGGGGATTGGGATGACCACTTCCCAATTCAGCCTAAGATCCCCACCAAGGGTAAAGCCAGCAAGCCGGCTACGCCAAATAAAGCGGATAAAGACAAGAAGGCGGTCAGTTGGAAAGAAATTATTTATACTAGAATCATGGCATCAGGAATTTTTTTTTCAAATATAACTCTGATCCACAATTGCTGATAAACCGATTTATCTTTTTCAGACGGCCAAAAACAAAAAATTTGGGATTGTCAAAATTCATAAAAAATAGATTTTCTCAGAAAAGTGTGGTCTTTTTCGAAGTCTTGTCCTTTTTCCCTATAAGTAACAAGGACGCCAGATAATCATAACAAAAATATATCAACATAAATATAAATATTATCATCAGAAAACGTTATCTTTCTTTCTCGTTCAATAATTTTCGTATTTTTTTCTCAGGAAGACAAGGACGCTAAGGACGCCAAGGACAAAGATAAGGACAAGAAGGACGCCACTCCACCGCCCAAGGATCTGTCCTCGCATCAGGCCGTGGCCGCTTTCGGTATCGGTCTCATAGCCATGGGCGACGAAATCGGTGCCCAGATGGCGCTCAGAACCTTCGGACTGCTGGTTGGACTGTTGTTGTTGCTGTTGTTGTTGTTGTTGTTGTTGTTGTTGTTGTTGTTGTTAGTATTGATAAGAGACTGATTTTGATTGCGCGCCATTTTTGAAAGTGATATGAATTTCGGTATCGGTCTTATCGCCATGAATGTCCAGGACCTTCTTCGGACAGCTGGTTGGCTGTTGTTAATTTTAGTACTTTAGAAACAATTGAATTGAACCCATTGAGTTTTGTAGAACATGCTACCTTTGAGAAAAAGCGGAAATCGGCCACCCTGACGGAATTCAATACACAGTCAGGGTGAAGCAATAGTAACCACACACTTGTTGAAGCGAACTTACGCCAAATATGTTACATTTATGAAAAATCTACAAGCCAGCCAACTATACGCTAAAACACCAGAAGCTTGCTATTTCTATCAAATAATGTTGTTTTCATTGATATTTTAAGACAGCGAAATCAACAGGTTAGAGGATTTTTTATCTACACCTTCTGGAACAAATTCAGCTGTCGAAGATTGGGGCATTCCACCTCTATATTATTCCCTAGTTCTCACATGACTACCATTTGCTCGAGTTTGGAGCCAACTCTGAGGCTGGAGTGGACAAGTGAGAGTAGGACAAATCTCAAACAACCTTACCCTCACCGTATGTGGTTCACCAATGTTGTGAATTGAGGGCCAAACGAACGAAAAAAAATTTGCAGGTGCGCTACGGTGAGCCACCCATCAAACAGGCCGTGCCACTGGCCCTGGCTCTGCTCAGTATCAGCAACCCTCAACTGTCCATACTGGAAACGTTGAGCAAGTATTCGCACGATTCGGATCCAGATACGGCGCGAAACGCCATCATCGCTCTCGGTCTTGTCGGTGCTGGTTGGTGTAATGATGAGTGAATAGTAAGTCAATGAGGGAACTACTTAGTCAGTTAATGAGTAACTTTATTTAGTGAGTTAATGAGTGAGGGAGTTGGCCAGTTATCAAGTAATTTAAGCAACGCCATCATTGCTCTTAGTCTGCTCGGTGCTGGTCGGTTAGTTACTTTGTCAGTTAATAAGTAACTTGATAAAGTGAAAAGATGCGTCCGCTGCAAACTCAGTCAATAAGTAACCGGATGTCATGTTGATTGATGAGTTATCTAATCAGGAGGAACTGGGTGATGGGTGTGGTTTCTCAGTCAATATAACCGATCGAATAAGTTAGTCGATTATTGGCTAACTACTCAGTCGTCGTTTGAAAAATAATATAAAACGTGGAATGGTGTGATTTTTTCACGATGTTTTTCAAATATATATAATTTCTAATGAAATACATTATTATATAATTTTTATATGATCTAAAAAACAATGTTTCATGTTTTTGTGATTGCAGGCACCAACAACGCGCGTCTATCAGCCATGCTGCGTCAGTTGGCCGTATACCACGCCAAAGACTCCACCTCGCTCATGCTTGTTCGCATCGCCCAGGGTCTCACGCATATGGGTGAGTGAGTGAGTGAGTGAGTGAGTGAGTGAGTGAGTGAGTGAGTGAGTGAGTGAGTGAGTGAGTGAGTGAGTGAGTGAGTGGAGTGAGTGAGTGAGTGAGTGAGTGAGTGAGTGAGTGAGTGAGTGAGTGAGTGAGTGAGTGAGTGAGTGAGTGAGTGAGTGAGTGAGAGTGAGTGAGTGATGTGTGAGTGAGTGAGTGAGTCAGTGAGTGAGTGAGTGAGTGATGTGATGTGATGTGTGAGTTAGTGAGTGAGTGAGCTGGTTGTTTGATTGAGTGTCTATTGACTGACTGACCAACTTACTGACCGACTGACGGACTAATTGTGTTACTAACTGACTGACCTGACTGACCTGACTGACTGACGTACTATAGGCAAGGGTACGATGACACTCAACGCATTCCACTCGGATCGGCAGCTGATGAACACGGCGGCCGTCGCCGGTCTGGTCGCTACCTGCTTTGCATTCCTCGACTCGAAAAACAGTTGGTTGTTGTTGTTGATTGTTGTTGATGTTGATGTTGTTGTTGTTGTTGATGTTGTTGTTGTTGTTGTTGACTGGTTGTTGTTGTTGTTGTTGTTGTTGTTGTTGTTGTTGTTGTTGTTGACTGGTTGTTGTTGTTGTTGTTGTTGTTGTTGTTGTTGTTGTCAGCTATATCATTTTGCAGCCATTCTCAACGGTCGTCAGCATTACCTCCTCTACGCGCTCACCACAGCCATGCAGCCGCGTCAGCTCATCACACTCGTGCCCAATGAGGAGCATCCAGGTTTGAATATTTGAATTTGGCGCGTTTTATCAAGAAATGTTTTCGTCGCCTATCTTTTATATTCTTTCACAAATTTTAAGTGTTGTTTCTAAAGATTTTTATCTTTATTTGTTTTATTTCGGTACTTCGGACAGTATACGGTATTGGACAGTACGTTGCGGTCTTTTCTACGAATTATCTCAACAATTCGGCGGACTTCTGCCACAAAGTTTTGGCGTTTTTTTGTTAAATTCAACTTTTGCCACCCTAAAACAGATCAACTTGTTACGTGTGGGAGCCTTTTTACACCAAACTTTCCGCGCTATTTTCAAATTCAAATTTGGCGCCCGATTTACAGGCACCCTGAAGCAGATCAACGTACCGGTGCGAGTCGGTCAGGCGGTGGATGCGGTCGGCCTGGCGGGTAAGCCCAAGACGATCACCGGATTCCGCACCCACAATACGCCCGTTTTGTTGGCTTATGGCGAACGGGCCGAGCTGGCCAATGATGAATGTTGGTGGTGTTTTTTTAGGAAATTTATTTTATTATTTTTGGTATAAAAAACCCCGTATAAAAGTTTCTGTGCATTTTTCGTGTTTTTATTATTTATTCGTGAGAAAGAATCTAATTTTTTTGACGTCTTTGAATAAACAAAAATCTTGAAATCCCGAAAAATACTTTTGCTCAATATGTTTGCAGATTTTGATTTTCCTTTCTTTTTTACTTTCCTTTGGACTCTGAAAGCACCCTAAGGGATTTTTGAAACTCATCATCAATTATGTTTTCAGTCATCAGCATCACCCCCTACATCGAGGGTCTCGTTTTGTTGAAGAAAAACCCCGACTACGAAAAACCGGCGGAAACGACGAAAAAGTAAAGTAGATCTTTTAGTTGAGGTACTTGAATTTTCCGATTTTTTTCAGTGGGTTTTCTGTATTTTGTATATTACTTTTTGCGAAAATAGTAAAAAAAGTATAAACAAATTACAAAAGCAGATAAATCATTCGAATAATTTGTTTACCCACCACAGTCGTGAGCTCATTTTGTGATGTTATGATAATGCGTTGGTGAGATAGGAGATGTATTATTTTGTCTTTTTTTCGATTATTTTTGCGCATTTTCTTCCCGTTTCATTGGGATTCACAGTTTTGTTGTGAATTTGAGTTATTTTGGTGTGTTTGGGGAAATCTTATGACGACCAAATTGTTTCGTGAAATTTAAAACCTGCATGTAAAATGATAATAAATTTAAAAAAAAGTTCAAATCACTACAAATTCGTCAAATATTTCCTTTCATCACACCCATATTATTTGCACTGATTTATGAGAATCTACAAATTACGGTTTCACCCTCGCCACAAACAAGTAAAATGTTTATCTATTATTATGGTTTTATGGATAAAAGTTTCGTGTTTGCTTGTATCATCTTATTTTCTCGCTGTTGATCATTTCTGATTCTTGTGATCTGTTATATATTACTGTGTTGTATCATTTCTGAACGTGTAATAATAATTAAAATTATTGCCGAAAATTCATTTGTGGTGACAGACACCCAAATAATATGGAATATAAATTTTCGAGAAATGTGTAGTTTTTTCCAAAAAGACATGTTTGGATGTTCGGCAAGTGATTCATTTTCGGTTGATAATAACCACTGGCGGACGAGCTAATCCTCCAAAAGTAGGGGGATTTCCTCAAAAGTGGGGAATCGGTAGAAATTGGATCATTTTATGAAACCGCCAAAGCGGGGGAATTCCACTTTTCCCTCCTCTTCTTGTCCGCTGGTGATAATAACGAAACTGTTGTGATCGATAAGAAATTGAATGTAATGAAAATCCGACCGAAGACATGTTGTTGATTGGTATTATTTAGATATGTAAACAGTCATTTCGGGGGCTCGATCCCACGACCTCGCGGTCGTTATACGATGCTCTTAACCGCTGCGTTTCGAAACTTGTTTCGTTTGTTTGCTTTTTCCGTCTGTGAAACTTGAAGTAAACTTTCTTGCTTTCTACACCTGCTTTTCAGTTTCTTTTTTCTAGCTTGGCTTTTATGTTACGAGATGATCACCTTACCTGTTACATAGCTTGATTTTACAGTTTTTTTCATTGGTTAGACATAGTTCAGAGGGGAATCGGCAATCTTCAAGCCATTTTACCTACACCCTAGGGAACAAATTCTAGTTTGTGAAAACGCCAAAGAGAGGGGAATTCCACTTTTCCCATCGCTATCAGTCCCCTAGTATCTTCAATAATTAATGAACGCTGCCCATTTGTTTAGGTCACCAACATTCTGCTGGTCACCAACATTCTGCTGGTTTTGATGTTGATGGTTGTTCGTCTACTAATAATCACAGAATTGACCTAATGACCTCCTGCGCTAAATGTAATTTTTCCGGGCCGTTTTAGAACAACAATAAAACTTTCCACGCTAACAACGCCATTGGCGGACGAGCCGAATCTTCAAAGAGAGGGGAATCTCTTCAAAGAGAGGGGAAACAAGCAAAATTTTAGCCATTTTAGTTTCATATTAAGGATTAAAAACTTTGCAACCACCAAAGTGGGTTGAATTCCACTTTTCTCACCTCTTCTCGTTCGCTGGTGAACAACGCTAATGTGATGTGATCATAGCGACCGCGCGGGCTGGTTTCCTTACATGGAAACTGGTGGTCCTAAGTTCGTAACCTGACTTGAGACACAGAACCTGCCATTACAAAGTTCAACTTAAGGGTTCTGCCAATGTCCGCTTCATTCAACCTCTCTGGCAACTAAGAAAATACCATTCTTATATGGTATTAGTATGCCTCTTGGCTTCAGTAAATAAAGGAGTCGCAGTTTCAACCGGGATTTCAAGTTTAATTACCTAATCGATTAAGAAAGCTACTCATGTAACATATGGTATATTGTGAAGTATAGTGAAATCCCTTGACGGTTGTTTAATCTTTTGTAGTAGTACACTTCAGTATCATAGTCATAATATTCTTTAGTATCATAATTATATGTAGAATTATGCCCATGCCTGAATTAATTTGAAAGCTTGACCTGGTTACTGGCGGACGAGCTGAACCTCCAAAGGGTGGGGAAGGGGGCTTCTGTCAAAAGGGGTGGAATAGGCAGAACTCAAGCCGTTTTACCTACATTTTAAGGAACAGACTCTAATTTTTTAACCGTCAAAGGGGGAATCCCACTCCCCCCCCCCCCCTTCTCGTCCGCTAGTGGACCTGGTTACCCAATAAACAGGATTAACTTAGATATAATACTTAACCTCGATATACTATCAGATAAATTATCCACTATAGTAATTAAAGACAATTATGCTTGATTATGTTAATTTTCTATTCAACTTCATTTATTAACTAAGTTGTATTATATAAAAGGTATCACTCGGGTCGGGTTAAATGTTAATTGTTGCTCCAAAAAATGTGAAATTGTCAAAATGACATTGCTCCAAAGAAACTGTACTTCAAGGATGAAAATATCGGTTTTGATTATGCTTTATTTCCCTTCAATTAAAATCAGTAAATTATTGCGTTTGTTTAGGTTATATCATCATCCGTGCATAAACGTAAACGGGTACGAGTATAAACTATCGTTATGAAAGTAAAAATAGATTTCTCACGTTGCGTTCAAAATGTGTCTTGAGAAAATCTGAAATGTTTTCGTTATAAAACTTTTGGTTTCGAATTTTTTCAAACGTTTTCGGCTTCTAATTTTATTTTTAAATTTTTCTTTTCTTCGAGAGTTTAACAACCGGCGACTCTGAATGCGCCCAAGTACTAATAGAATAACTATAGTATAGTCTTTTACTATATTACTTTTCTATATATAGTGGTGAATCGTGCGTGACATGACGTGGTCGCACCAGTTATATACGCCTGGCCTAGAAATCGTATCATTTTATGAACCATTTTACTAATTAGATGGCGTATCCTTGATTCAAAATTAGTAGTTTCGTTTTTCTTATAACCGATACAAGATAAGCCATGCTGACCCAAGATAACTCGCATATTTCATTCTCTATATCTGTGGCGCAGAATCTGTGCATGCATGAAAAAGTCTTACCTATTTTATGCACTTTGCGGTTCCATCCTCTTTGGCGGTTTCTAAAAGCAATTTTTATTCGTGAGGTGTAAGTGTAAGTAAAATGGCCTGATTTCTCCAAGTTCCCTCTCTTTGAAGAGGTTCCCCTCCCTTTGGAGGATTGGCTTGTCAGCCAGTGATTGTATGGACTCTATGCAGGTCTACAAACTATCCGGAAGTGCATTCCCCTATCAAATTGAGAAAGCCATATGAAGTTATCCACGTGCTGATAAGTTGTATAAACAATTTTCGGATATAAAAAAGGCTCTGGAAGGATCTATCAGTACATTGGGAAACGACATTGAAAACCGGACCATCTTTTATGACTACATTACGAATCAGGATATTAGATCGGGTTCATTCATAGAACATGGCTGGAGTGAACCAATTTACTAATTAGAAACCTTGCGCGTGCTTCATTGAGTAGGCTAAACTGTCCTCTTAATAGTATGTAAATTATTTATTCATCATTGCTTACTACTACAATGAACCTGTAAGCACTGGCGGACGAGCCAAACCTCCAAAGGGAGGGAATTTTCCCAAAGAGGGGGAAATTGGCTGAAATTAGGTCATTTTGCCTACACTTTGGAAAACAAATTGTAATTTTTGAAAACACCAAAGAAAGGGGAATTCCACTTTTTCCTCCCCTTCTCGTCCACTGGTGCCTGTAAGTGAGCGAGTTCTGCTTATTCCGCTTTACCCTAAAACCGAGTAATATCAGGAATAGTTGAAGAACTATTTTTGCAACTTTCATGTTGATTTGGACTTCATTTCACTCATTCACTTAGGACTTTCTTCCAGTACGAATTCAATCAACATATCATATTGATGTTTCTGAATCTGATCAAATGTAAAAGAAGAGGATGCATAACTGCTGAATATGGACTCAAATCAACTCAACTGAACAGCCCGTTATATGGCTATATGCTATGACACGCAATCATCATGTTCAGTTGATGTTTACTATGTCAATGTCTTCAGCTTCAGCATAGTTCATTAAAATACATGAATACTGTATTTCGACTTAACCTACATATTTATCAAGCATTATCTATTCATGATCGCTCTCTTATATTATGGTTCAATTAACAGATTAAAATGTCCATGTTGTTCATTCACACGTTAAATATTACTAAGGTTTGTTTATGTTGTTATAACTTATAATCTCTGTTCATTAGGGCATGAAATTGTTGAAATATCCGTGTTTCACTAGTCGTTTTAAGAGAAGAAACTTCCCTATACTATAATCGCATGTGTTCTTTTTGTGTTTAGCTTCTAGAATGTTCAACAAACATTCCAGTCATATATGCGCTGGTAATTTATTTTAGAACAGGAAACACGTTATAAAAGCGAGACCTCCCTCAGCTGTTGTTTGTATGTACGTCTCGCCGGTCCAGCACAAAGTCGGGTTCGCGTAAAATTACTCACATTTGTGGTAGGCTCATAAGTCCTCATTTAGCCCAAAACTTGATTATTATATTACATTTTTACCCACAATAATGAAAATCATCTCTAAATGTTATTTGTTATTTGAATAAAAAAATTCATCAGATTTTCGCCACATTCTAGGGGTTATCACCGGCTAAATAATTTCGCAACCCTGCACGCACGTGCAATCGATTTGGAAGCTTCGAGAAGAAACGTGTGTGTTCTATAACATGTATGTTTGTAAAAGCATACGGCATGTTCGTTCCTTATTTTCTAGAATGCGTGGAACAAATTGGATTGCGTTTCGTGGAATTTTTAGTAGAGACTTGTAACTCCAGAAACATGATTATGATATCATTCTGTGTCAATGTTTTCGAGTGTTTCGTGCCTAGAACAGCTTATTTAGTCAATGAAAATGTGGAATATACGGTACACTTGCTAGAATAGTTCCTCATTTTCTGGGACGTTTCACTTGAAACGTTATAATAGATCAAGTTGAGATTAGGGTGGGTGGGGGGTTGACTTTCAATGTAGGCCTGCATTTGGAATTGGAAAATCATATGTAGTTGGTTTGGTTTAGTATAGTCATTGATGCTTTGAATAGGTCATTTAATAGGAGAGTGATAAGAGGAATATACGGTTCACTTGCTAGATTAGTTCATATTTTTCTAGGAATAAATTAGTTAGAGCGTGGATTAGTCTCAACTGACTTTCAATGGGGGATTTTTCAAAAATCCTTTTGTGATGATAGACTAGAATAGGATTAGATTTTTCGATGTTTAGATTAACGTCTATATGCTAGAAAAGTTCCTGACTTTCTGGAAGGAATTAGTTGATTATCAATTAGAGTTGGCTTCCTATTATTAGAGATATGAGTGAAAAAGCATTTTTGTTTTGAATGGGCCATGGGTCATTTGATAAAGTTAGTGGAATGCGTGAATTACGGTTCACTTGGTAAGTTGCTAGACAGTGTGTAATTTCCTGAAAATTGTAATATACTGACTTTTTTGAATAGAAGCATGTTGTGCATGTTGAGTGTTATTGGTATGAATTCAAAAAAGTATTACGTATATCATGTCATTTGTTTGAAATCAAGAGTGTTGATTTAATAAAAAAATAAGATCTTATATTTGTTGTAACTGAAAACAGGGAAATAAATCACAATGAGTTACCGAGAATGAATTGTTCGCCCAGTTCTTGCGTGTCTGTTCTTGTATCATCTATTATATCTATATGATTCTTCTAGAAGTTTGTTTGTTCTGTATCTGTTTCTTCTACAAGTTTGTTTATTCTAGAATATTTCTAATTCTTCTGGAAGTTTTTTTATTCATGATGAGCAGGTGTGGTGTGTTGGACAAGCAGTGATTATCCTAGTAGCATGGTCATGAAGTGCCAATCTCCTTAATGACTATTGAGTGTCATATAAATAAGAAAAGCTTCCAGAAGCGCTGGAATGTTCTCTACTTTGTGTCTATTTAATCTGCGAAAGACAGATTGTTTCTTCATCTTCAAGATTCCTAGTTGATTAGATTAAGACTTCAGTTAGAGACTGATTTCGAGTAAGAGACTTAGTATGTTAAGAGACGAATTCTCCTGGTTGGCATTTTTGAAAAGTAAGTTAGGAGACGAATTCTCTTGGTTGGCATTTTTGGAAAGTAGAGTTTTTTTAACCAATATGTTGGTAAAAAGGCCTGGAAACTGACAATCTCCCTCTTTGGCTAAATTCCCTTCCCTTTAGAAGGTTAGCTCGTCCGCCAACCAGTGTGTGCATGTATATTACGGGAAATTCTTTCCCGAATGTTCCACCAGACCAGCTGGTGCACTCCTTAGTCCTAATTAATCGAGGATATACAGGGTGTCCCATTTAAAAGTCCGGATTTTTATTTTGAATAACAACGTAATTCTCTGTCGAATTCAAAAAATTTTGCGCCAAGTTATAGACAATTTCTGGCTATTTTGTTTATTTTTTTATTTTCCAAAATCAATTCAATGAATCGATTTTTATGACAAAATTCCCGACACCCCCCTTTTTCATGTTTTTGCACTGTAGTCGGTGGCTTCTTAAACGATAGCGTGAGCGTTACAAAAGCAATTTTGATAACTTAAGAAATCATTTCAGTTGAACAATAAAAAAACATGTTATGAGACGGATAACAATCAAATTGGTAACAATAATCTAACCAACATGCTGCTTAAACTCCGCATCCACAAGCATGCGCTAGCGCAGGTAGCTTGGGTTTCCTTTTGTGACAGTTTGCACATCAGGTTTTCTCCATACTCAACACCGACATGATGTGGTGGTTTCCAAAGCAGAATATTGTAATTCACCGTGTTTTACCGTTATTTAGCAAATTTTTTTCAAGCTGGGTAAGTTAATCTCTCACAGGAAGGAGAAACCACGCTCCCTGCGCAAGTGCATGTTTGCCGATGCGGAGTTTGAGTGCTTTGTGGTTACGGTCAGTAAGCAGCTTTTGATGAGTGCTAACAATTTATCAGTATTCCGTATTATAACAAGTTTAAAACGTTATTGAACTGAAATGATGTTTTAAATTATGAATCTTTATTAATAAAGGTCACGCTATCGTCTAAAAACCGCTGACTTGAGTACAAAAACGTGAAAAAGGGGTATGTTGGGAATTTTTTCATAAAAATCGATTTCAGAGACTCGATTTGAAAAAATTAAAAATAAAACAAAATAGCCAGAAAATGTCTATAACATGGCGCAAAATTTTTTGAAATCGAAGGAAAATTGCGATTGTTATTCAAAATAAAAATCCGGACTTTTAAATGGGACACCCTGTACTGTAAGTAACCTTCCTTGTAGATACGTATGTATGCACCAGCGGACAAAAAGAGAGTGGAAAAGTGGAATTCCCCATTCTTTGGCGTTTTCAATAAGTTGAATTTGTTCCCTTAGGTGTAGATAAAACGGCCTGAATACTGCTACTTCTCTCATTCTTGGACGAAGTTCCTCTCTGGAGAATTAGCTCATCCGCCAATGTACGGTAGTTATGTATGTATGTACTGTAGTTATGGATTAGAAGCATGACATGGAATAATAATTATTCTGTCGTCACTAATTAACTAGAGATGTCAATATGCGATTAACATGTCAACAGCAGTACAGCAGTACAGGTACTGTTTGTTCCCAGCACCTGTCCTCTATTTATAGCTTGGTCAAGCTATCTTGGTAATAAAATTCCAATCTATAAACTCATAGTCGCCTATATACAATGAATAAGGCAATCATTTCATTGAAATAATTTTTTATAATAAGATACCGTAGTTACTTAGGGTATGTTTCTCATCATCTCCCTACTAAAGCCTATCCGGGATTTTTTGTGACTGTGAGCGCAAAAAAACGTTTTGGCGCGCTTTCAAATTTTCGAGAATTTTTAGAAAAATTGAATGAAATTTGCACTTTTAACTTCATTACATACATGCGTTTATGCGTAACTGGCCTAAAAAATTTCTAATTTTTGATAACTAGATACCCTGACCCACTGGCGGACGAGCCAAACCTCCAAAGGGAAGGGAGTTTTTTCCAAAGAGGGGGAATAGGCTGAAATTAGGTCTTTCTACCTACACCTTAGGGAACAAACTATACTTTTCGAAACCGCCAAAGAGGGGGGAAATCCACTTTTCCCACCCCTTCTCGTCCGCTAGTGCCCTGACCATGCTATATTTACAGACCAATTATTACCAGTCATCCAGTCAGGTTCGGTGGTCAATTCTTCCCTTTAAATCAACCAATCTCAGTTATTCCAACAAATTCCGACAGTTTTGTCATCGAATTCGAGAAAAATATTCCTTCAAAATGTTCTTCGGCGGCGGCATGTTTGGCGGAGATCCGTTTTTCAAGTGGGTGGCTGATTGATATTGATTAATTGATTGACTGACTGATTGATTGAGTGATTTAATAATTGACTGATTGATCGATTGAGTGACTTTTGACTGAATGATTGATTAATTTAATGATTGATTGATTGATTGTTTTTCTGAGGAACAGCAGCATACCTATTTTTTGTTGTGAATGACATCTTGACCGAGTGATTGAGTGATTCTAACTCACTTCACTTGTGTTACTAATGACTGAAAAACTGACTGATTTGTTAACTTGCTAATGACTGACATGACAATATTTATTGAACTTGTTGTTTCTGACTGATTGAAAGATCATTTATTTATTCATTGGATTGATTGATGGATTCAATGAATGACTGACTGACTTATAATAATAATTGATCGACTGATTGATTGATTTCTACAATCAATTATTCACCGATAGTTGCAATATTTTCAGCGATATGCACCAACGAATGAACAACCAAATGCAACAAATGGACAGTCTAATGAGTCAAATGATGGGATTTGGTGGACCGGGTGGTGGTGATCCGATGGGCATGCATCAGCAGATGATGTTCATGGACCCGTTTGGTTGGTGTTGTTGTTGGTTATTTGTTGTTGTTGTTGTTGTTATTTGTTGTTGTTGTTGTTGTTATTTGTTGTTGTTGTTGTTGTTGTTGTTGGTGTTGCTAGTGTATTTGTTGTTGTTGTTGTTGTTGGTGTTGTTAGTGTTTTTGTTGTTGTTGTTGTTAGTGTTTTTGTTGTTGTTGTTGTTGTTGTTGTTTGTGGTGTTGTTGTTGTGTTTGCTTATGTTATGTGGTTGTTGATGAAAACTGTAAAGTAGTCGGTTTTTTCACTGAGTGACAGAAATTTGTGAAAACTAAAAAAATACGGTAGAATTTAACGAAAAACGTAAGCGTTATCAATCAGAAAATTTGTCAGTTGATTGAAATTTAATGAAATTTTTGATCACGATTCACGAAATTAAATAAAAATTGTAGCATTTAAAGGCATGCGTGGTATGCGACAGTCACAGTCGAGTATTCCCGATGCCCGACAACAGATGATAACTGATGCCCAACAGGGACATCCACGTTGGTTTACTTAGTCAGTCACTCATTCAGTCGGTCAGTTATTCAGTTAATCTGTCTGTCTGTCATTCAGTCAGTCGGTTAATCAGTCATTCAGTCAGGCAAACATTTAGTCAGTCACCCAATTAATCAGTCATTCAGTCAGGCAAACATTTAGTCAGTCAGTCAATCAGTCAGTCATTCAGTCAGTCCGTCAGTTAATCGGTCGGTCCGCCAATCAGTCTGTTGTTCGATCATTCGACTTGTTTTCCGAATAAAAAAACTCGTAAATGTACGACGTGAAATATTTCAAATAGACTAGTTAATTTCATGGTTTCCAGACGGCTCTCACATGCAACAACATCAACAACAACACCAGAATATGCACCAACAACAACTGCAACAACAACAACTGCAACAACAACAACAGCAAATGATGGGCATGTCGCCGTTCGGCGGGCTACTGGGCGGTGGCCTGTTTGGCGGAATTATGCAACAAATGGTTGGAATTTATATAGTCTTCTCATCTGAGTAAGGATTCTTTTTATTCGTATACATTACTTTCTTTTTACCATTTTCTTCTACTTCTGAATTCGAATGCACATACTTGCATTGCCAAAGTCGTACTGAATTTTGAAAATGTCGGATTCTCTTGTGGGTTCTCCTGTAGTTCGCTTAACCGAACTAATAGTAATAATCATTAACAGTTATTAATATATAACTAATAATGTTGATTAATCCAGGAACAAGCCTCCAACGACCCGAACTCGCATGTGTACACACATTCCACCGTGATCAGCTATGATGGCACATCGGACCGGCCAAGGTACTACGAGGCCACCAACAGTGTGGCCAAGGCGGGACCAGTGAAAGAGGTTGGTAAATTACCGAGAAGTTTGGAGGGATACAAACTGTAGACCAAAGTTAACAACAACAACAACAACGACCAACAACAACAAAAAACAACAACAACGACCAACAAAAACAACAACAACAACAACAACGACAACAACGATAAACGACGACAACAATAATAACAACAGCAACCCTAACAACAACAACAACATCAATAGCAACAACAACAACAACAACAACTTTGAATTGCAGGTCCGTCGCACGCTGCGCAACTCGGATACGGGCGAGGAGAAGATGGAGGTCGGTAAGCACATCGGCGATCGTGGTCACGTGATTGAGAAGAAACGAATTCGTGGCGGTGACATCAATGAAGAACAGCGATTCGTGAATCTCGAGCAAGGTTGGTTGAATCCTAGAATTTAGTTTTTCGGAGCACAATGGTATCCTTTTTTTCTGACGTCTTTGCGAGGAGCAATGTTACATCATTTTTCGCGTTATATCATCTCATGTAACGGAATAGCCGGACATCCGATCCGGCAGAGAATCACTCGATTTTGTGAATTACATGATTCTTTCTCGCAGATCACGTGGACGACTTCCAGTCAGAATGGCGCCAGAGGACGCAGGGCAGTGGTCGGCAAACTCAAAGGTAGTCATATTTTTCCAAATATATATTCTGTTGCAGTGGGCAAATGTATTTATTCACGAACAAATTGGAAAAAATACAGTTTTAACTTAAGATATTGTTATCATCAAGGGAACACAAAAACAACAGTTCTTATGTCTGAACAGAGAGTTCTTAGCTTGGTCAGGGTTTCCGGTTATCGAATTATATTTCTGCACATTTGCAATCAATTCAAATTCAAAATTCAAATTTATTCAGTTGTTATGCCATAATAGCAAAGTAGGATACCAAGTCACAATAGTGAAATAACGGTCATCCGATTTACAATGACAATCACTGATCATCAACAACGTTCTTGATCTTGAATGCGCTGTGTCTCAACCCGGGGCTCGAACCAGAAACGTCGGTGAGCGAAGCCGGCGCCTTAACCACTTGACGAGGGAAGCGACAAAATTAAGCGCAATGTTTGTAAGGTATCCGAATGTCATGTAAAAAAGACGATTGTTTACGTGCATGAAGTCGATTTGAACTCAAACTGCACGCCCAAGTTTTTCTGACTAATGAGAAGACTGGGACAGGTTATTAATTGTTTATTTTTAGTAATTTCACGCATTATTTCAGCCAAATCACCAACGGTCAATCAACGTCATCGTCGACCCGACCCACCGATGATCAGCCCCACCCGACGCCGATCATCGAGGAACCGCCGGACGAGCCGTCCACCGGTCAGGACAACACGAAGAAACGTCGTCGTCTGCTACCGAAGTTGCCAAAGGGACCCAAGATTTTCGAGCTGTGAATGTTTTTTTAGTTTTTGATATATTTTATTATATTTCTTTGTGTTTTTTTGTTTTGCTTCTGCATACTGCGCCACGGCTAAGGTGCGTCCTGTGCGTGCACTGGCGGACGAGTTGATCATCCAAAGGGAGAGAAATTTCGTCAAAGAGGATGGCATTGGCGGTTTTTTGGCTATTTTACCTACGCTTGAGAGAACAATTTCTACATTTTGAATTTACCAAAGATGGAGGGATTTCCTTTTTTCCCACCACTTCTCGTCCGCTAGTGCTTCGGATTGTATCTAGTTTGAAAATATTCTATTTTGTACTAGGAGATCATACTCGATTGATCAGGAGACTTGAATTTGAAATGCGCGCCATTTTCGGGGATTTTCTGACATGAAATAGTGAATTTCGCAGCAAAAATATGACTTTCGATTGTGTTCATTGCATTGCTCTTCCTCTCCTCCAAGAAATGGCGGTCGTTCAAATTCGGTTCTCCAGTCAGTTGAGATTGTTTTAATTTACATGAATTAAGTTTAACTATGTGCATAAAGAAATTTGCGCTCCAGCGAAAAACCACACTTTGGCGCCGATAAATATTTGAACTTTCAATTCGTTAACATGATGCTCTGAAAACTTTTATTGTGCGAGAGTCAAAGGATTAGTTATTATCGCTGTTAATGTTTTTTTGCAAATCCGCTTTTGCAAAAATATTTATTGTAATAAATTTTTTCATGCTGTGGTTGAAAATACTTCAAACTCCGGTTCATACGCTTTGCTGTACATTTCGCTTTGTAATAAAGATTCTAATTCGGCTTCCGTTGAAACATTTTTTTCGTCAACATCTAACATATTTATATCTGATGTTTGGTGGTTCTTCATATAATCTCGTCTAGATATATCATCAGAATTATTTTGCTGTTTGTAAACTTTTGGTTGTTGTATTGTATTATATTGTGCACATTTTAGCTTTATAGCCCGGGTAAATTTGTTCATGGTAATCTGGATACGATGAGGAAAATTTCATGAAAGAGTCACTGTTTATAAATTGAGAACAATACCAAAAAAGATACAATTCCCTATTATTCGGTAGCTTTCGATGAAAGTAAAAACAGAAGAAAGGGTTCAAATTGTGTTTTTTGGTGTCTCGAATTTGAATTTGAATATGTTTTATCGTGAGTTTGCGAAACGTTTCTAGATTACTACGATGGATTTAATAAATACTCTAGTATTATATACTTTTATATATATTCTTTCGTTCTGTATGGTTGGGCTCATGTACTGATTCCTTTCCTTTGATCTGAATTTTTCAGTTTTTAGTTTCGTGTCCGCGTTTTGTATAAGAGAACAAAAATTCCTGTTGCTGTTTGTTCTCTTTATCTTCTGTGAGTGAACTTGTTTTCTGTGAACTTATATAATCAAATTTCGGATGCTTATTATGTTTCTTTTTTGTAAATTTCTAAAATGTTCCATCTTGTATGTAGCGGCTGACTTCTATGATAAAATTTATTAATATCTATTGTGCTTCATTGTGCTCTAGTTTTTCCTCCTATTTGAGCGTTGCAGTTCGTGAGGAGATCAACTGAAATCTAGTGATACCTGTTGAATTAATATTGACGGGAAATTTAATTCCAACTATTCCTTACTAGACTCTAACTCTCCTAACTTCATCTGTGAACATATGGACAGTCATGTTATATTTTGAGTCAGGTAACATTTTTCGAGCAATTGTTATTCTCAAAAAGTAAATCTCAACCGCTTTATCAAGACCTTTAAAAAGTTTGCATAATAAAATTTATGATTAATAATTACAAGAAAAACTCAAAAATATAACACGACCCGACCATTTATTTCCCGTCGTTGGCTTTATTTCGAAGCCACCGATGTTTGAATCAAACAAACTCATCGAGTCAAAATCAACAATACAATACAATGCATGCCAAATTTCGAGATAATATAATTATATTTATTTTCGTTACTATGGTTATTACTTTATATTATACATTTCGTCGCGTGTTTCGTGTCATTATTTCTCTAATTACTGCTTTCATTGTTGTTATTTGGGAATTTTATGTATTTCATCTGCTGAACTTCTACTGATTTACAAACTGAATGAAGCAAAAGCTGAATGTATGCTGTCATGTGATGTTTTACTACTGCTAAACTTATTTTCGGATATTTAGTCAGTAAATCAGACACACACTCACTCACTCACTCACCCAATCACTCACTCACACTCACTCACTCACTCACCCAATCACTCACTCACCCAGACACTCACCCAACACTCACCCAATCACTCACTCACCCTATCACTCACTCACTCACCCAATCACACTCACTCACTCACCCAGTCACTCACTCACCCTATCACTCACTCACTCACCCAATCACACTCACTCACTCACCCAATCACTCACGTACCCTACCCAGTCACTCACCCAATCACTCACACACTCACTCACTCATTCACCCAATCACTCACTCATTCTAATTACCGTTATAAAAATGAATGCTAAAAAGATCGATTTCTCGCAGTTCAGTAATCCACTTTATTCACCGGCATAGTTTCAGGGTAATTGTACAGCAAACATTTTAATATTTAAAATAGTAGTCATATGTGCAAGAATCATTCAAATGATACACAATTCACAAAAAAACAGACCGAAAAATTCAATCTGAAGCTCGTATGTTGTTACTGCAAGCAAAGTTATTGCCCGAAACGTCTGATAATGAAACATCACTAGCCTGAAGTCAACTTGGTTGAGACAATAGTTTAACACAGTATAGTATGGGGTGATGATGATTGATGTGCGTGTTAACACTGATTGTCTCGTGTTTCTATATCAGACGTTTTGGGTAATATTTTTGCTTGGACAAACGACGTACGGGCTTTACTAGATTTATATCTAGACTGTTATCCTTTTCATATTAAAATTCATATTCCACGTCATAGTTGTTCAACAGCAGGCGCATTCAGACAGTACTGTTCATAATAAATATATCCTACATGTGCAACAAAAATTGAGAACAATAAGAATAAAAAATTTTAATTATAATTATAACAGCAAATAGGAAATATATACGGGTGTTAATAAATAAAGCTAAGTGACATGTAAAGCTCGATTGGACAATGGATTGAACACAAGTCGTGATATAAGTATTTTATATGATTAGAATTGTTTTTATTAAGTTAGAATTATAATTATTGATATTAAGTCATAATTAGAACTCTTTATATTAAGTTAGGACTGGAATTATTTTCTTGATCTTGAACAGGTTCAATCCATTTACATTGAATACTAGAGTATATATGTATTTACAGGGTGGGGCAAAAATAACTTTGCACTTGTTTACGCACATGTGAATAAGATATCGCTAAAAATACAAAGGACTACAGAGTCGGATTTTACATGTAATATACTGTAACGGTTATTACATTACATTACATTAATCCAGTTTTTAAGGATATTAGTCGTCAACCAGTGCATAGCTACCATCCTGCTACAGTTTGTGCAAAATATATCGCCTCTCAAGCCACATTTTTATGTATCATTTTTCTTCGTATCGGAATTTTTTACTACGTTTGCGCACGTTTTGTTAAATAAAATAAGGAAAACAACCTTCCTACAGAACATAGTAGTAGCTAACATTGTTCCGCACTACAAACAATGCAAAAATATTCAAACGTAGTTGCGCGGAGAATTTTGTTACAAGTGCGCCGCTGAGAGGCGATATACATTTGCTGCACAGACTATATAGACCCACCCTGTATATCATTCTCAATTGTTCATCGGAAAGTAAATATAGCTGGTTTATTATTACCGTGTGTGGCTTTGCATTGTGCATGCGCGCATGTGAAACATTAGTAAGAACTTTGGAATCAGAGTTATATCTTTGCGGTGATTAACTGTTTTATTTTTGAATATAAAAACTTCAAGATGTATTGGTGAAACTTATTCTGAAAACTAAATGTCTTAAGTTCTGAAATTGATGAAGAAAAATATAACTATAAAATTGTACCTAATGTTTCGCATGCGCGCAGGGACAATGCAAGGCCACACGCGGTAACAATAAATCAGCTATAGCAAAAAAAATTTTACGAATTGTCGCTATCTCATTTGGAGAAAAAAATGCCAAACAGTGTGGGCAGGAAAAAATTGCCATAAACGGCAAAGATCATGAAATACATACTTATTGTCCACTAATTTTAGTCCACAATTAGTGAACAAAACATAATTTATAAAGTAAAAAACCCTAGCAATTTTTTCGACATTTCGATAACATCGATATAACCACAACGATAATATCAGTAATTAGGAACAATGCGGTCTAAAGCCCGTATATTGTTTGTGCAAGCTAACGTATTGCCAAAACGTCTGATGATGACACATCAGACAATCAGTGTAAACACGCACATATCATCATCATCCCATGCTATACTGTGTTAAACTATGGTGTCAACCGAGTTGAGATGAGGCTAGTGATGTTTCATTATCAGACGTTTTTGGCAATGCTTTTGCTTGCAGAAAAAACATACGGGCTTTATATGTAGTGCTTTCAATTGATTAGGAAACCGACTTTTAAGAGCGGGCTCGATTTTCACGACAGCAAGAGTTTTTCCATG
>OZ038445.1:7364548-7374548 GCA_964036265.1 Daptonema setosum
CTTCTGCACATAAAGTACATGAATAATATGCATAAAACACGGTTATCTACATACATTGAATCTAGTTCTCGAATTGCAAGAGCACAGTTCAAACAGATCCGATGATGAGCACGTGACCCCATAGAATATTTTCCACAACATGAAAAGACGCGCAATGTTAGAGCGAACTATACCATACTATTTATGTGAGAGAGTTGAAGATGTTTGGTCGAAGGTTGTGGTCACTAGCGGACGAGAAGGGGAGGAAAAGGTGGAATTCCCCTCTTTGGCATTTTCAAAAAGTAGAATTTGTTCCCTGAGGTGTAGGTAAAATAACCTAGAAACTGCAAATTCCCCCTCTTTGATCAAATTCCCCTCCCTTTGGAGATTTGGCTCGGCCGCCAGTGGTTGTGGTTGGTGGTAATACACGTTACAATAAAAAAAAATATATCGGCAGAAAATACTTTGACAGCAGATTTAACTTTGTTTGTCTCGTACAATAAAGTTTTTTGAAATTTATATTATTTCAATTCTGAGAAAGAAATTGCTGAATTTTTCAAAGTGAGTGAAACTCTGCCATACATGCACAGAATAAATTTTTTTATGTCCTCGAAAATTACGGAAATGGTCGTTGGTTCCCAAAAAATTACAGGAAAAATGGCGGGTTTTCAAATTTAGTTCCGTTCTTCCGTAATCATTTGACAATGCTTCAGATGTGATGAAAATAGGACCAGAACAATAACTGAGGTTTACGCGTTTTTTTAAAGTTTTTTGACTAAAACTAAGCTATCCAACAATTGAATGTATTCACATCCATCTTGTTGTGCATCGATGGGCTAATTGGTATGGCATGACTTGTCATCAAACATCATCATCAACAACAACAACAACAACAACAACAACAACAACAACAACAACAACAACAACAACAATAACAACAACAACAACAACAACAACAACAACAACAATAACAACAACAACAACAACAACAACAACAACAACAACAACAACAACAACGACAACAACAACAACAACAACAACAACAACAACAACATTCCCAAATTGCGTTTTCAGTTGACAATGGTTCATTCCAGATTGTGTAAAATTTCCTAGCCTGATAAAACGACTATATTTTGACATTTATCTCAGTTAACCATAGCCAAAACGATTTCAAATATGTTTTGCTATTAAAAATTACTTCCAAAAATTGTCTTTTTGAAATATTATTCAAATCTGGTACGAACACTTGAGCAATGGTTTGCGCAGCTGGAACCTATTGTACATAATGGACAATAAGCTTGGTCAGGGTTTTTTTGTTATCAAAAACTAACTTTGTTGGCCGATTATGCACGTATGCAATGAATTAAGCACAATTTCCGTATGTTGTCCAAATTTTGTGTGAAAAAGATTTTATTTCTCGAATAATTTAAAATGCGCCCAAAACAGATTTGAATTCAAACTGCGCGCCAAAGAGTTTTTGGCTAACAAGAAACCCTGGATAGGCTATATTTATGTATGTATGTGAACATGTATGTATGCATGAAAAAGTACATAAATTGCTTTCATAAACGGGGACTGTTAAATTATAAATAAGTAAACTACAGTACTGTACAGTCCGTTCAGCGAGTTAGTGTATGTCTTGTTAACTTACGTTCTATCGTACTACGTAATGTAAAAGCCTATCAAAGCCTATACCAAAATCGAGTGTTTCCTTGAAGATATAACTTGAATACGTTGATAAACCGTAGGTTGAGTCTGGCGCACATTTTAGTTAGCAGAAAAGTTATTCCGCCTATTCTACTCTTGGGACTGAGCATTCACTACAATTCATGATTCATGTAAGTTTTGTAAAGAAATATGCCGACCCTAATTTTTTTTATTAAAAAAATACATATATTTTTTCAGGATAACTCATTTTTTGGATACGTATGGGAAAAGTTCTACAAGATATGACTCGCTAGGCAGGTGGCGAGAGATGAATGAATCATTTCATTATGTGACGTGCACTTTTGTACACTTGTGTCAAATTTTTTAATGAAACTTTGTGCATAAAGTATTATTGAAAACAAGTTGTTGAATAAATAAATAACGAAATACTGAATAAACTGGTTGCTTGACGTTTCAAAATGAGTCAACAATATGTGTCATTATTTATAAACAGACTTTTTGTGTTTCTATACATTATGTAGTTGCTCATGGTACATATCTTGTTACTGAAATATAATTCCATGAAACCGTTACTACACGTAAAGGGTTTTGTTGTTGTTGTTGTTGTTGTTGTTGTTGTTGTTGTTGTTGTTGTTGTTGTTGTTGTTGTTGTTGTTGTTGTTGTTGTTGTTGTTGTTGTTGTTGTTGTTGTTGTTGTTGTTGTTGTTGTTGTTGTTGTTGTTGTTGTTGTTGTTGTTGTTGTTGTTGTTGTTGTTGTGGTTGTTATTGTGGTTGTTGTGGTTGTTGTTGTTGTTAGATAAGCTCACGAGTTATCATACCACCGTGGACGATATGACCGATTCTTCTTCAAAACTAAATCGCGTGATAATGATAACCATTCAAAATAATCTCTAAATTGAACGGAAAAAATAATCATGAAATACTGTAGTTCTGAACACTAGCGAACGAGAAAGGGAGGGAAAAGTGGAATTCCCCTTGGTGTTTTCAAAAAGTAGAGTTTGTTCCCTAAGATGTAGGTAAAATGACTTGAAAACTGCCAATTCCACTCCCCCCTCTTTGACGAAATTCCCCTCTCTTTGGAGGGTTTGCTCGTCCGCCAATAGTTCTGAACCTTAAAGATGTGATGAACAACGGCCAGTTAAGTGTCCTAGCAACCTAACTGAAAGTAACAGTATTGTTAAAGAACCCAAACAGGCACGTACAAAGTACAATAAAACGAAATACTGTACGTGATCACTACAATTATACTGCCTATCTAGGTTTTTGTTTATTTGAACAATTAAAAACATGCGTGTAAGAACAGAAGCGTCTTGAAATCGGGTTGCGCTGAAAAGTAATTCTGCTCAAACACTAGCGAACGAGGGAAAAACGAAAAAGTAGAATTCCCCCCTCTTTGGCGTTTCCAAAAAGTTGGGTTTGTTACCTAAGGTGTAGGTGAAATGGCCTTGAAACTGCCAATTCTCCCTTTTTGATGAAATTCCCCTTCCTTTGGAGGATCAGCTCGTCCGTCCGAGTGCTCAAACATGACACGTTTTTTCATCGGCATATTTATAGAACTAGTTGCTATAGTTGCTAATATTTTTACAGCAACCTTGTTGGAGATAAAAAAAAACTCATGCTCTAAAGCTAATTGCCTGTTCAATTGAACTTCATGATCATGCGATGCCATTAAGCCCTAGCTTTGGTAATATCACTAGCGGACGAGAAGGGGAGCGAAAAGTGGAATCCCCCCTTCTTTGGCGTATTCAAAAATATAATTTATTCTCTAAGGTGTAGGTTAAATGGCCTGAAAACCAGAAAACCCCCCTCTTTGATGAAATTCCCTTCCTTGCGAAGGATCAGCTCGTCCGCTAGTGAGTAATATAGCATAGAAGTTGGGGAGTTAGTTGTAGAGAAGATTTTACTTCTCTGACGCGCTTTTCGATTTATTCTATGTCCACAGTATGCATTTTACCAGAATTTTTGGGGTGGTCTTGTTATCCCATTTCCCCCTAAACCTGCAATAAATCAAACAAATTAGAAAAAGAGTAAAAATAAAAAAAACTATACACGCGCATCGAAAGCAGATTTGAATACAAACTGCGCGCCAAAAACCTTTCTGAGTAATCAGAAAAGCTGGACAGGCTATACCAAACTGTTTCCTGCTATCAAAAGGTACGTTTCAGGTTCCGTTACCGCATAACTTGCGAAATCTCAGGACTCAAGGTTCCCCCAATTCAAAATACGCTTTTGGCGCGCTTCCAAATTAAAAAAACTTTGCAATTGAAAACATTAGCGGGAAATTAATTGCAGTATAACAATTTGGAACAAAAGCATCCATGATCATTATATACTTACGTACATATGACTCATTACCAGACGAGAAAGGATAGGAATAGTAGAATTCCTCTTCTTTAACGTTTTTCAAAAAGTTGTTTTTGTTCCCTAGGCTAGGGTGTAGGTTAAATAGCCTGAAAACTGCCGATTCCCCCCTTTATGAAGAAATCCCCCCTCCCTTTGGAGGATTAGCTCGTTCGCCAGTGGTATGACTAACTTGATTTGGAAATATCGTAAATTACTATGCGTCCGCCTACTCTATGCGGTCACTGAACTATACAGGGTGGGGCAAAAGTAACTATACACTTGTTGACGCAAAATTTCTCCAAAAAATTATATTGCATCAATGTGATTAAACAATTCAAACAGGTGCTAAAACACCTGAAATTTTTGATTCTGCTATTTATTTTAACTTACAACAATTTATTTCATGAGTTATGCGTCTTTTTCTTGAAATTCGCCATAATTTCGGATTTTTTCAGTGATTTTTGTCCGTTATCTCGCAATATCAACTGTTATTTGACGAAAATTTATGTTGGTATGTAATGTAGAATGTAGAAAAATGTTCTCAAACGTTTAACAGGAGAATAAGTTTACATTCATGGATAATAAATGATATAATTGCTTCTTTTTCCACGAAAATCACCAATTTTAGTCTGAAAATGGTAAAATTCAAAAATCTTATTTTTCAGCTTAAAACAACTTAAAACAATACATTTCATGTTTATTGACTTATTTTAGTACCATAGGGTCCATTAAAACATTTAACTTGAACTGTTTTGTCAATTATCCAAAAACCGCGAAAACTGGTTTAGTCATCTTGAACACGGGCCTTTCCAAATTATCCGTATCGAATTGAACCATAGGGATATTCTGAAGTTGAAATCATTCAATTCTCATTCAGATACATCAAGTGAAACGTTTTATACATTTCTTATCCTTTATTGAGGATTTTGATAAGACCATGAGTTCTCTTAAAGACGTTAAAAAAGGAAAACCCCTGAAAATACTGAAAATCCTGTTTTAAATTGAAAATAACTCAAGATACGGTCAAATAGACATCAGAATCGTTTTTTCAGGTATAATAACGTATATATTGCTCATAACATCATATACATTCAATATAATTTTTTTGAGAAATTGACCTCTAACAAGTGTATAGTTACTTTTGCCCCACCCTGTATAACTAACACAGAATCGGCATCAAATTAAAATTTCTAATCATTTGTCGTTAATCATTAAAAATAATCTCAAGTGTGGCGACCATTTATAATGCTACTCCCTGTCAATTTGTTGCTGTCAAAAGTTGCAACAACGGGGAAATGATGGATAGAGGATAAAAAAAGGTCAAAAGGAAGAACCGTCAAGTCAAATCTACTAATGATTTGTGAACGAAATTATGAGTTTGCGAGATAAAAAAGTGAAAAAGTATAGTAAAGAAATTTTTTGTCCTTTTAACAATAGTCATTTATTACGAAAAAGGCAACAGCCGAAAAAATGATTTGCTTTCTCGAATGGGGAATAACAAACGCGAATAGGACGAACCATCAAGTTCAATCTAATACTCGTTTGTAAAGGAAATTATAAATAAAAGTTAAAAAAAGTTTCAAAATATCGTAGTAATGTAATTAAATATTTTTTATTGAAGTACATATCAGGCATTTTATTACTGAAAAAGGCAACTGTGGAAGAAATGATTTGTGTCCTCGAATGGACGATGGATAGTAAAAATCCAAGTCATCACGTTAAATATTTTAAATCGTTTGTGAACGAAATTATGAGTTTACGAGATAAAATCAGTGATTTGCTTCTACAACTGAACGCTGAAGAGGAAAAATTGCGCCAAAAAGACGCCGCATCCAATTAAATCACATCAACGTTTGTAAGCGAAATTATAAATATAAAACGCAGAACATGTATAAAACTAAAAAAAAACAGTAAAGCAATGAAAAATACCCAATGTCATTGAGAAAATCGGCTATTTGCATCCGATAGCGAACGAGAGAGAAGGGGAGATAAAAGTGGAACTCCCTCTTTTTGGCGGTTTCTGAAAGTATAGTTTGTTCCTTAAGGTAGAATGACATGATTTCAGTCACTAGCGAACGAGAAGGGGAGGGAAAGTGGAATTCCCCCCTCTTTGGCAGTTTCAAAGAAGAATTAATATCTTAAGGTGTAGGTAAAATAACTTTATTTTTGCCAATTCCCCTCTCTTTGAAAAAATTCTCCTCCCTTTGGAGGGTGAGCTCGTCCGCCAGTGATTTCAGTCCCCCTCTTTGGAAATATTCCCCTCCATTTAGAGTTTTGGCTCGTCCGCCAGTGATGAGGAACAGAGTGGCACGCATCAAATTAGTTCACATAACTATTTGTAAACAAAATTATACGAATAGAAAAATTGGATATAAAATTGGATATACATTAATTCATATGATTTTTAGGACGGACGAAATCGGTTATTCGCATCTACGACTGGGTGATTGACGGCTGAACCCACTAGCGGACGAGAAAGCGTGGGAAAAGTGGAATCCCCCCTTTTTGGCGATTTCAAAAAGTTGAATTTGTTCTCTAAGGTGTCGGTAAAATGGCCAAATTTCTGTTAATTCCCCCTCTTTGATAAAATTCCCCTCTCTTTGAAGGTTTTTCTCGTCCGCCCGTCAGCCTGAACCGAACCATTTTGAAGAGGAGCACTGGCGGACGACCCAATCCTGCAAAAGGTGAGGAATATAGTTTTTAAGGCTAAATTACCTACATTTTCAGAAACAATTCCCACTTTTTCCTTTCTCGTCCGCTAGTGCAGAGGAAAACTCTGAGAAACTCACATACGGAAGAAAAAACTAGTCTTAGAGAATAATAAAATTTTTGTAAATAACGCCTTTAAATAATGCAGTTTATGTAAAATCATAAAAATTTCGTATACGTTAAAATTAGTAACACAGAGTGGAGAAATAAAAGTTTGGAGGTCGTATTACCTAAACCTTAGGAAGCGAACTGCACTTTAAGTTCGCCAACGAGGGGGGTTCCACTTTTCCTCCTTCTTCTGGCCAGCTAGTGAATTCATTTATCTTCACAATTCGAGTAAAAATTTCATAAATTACCAAGTTCTCAGAAGCGAAAGAAAATCTGTTTTGCCATCTTTTACTTTGCTATTTTACTATCCTAACCACAGTCAATTCATTTCTGAACAGCGGCCAACGCGGTGATTCTGCAACTACGACTACATAGAAGAAGTCAATGGGTGAACAAATAACTTGGCAGTCTCTGGAGTCAGCGGAAGTTTCGGTTGTATGTACATAAATACGAGAGATTCCAGTTCAAAGTTTTGTCTGGGCATAAGCGGACGCGCTAATACTTCAAAAGCAAGAGAAATTCCCCAAAGATGGGGAATCGACTATTTTGAGGTAATTTTGGAACCACCTACACCAAAAGGAACGAGATTTACTTTTTGAATTTGCCAAAGAGGGGGGGGATTCGACTTTTTCGTTCTTACCTCGTCCGCTTATGCCAGACGTACTAGCGGAAGAGAAATAGTGGTATTACGGACGAATTCTACTCCAACCAAGATGGTGAAAAATTTCAAGTTCCTAAAGGGACCTTCTGCTTTTTTCTGGTAAAGCTTGGTCGAAGTATCTTGTTAGCAAAAACTATTTCTATGAAATCCTTACGCACATAGTTATTGTGAATTTGATGAAAAAATTCCCGAAAACTGGAATGCACGTCAAAAATCTGTTTGAGTACCAAAATACCTTCTTAGACTGTGAACTATCTTGCCTTCTTGTAAACCAAAATATGTAGATGTCTTTGAAAGAGCTAGAAAAATTCAAAATCACTGTTTTTATGAATTTCTCAGCTTTGAACGAAGAATTCAAAATCATCTTTTTTTATGAATTTCGTAGCTCTGGATAATTTACTTGCTGCGCAAGCGCAAATGGTGCCGTGTGAAATAGCCTCCAAGGCATTGGCAGTACCAGCCATCTTGAATTACATATAAGAATCACCCTCTTCCCCTGCCGCTCGCGGACGAGAAGGGGGAGGGAAAAATGGAATTCCCCCTATTTCGGGGTTCCAAAAAGTGAAGTTTGTTCTTTATGTGTAGGTAAAATGACCTAATTTCTGTCAATTCCATCACTTTGGTTTTATTCCCCTCTCTTTGGAGGTCCCCTGCTATGTGGAGCACTGGCGGACGAGCCAAACCTCCAAAGGGAGGGGAATCATTTCAAAGAGGGGGGAATTGGCAGAAATTAGGCCATTTTACCCGCATATTAAGGAACAAACTCTACTTTACTCTCACACTTTTCCCTCTCCTTCTCGTCCGCTAGTGATGTGGAGGACTGGCGGACGAGCTAACCCTCCGATGGGAAGGGAATTTCCTCAGAGAGGGGGAATTGGCAGTTTTCAGGTTTTTTCACTTTCACCTTAGGGAACAAATTGTACTTTTTGAAAACGCCAAAGAGGGGGAATTCCACTTTTTCCTCCCACGGCAGTAAGGAGGCCGACAGTGATGAAGGGGGGTTCCATTTTTCAATTTTTCATAGCCATATATCCTAGTCCAACCATAAATCAGATCGAGGTCCTGATGGTATCTCAAAAATTGTCTTCTTTTACTTTTTTCTGTACCAAATAAAGAATGCGAACATCAAAATGAGATACATACATACATACTGTTTTGACCGCGGCAGTGTGAATTACAGTACATCTGAACTGAAAAAATATGAAAAAATCAATTTTTTTTATTGATACGGTGTATGCAGCATGAAAAAACTAAAACTTCAACAAGCCAATAAACAATACCTAAGCAACTAAGTTTGTCTCTCTATTTTTTTCATGCCGAATTCCCATAGCAAAATTTCTCATTTTCCCAAAGAGAGGGATCTTCCAATGTTGGTTCTCTCACCCTGTGAACTGTCAGGGTCCATATATGTTTACTAAGTACAGTAAATGACGGTCTGCGCCCACGAAAACAATTCTATTTACATAAGGACCGATCACTAGCGGACGAGAAGGGGTGGGAAAAGTGGAATTCCCTCTCTTTAGTGTTTTCAAAAAATAGAATTTGTTCCCTAAGGTGTAGGTAAAAAAGCCTGAAAACTGACAATATTCCCCCCTCTTTGACGAAATTCTCCTCCCTTTGGAGGATTAGCTTGTCCGCCAGTGGGACCGATCTAACCGAAATGACGAAACCATTATACGGGTAGAAGATTGGCATTGAACAATAAGATTTTTAAGGTGATAGAAGAACAATTGATATCGTAATATTTTAATTTGATATATTTAATTTTATATTTTAACAGGATAGATTACTGCGGTCTCTATTTACATAAGGACCGATCGACGGAACCACTATACGGGTATAACATTGGCATTGAACGATAAAAATTATGATGATAGGAAAATTACAGATATCGTATTATTTTAATTTGATATATATAATTTTATATTTTTACAGGATAGATTACTGCGGTCGAAAGCTGATTTAGTGCTCTTGATACTGACTTCACTGAAATTTCACAGACCTAACCAATGTGACCAATCCAAGTTATTCGGTGAAACATCGTCACTAATTTTGAAATATACCGATATTATTCTGTTTTTTGTTATTTAAAATTAAATATACAAAAATTACTTAAAACCAATGGAAAAAATAAAAAAACCCCTCGCCACACACTGAGTCGATAAAAAAATCGGTCTGCGGACACATTTCAATACTTCGCTTTTTTACTTAAAAAAGCAGGGTCAACGACAGAGTGATTGTTATAATAAACTCGGCAGTAAACCTAGTCGTAGATATTTAAGATTGTAAAATTATTCTATATAATTAAAAAAACCTTGAACATCACGTAGACAACCACAACTGCTTTATTCCACCGCTACGCTGGTTATATTCGTGCGCGGCTATTTGTTTACATAACGATGTTGGTGGAGGCTATGGCGTACTCGCATAATATGCGTTGTTGTTGTTGTTGTTGTTGTTGTTGTTGTTGTTGTTGTTGTTGTTGTTGATGATGTTGTTGTTGATGTTGATGTTGATGTTGTTGTTGTTGTT
>OZ038445.1:7377048-7404548 GCA_964036265.1 Daptonema setosum
AAACGTATTGAAACGTGAAAAAAAACTAGGAAATCACATGATTTGTGTGACAGGTATATGTGCAACGTATGCGTTGCAATACAATGCATTTCATGTGCGCACAATGCACATTACTTTATAATAGAATAGAATAAAAAGTCCGTCTGTCAAAGATGTATACTTATATTAAAAAGTAAGAAGAGGACAAGTAGCCATCAATGGGTTATGGTTACATACACAAGCGGACGAGTCAATAATCCAAAGGGAGGGGAATTTCGTCGAAGAGGGGGAATTGCTGTTTTCAGGCTTTTTCATCTATATCGTAGGGAGCAAATTATGCTCTTTGAAAAAACCGAAAAAGAGAGGGGAATTCCACTTTTTTGTTCTTTCCTCGTCTGCTAGTGGTTATATTCACTGGCGTTAACAAATTTGTTATACTGGCGTATGAGGAGCAAGGTCGAGCAGAGGGAGGGAAAATGTTGAATTCCCCCCTCTTTGGCGTTTTCAAAAAAAATAGACTTTAATCTTTAAGGTGTAGGTAAAATGGCCTAATAATTGCCGACTCTCCCCTCTTTGGAAAGATTCCCCTCCCTTCGGAGGATTAGCTCGTCCGCCAGTGAGGTTGAGCAAGAGCGAACAGAAAGGTCATTTCACCTACATCTTATAGGATAAACTATATTTTTATTGCCAAAGAGGGGAGAATTCCTGTCCTCCTGGTTTGAAAGTTCTAATTCAAATCGGAAAATACCAAACTGGCCTATCAGCATGCACAGAACAAATATTTATGCATGAAGAGTAATTCAAAGTTCAAGTGCGTGTTCAAGTCTTTATGAGAGGCTCTCAGACTTTTTTTTTCGTAAAACTTTTGGAACACGTGAACTTTATATTCGTTTCACAGCTATAACAAAGTTGTTTGAGACTTGAACTCTTGATAATCAAAGTAAAAAGATTCCGAGGACAAATCTCTTGTTATGTGGGAAAACTGACTTGAGACACAGATCCTGACGCGTTGCTCTGGGGTTTCTGCCATTGCCCGTCAGTTTATTCAACCTCTCTGGCCACTACGAAAACACCATTCTGATATGGTATAAGTGTGCCTTATGGTTTCAGTTAATGGAAAACGACCAAGTAAAAAAGAAGTAAAAAGTTTAGCAATGTCCTTCCCGTCACTGAGGAGTACCATAAAGAGCAATGAAAAAAAAACACGACGCAAAAATTGCCTGCATAGGAGTTTTACCGGAGAAAAACTTGAATTAATGTTTTTATGGCTGACGCGCCCCAACAATAATAATAAATTATAATATCTAAGTTTAACACTTGACAGAGACAGCAAACCTGGGCGATAAGGTCATCATTTGGAAAGGCAACAATTTGCGGTAACAATTTTCTCGCTGCTCAATTTGGTTAACATAAGTTGTTTGTTATGGTGATTAAAATAGATTCAAAATGTTTTAAATTGTAATGAAATAACTCAAATTTAAATTTTCTAAAAGCATCACTAATAAAACTGGGGTATATTTACCCAGATACCCTGAACAAGCTGATCCATAACCCATCGGTTGGCCGGATCTCACTATGACTCAAACTCTAAGGGGAAACTCATGGGTTTGATGAAAGGGATTAGAATTTTTTACAACTTGATAAAAAAATTACAACAAGATATTCTCCTGAACAAGCCCTAAACACTGGTTTTCAGATGGTCCACTCATTGGTTTGGTGGAAGGGTTTCGTACTACACTACTATACTATTTACTAAATATGTATGATTGTGGTGGTGTATGCATGTTTATGCGTCTCAGACTCACTGGCGGACGACCAAAATCACCAAAGGGAGGGGAATCTTTCCAAAGAGGGGGGAATCGACCGAAATTAAGCTATTTTACCTACACCGTAATGAACCAACTCTAATTTTTGAAACTGCCAGAGAGGGGGGGAATTCCACTTTTCCCTCCACTTCTCGTTCGCTGTTGCTCAGACTAAAGCATGCATGCGTGTGCATGCGTGAGTCATCCGCTTATTGTTTACAGCAAGAGAACAGCGTAGAAGCGGATGACAAAAGAGGAACGGATCATCTCACTTCTCCCAAATTCTCGTTCAGTTAGGAGACTGTTTTTCTGTAGTATTATTTCGGACACGCTCTTGCACTAGCAGACGAGGGGAGAACGAAAAAGTGGAATTCCCACTCGTTGGTAGTACTAAGAAGTAGAGTTTGTTACTCAAGGTGTAATTAAAACAAACTCAAAACTGCTGATTCCCCCTTTTTGAAAAGATTCTCCTGACTTTGGAGGTCTAACTTGTCTGCCGGTGCGCTCTTGTGTAAAAAATTCTTGAACAATACTATAAAAACTATAGAATCGCTCACAATCTCAAGTTATACAAAGCTAGATAAGAGACACGATTTGGGAACATCTCGCGACAAAATGGGAGCTTGAAAAACTTTGACAAACAGTCGTAAGGGACTAATTCTACATTTTCCGACAGCTCACTTATTGACAATACTACATCCCACTAGCGGACGAGATGGGGCGGGGGTGAAGTGGAGTTCCCTCCTCTTTCGGCGTTTTCAAAAAGTAGAGTTTGATCCTCAATGTGCAGGTAAACAGCCATATGTTTGTCCATCCCCCTTTTTGGATAGATTCCCCTCCCTTTGGAGGTGCGTCCGTCAATGCGTACATCCTATTTCTGCTCAAATTAAACCTCGCACTGGCGGACGGACCTTCCCCCTTGAAAAAAGGTAAATACCACCAAAAAGGGATAAATTGGCGTTTTTAAGGCAGTTTTGCCCACACCTTAGGAGACTAATCTCAAGTTTTTTACAACTTCAACTACATCTTTTAAACATTCATTTGTTCTTTTTTGGGAAAGCGTAAATTCCCTAATTTTGCGCAGGGTAGCTTTTGCCCAGGCCCTGAGCCACCACAACCGTGCGTCTTATTGACAAAACTGACGGGGTAGCACCAGCGCACTGGCGGACGAGTTAATTCTCCAAAGGGAGGGGAATTTCTCCAGAGAGGGGGGAATTGGGAGAAAATAGGTCATTTTTACCTACACCTTACGGAACGAATTCAGCTTTTTGAAATAGCCAAAGAGGGGGGAATTCCACTTTTCCCACCCCTTCTCGTCCGCTAGTGCACCAGCGGACGAGACGGGGTGGAAAAGTGGAATTCCATTTTTGGTGTTTTCAAAAAGTAGAATTTTGGTCTTTCTGGTGTGGGTAAAGTGGCCTCAAAATTTCCAATTGACTCTTTGACCAACTTTCCCTCCCTTTGGAGGTTTTGGCTCGTCCGCCAGGGGGCAATTTTTTTTTGGGGGGGAAGGGGGGGGGGTAAAGGGGACGTAAACAACATGTCTGGTCACAGTAATCGGACGAAAAAAAGTGGAATTCCACACTCTTTCCCTCTCTTTGGTAACCTTGATAAATGCAGTCTGTTTTTTTGAAGTGTAATTAGTAAAATGCTCTCAAAACTGCGAATTCCCCTTCTTCGACGAATTTTCCCTCTCTTTGGAGGTTTCGCTCTTGCGCCTGTGATCGGACCATTTCTCATAATGGACTGGAAAAAGTTGGGATGATAAATATTTTAATTTTGAAACACCAGCTGCACGGATACGTAAGACGTTCGACTCTGAGCTATAACGTGCAATCATCATGTTTGGTTGGTGTTACCCTTGTTGGAAACGTTAACGTGAAAGCTTCCCATTAGAATCTCAGAAGCTCTTTGTCGCATTCTCCATTGATTCAGGGACCTTTGGCTTCAAATAAAGATTTTTTCAACAAATGGAAAAGTTTTACTGAGGACAAATGAAAACCGGATAACAGGAATTTGTCTCCCAATTCAAATGAGAATGTGGAATATGCATAAAGAAGGAAAGACTCATCAACACTTCCATCGCGTTTCAGCGGCAGAAACAGCGGCTCGCGGCCGAGAGGGAGAGGGTAAATTCCCCTCTATGGCAGTTAAATAGCCTTATAGCCTTCCCCCCTCATTGAAAAGATTCCCGCCCCTTTGGAGGTTTGAGTCGTCCATTGAGAGCCAGAAATACCATATTTTTCATGTTTTTTTCGGATGGGGCTCGATCGTGATCACTAGCGGACGGGAAGGGATGGGAAAAATGGAATTCCCCCTCTTTGGCGGTTTGAAAAAAAGAGTAGGTTCCTCATGGTGTAGATTAAACATGTAGCTAACATCTGCCTCCCCCACATAGAAAAGATTTCCTCCCTTGGGAGGTTTGGCATACCAGAATTTTCATGTTTTACGGATGGGGCTCCATCCAGTCCTGGTAATTTAATGTCAGCTGGAATGGAATAATGGAATTTCGAAATTTGATGCGAAGTATAGCGTATCCAGGGGTTTTTCATTAGTCGAAAGGTTTCTGGTGCGCAATTTAATTTCAAATTTGCTTTTGGCGCACGATAAAATTTTTGTTGAATAAATTACTATCCACTACAGTTGGACAACAACTGCGCCTAATTCATTGCATTTGTGCGTAACGGGTTCATAAAGAATTTTTTTATAAGGGCGCGTTCAGAGTCGTCTCAAGAATTTTATTTGTAACACCTTCGTACCTCATAAAAGCAGTTTTTGATCCAACCAAATGTTTAAAAATTTTTTATCGGGAACAAAATTTTTTAATGTATACCGAAAGGTTTACAAATAAAATTCTCGAGACTTTCTCAAGACAACTCTGAACGCGCCTTAATAATAAAAGTGAAAAAACCGAATGCAGTTCGAGAGCATAAGAACCAAGTAAATTCAAAATTATACTGTCTAACCTAGATTAAATTAGTGATAATATAATATAAGATACCTTGGCTAAGCTATAAATCACAAACAAATGTAACTTCTAACCGTACGTACTTTATCCAAAGGCTATGAGAGATAAAGTTCTCGAAAATGCTAACACGCGTCAAAAAACAGAATTCAAACCCTGAAAAGGCTATATAAAAATAAATCTTACAGTTCGCCATTTCAAGCCCCTGGTTACAGACATGACTCTCTATTCCATGAGTGCAGTGACATATGCAATGAGATTCTATATATGTAGCCTATCTAGGGTTTCTTGTTAACTTTTTGACGCACAGTTTGAATTAAAATTTGTTTCGGCGCGCTTTCAAAATTTCGATAAATAATTACTTTTCACAATATATTTGACAACATACGAGATTTCCGCTCACTTCTTCGCCCACGTGCGAAACCGACCCGCAAAACTAACAAGAAACCCTGATCAAGCTATTGAAAATAGAAAGTACGAAAAGTTTGGCGTTTCGTTTCGTCCCTTCATCAAGACACTGGCAATGGTGGGACTCGGGTCTATACGGGTCTATACGGGTCTATACGGGTCTATATTTTGGTGGGTCTGTGAAAATCACAAAGAATAGTCTTTCAAATCAATCTAAAATGGCGCGCTTTCAAAATTCCGTCTCCTAAATAAATGTTTACACCTCAACACGGCCACCAACCGAAAAAAATTGACCCAAAATATTGACGGCACACACTGATTTAAGTGGTGGCAACGTCCGGTATAATCGGTTCACCAGCGGACGAGAAGTGGTGGGAAAGGTGGAATTCCACCCCCCCCCCCTCTTTGGCATTTTCAAAACGCAGAGTTCGTTCCTCAATGGGTAGAAAAAATTATCTGAAAACTTTCAATTCCCCCTCTTCGAGGAAATTCCCCACCCTTATGAGGGTTATGTAGCTAGTCTGCCAGTGAGTCTGTTCACAGTTTCTTGTTACTCAAAACTTTTTTTGGTTCCATGGGTGATTTTCGGCGCGGATTCAAATTTAGTCTTCAAAAATGTAAAACTGATTTATTGAAATGAAACACTGGCGGATGAGCCGAACCGTCAAAGAGTGGGGAGTCTTTGTCGCTTCCCTTGTCAAGTGGTTGAGACGCCGACCTCGCATGCCTGGTCCTATTTTTTGGTTCGAGCCCCGGGTTGAGACACAGCGCATTCAAGAACGTTGTTGATGATCAGTGATTGTCATTTGTAAAACGGATGACCGTTATTTCACTATTTGTGACTTGGTATCCTACTTTGCTATTATGGAATAACAACTGAATAAAAATCTCTCCAAAGGGGAGAATTTCCCTCACTTTTCCCTGACTCTCCGCCTCCGCCAGTTCGATATAGTCTGTCACACATAAAAACTTCCGCGAATCTTTGATTGGATCCATGCATTTTTTTCAGTTTTTTGGCGCGCATTTTCAAATTTGTAATGTTCTAAAATATTCTTCAGATTTATTGAAATGAGAGCACACACTCGGCGAACTTGCGTTGGGCGTAAGAAACCTATGTAAGCCACTGCTGCTGTGAGAAACTTTTTCCAGAAATTTAATCAAAATTCTTACAAGAAATGCTTATTCGAGTGCGCTATACCGCAGTCTCACAGTTTTTCAACAAATTTCACAACGACTCAAAAGTGACCTATGTATGTATGGATCTGATTTAGTTCATTGCTGTATTAATCTTCAATGCTCAAAAAAACTCGAATGAGTGCGATTTTCATTCATACCTTGATGCTATAACATGTACATGTATCATCATGGCTAGTGTTATCCGAGAACTTTTAAATCTCTAGTCCAACTAAATACCAGAATCTCCAGAAGTTGTTAATAATTCAGTCGTCGTCTGAGAACTTGACGTAAATACTGGGTGGGCCAAAATAAACTCCGCGATTTCGTGAGACCAAAAATTTTGCTGTGGATGCTGAATTTCTGTGAAATTTGCAGGTTATTTCCATAACATATTTGCAGGTCATTTCAATACCATATTAACAGAAAATTTAAAAGAGTTTCATCAAACCACAGCAAAAGTTATGGTCTCACGAAATCGCGGAGTTTTTTTGGCCCACCCTGTAGATTACTAAAAGATGCATGACAGGAGTTTAGCTGGCCTGGACTCATTAACGAGTCAAACCTCCAAAGGGAGGATAATCTTCCCAACGACAGGGGGAATCAGCAGAAATAAGACCATTTTACCTGCACCTTAAGCAACAAACTTCCCTTTTTGAAATTGCCAAAACGGGGGAAATTCATTTCTAGGGAGGGAATTCCCATATGAGAGAAAAGGGAAAGTTTTCCTCAAATGGCGCTCGTATAACTTCCTCAATTGATTGGGAGACAATTTTCTCTGTTATTTGTGACACTTTACCGTTTGTAATTGTTTGGTACTTTTCTGAACACATCAAATAAATAACCTACTTTGCTCAAAAGTACTATAAGAAGGCAACCTTATAGACTCAAAACACATGTTGTTGTTGTTGATCGTAAGCCTGAGATAAATTACAGCTGTGCTGTGGTGAAGCCAGAAAAGCGCCCACACGAAAGCTATAAATAATGCCGTTTATAGCTTGACTCTATAGCATTTTCATTAATTCACAGTAGTTTTAGAATGATTTGAAATACAGTAGTTCTAACGAACGTCCTCTTCTGAAAATGTGTTAACGAATTTCCGTCAATAGATAAATGTGTACGTTCACAAGCGCTATGGGAACCCATTTTATATGAGAGTTTTCATACGAGTAAACTCTTAATTAATAAAAAAATACTTCTTGGAGGAAATATCTCAAAAATTAATTCATTATTTCGGAAAAGAGTACATAACTCAACTGCCATGCCACTTTACAATAAAAACCCCCAATGTAAGCCTTATAAGGCGCTTTACACTGGGAATTCTGTTATCATAAGCCGGTTGTTGTTCCTGAAAAAGTCGATTCCTGGAAATTGTGAAACCTGCATAAAAATGGAAGAACGGTAGTGTCTGGGATTTCTGGGGCGAAATTCATCAGAGAAAAACGACCACTTGATCATGTCTTGGATTAAAAGAATCCTACAGGGTGGTCCAAAAAACGCCAACACTTTCGTGAGGAATATCTTGTGACACAGATGTCCGATTAAGCTAAAATTTGGACCACCCTGTATGTACAGGATAGATTGCTGGCCCCATAATTATAAGAAATGATTTTAAAATGGGAAGTTCAGAATCAAGTTTTGAAGAACTCATGTTCATAGAAATATCAATGTATTAGGAGGCTGCTGGACTTAAATGCGCGTCTTTTTCTCAACATTTTTTTAAAATTTCGTATGTGATTTTGTTCTACTTTTCTATGCTTGTGATTGAGCAATTGAGATAAGCTATAAGTTATTAGACTAAAAATTATTAGAGGAAAAATACAGTAAGGAAATTTTTCACGGTCTGGCGAAATCTGGAATGTCTGTTCTTTACAAGAATCCGGAAATGGTCTCTACATGCATAGTTGAATTTATTTTCCCAATCAAATGAGACTAGTATAGTTTCTGGAAATAATGCGACCGGGCCCAGCTTATGCCAACCAGATAAACTATTGACAATAGTTAATGGACACCCTAGATACCATAAATTCTTAATATATGTATGTATATGTGGATAGAATAATCATCCAAAGATTCTCAGAATAATTTATAGATTTATAGTGATTTATGTAGTACAATACAGTTTATAGATTCATACATTTTTACTTTATAGCTTATAGAATTATAGTATAGTTTCTGGAAATAATGCGACCGGGCCCAGCTTATGCCACCCAGAAGAACTATTGACAATAGTTAATGAACTCCCTAGATACCATAAATTCTTGATAATTACCTACATGTTTGGATAGAAAAATCCTCCAAAGATTCACAAGATAGTTTATAGATTTATAGTGATTTATGTATGTAGGACAATATAGTTTATAGATTCATATATTTATACTTTATAGCTTATAGAATTATAGTATAGTTTCTGGAAATAATGCGACCGGGCCCAGCTTATGCCACCCAGAAGAACTATTGACAATAGTTAATGGACTCCCTAGATACCATAAATTCTTGATAATTACCTACATGTTTGGATAGAAAAATCATCCAAAGTTTCACAAGATAGTTTATAGATTTATAGTGATTTATGTAGTATTTTACAATATAGTTTATAATAGATTCATATATTTATACTTTATAGCTTATAGAAGAGTTTCTGTAAATAATGCGACCGGGCCCAGCTCATACCACCAGAAGAACTATTGACAATAGTTAATGGACACCCTAGATACCATGAATTCTTTAGGATTCTCAGAATAGTTTACAGATTTATGTTCCGACGTCAAAGTTAATTTACCCACACATTACTGGAGAACAAAATCCTTTTTTCTTCTTCCAAAGGAGGAACTTCACTTATACACCACTTCTCGTCCGCTAGGCGCCATAGGAGGGGTAAAACAATTGTCTAAAGACAAAGCGTTGGGAGAACCTAACAAAAAAGTTGGAATCGGCTGATCCAAAAGACCCTAATTTTCAAATACTTAGTTTTCTAGTCAATTGAGAATACATTAAAATGCATAACTTATGAATAGACTCCAGGCTGGCACATGGTAAATGGCACAATATGTATTTTGGTTCTGTGGTACATACATGTGTGTTGCCTACATATACATGTAATATGTAAGTATGAAATATAAAATACATTTCGGGCTGACCTGTACAGTACTCCACTTACCAGATTAAAACTGGTCCTTTCGAAGTATGACTATTGCATAACGTGTCGAGAACACTCTCAGTAGAAGTCAGCATTAAATTTTTTCTCGTTTTTAATCACAATTTAAAGCTTGACATGCACGATTTTTCTCAAATAAACGGCATAAAGAAAGAAAAAATTTGCAAAAAAACAGGCAATGAAGGAGTTTATATTGCGGGATGACATGAATTGAACGTAACTGGGATAGACCCCTGTCCAGAGAAACAGATGATGACGCAAAAAAACTTTTAACTTCCAAAAGTCAGATTCACAAAAAACACGAAAAATCTGAGCATTTGAGCACAAAAGTTTTATTGAAAAAACTCAATAAATTCAAATTTGATCTTGTTTGAGCGAGAATCAAAGTTCGCCTGGTTTGGGTGGTATTTTTAGGGTAACCACCATACGTATGTATATGCCGATAGAGTATGCCATTTGGACATGTATTTAGAGTCAGGACATGACTGTGTACAAAGAAGGACTAGTCATAGTGAGTGAGTGAGTGAGTGAGTGAGTGAGTGAGTGAGTGAGTGAGTGAGTGAGTGAGTGAGTGAGTGAGTGAGTGAGTGAGTGAGTGAGTGAGTGAGTGAGTGAGTGAGTGGGTGAGTGAGTGAGTGAGGGTGTACGTGTGTAAGTGAGTGAGTGAGTTAGTGATTGAGTGAGTGAGTGAGTTTGTATAGTGCAGTTCGTGGCATTCTTCACATACCATTTCTGCCTCACTCACTCACTCACTCACTCACTCATTCACTCACTTACTCACTCACTCACTCACTCACTTGTGAGTAGCATACATCAATAATTCAGAAGTGCCGGCACATGAGGTCTAACGTGGGATAACATGGCACCCGAAATCACGGCACAACCAGGCACTATTCGGTCTTACCACTAGGAATTTCCCTCTCTTTGGCGTGTTCAGACAGTATAAGCTGTTCTCTAAGACGCACCAGCGGACAAGGTGTGAATAAAAGTAGAAACCCTCCTCTTTGGTGTTTTCAGACAGTATAATTTGTTCTCTAAGGCGTAGGTTAAATTGCCTGACAACTGCCAGTTCCCTCTCTTTGATGAAATGCCCCTTCTTTTAGAGGGTTTAGCACTTCCGTCAGTGGATCTTACCCATTACACATTCAAACTAAATGTTTCACCGTAATTTAGTCAGATTTTAGTACTGAACTACGATAAGCCTAGCCTAAATGGCGCTCATGAGTGAGTGAGTGAGTGAGTGAGTGATTGAGTGAGTAAGTGAGTAAGTGAGTGAGTGAGTGAGTGAGTGAGTGAGTCAGCGAGTGAGTGAGTGAGTGAGTGACTGAGTGAGTGAGTGACTGAGTGATCGAGTGAGTGAGAATTTAACTGAGTTTTTCAGTTGAATACTATATATCTAATGTAAAAGTTCTTTTCATTACTAATCAGCATCACTTTCTTCACAACTATATGCAGTCATTTACAATTTAATCAAAACGCGTACTCTACTCTCGCGCTTTCGTTTCAAGTTAACACCATGCCAATCACAATTTTTTACTCAACTTTATTACACATTTTTACATACAGGTAAAATAAAGTACACTTATCTACATAAAGATAAAAATAAATGTCTAATTGCTATATAAACCCGTGGCAAGGTGGATAACAGTAGATCAGCAGCATAATGAGTAATACAACAATGAACATACATAATACAACATCAGTATACATAGTATAGACAAAAAATGTCTAATCGTAAAGCATGGAAGCAGTTATCACAAATAACTGAGACAGTTCAAGGTGAATCATGATCATAAAATACTAAACTTCTTCAGGTTGCGTCATTGAAGCCGAAAATGATGTCCTTTCAAGGAGAACTTGAGCATAAAAATAAAATCTAGAGCATTTCCGGCTATCTTAAAAAATTTTAAACTGGAACTCATGCAACAAAAACCATATTTAGATGACTAGCTTAACAGATTTAAAACATCAACACGTCGAGATTACAGTTGTTGCATGAATTTTCCAATAAAAAAGTAAGAACTTGAGAATCATCAAAAATTCTCAGAACATCCCTTCAATCACACACAAATCACTGGTATAGCTCGCGATGTTCAGTCTACCTCTTCAATGGTAGGACCACCGGCGGCACCGGGTTGCGGGCCGCCAGCTGCACCAGGGAATCCACCGGGCATGCCACCAGCGCCGGGAGCTCCGCCGGCCGATTGGTAGAGCTTGGTCATGATCGGGTTACACACCGATTCCAGTTCTTTTTGCTGAAATCGAACTATCGGAGTTTAGATAACAAATTTTGTTTCTAAAAAGAAAATTTTGAGTTGTGACCGTATTGTGCTATTTCATATTTGTGACAGTGACAAAAGTAAAAAACCGCAAATTCTCGTAACTGTTAAAGAATGGTCTACTATAACTAACATGATGTTCATACTCTTCCTTCTCGGCCATTTGATTGGCGTCCAGCCATGCGATCGTCTCACTGCACTTGGACTCGATCGCCTGTCGATCTTCGCCGGAGATCTTATCCTTCAGCTTCTCGTCGTCGATCGTCTGTTTGATGTTGAACGCGTACGATTCGAGGGCGTTCTTAGCCGATACACGATCTCGCTGAGCGGCGTCTTCGTTCTGGAAGTGAGTCAGTCAATCAGGCTTCCCGTATTTCAATCAGTGATTCGTCCAGGCCACAGTTCAATCAATCAGTAACTTAGTCAGGCCCTCATTCAGGCAACCATTCCGTCATTCAGTAAGTCACTCAGTCAGTCCCTTACCTTGAACTTCTCCGCATCATTGACCATCCGTTCGATCTCCTCCTTAGACAGTCGGCCCTTGTCATTGGTAATGGTGATCTTGTTCTGTTTACCAGTGGACTTGTCCTGCGCGGATACGTTCAGGATACCATTGGCGTCAACGTCGAACGTCACCTCGATCTGTGGTACGCCTCGCGGCGCCGGCGGAATGCCAGACAGTTCGAACTTGCCGAGCAGGTTCTGAAAACGAGTGGAGAGTAAAAAATTTATATCGTTCAGAAACTCGTTGATAACGTTTAGTTCTGTTTTAAGAGTGAAAATAAACAGTGGACAATAAAAACTGAAAACTTTACTGTGGTATCTACTTCCATTTTCGATCTAAGCTACAAGAACGAGGTAATAATTGAATGCACGTTCTAGACTTTCTGGAATCTGACGCCAATATCGCCTTCAAACTCAACAAAAAAAAGCCAATGTTGGACGTGTGTGTAAAGTGTAAACTAACATTATCCTTGGTCATGGCGCGTTCACCCTCGTACACCTGGATGAGTACGCCTGGCTGGTTATCGGCGTAGGTGGTGAAGATCTGCGAGGTCTTGGTGGGAATCGTAGTGTTCCTTTTGATCAACGAAGTCATCACGCCACCGGCGGTCTCGATTCCCATAGAAAGTGGGGCCACGTCCAGCAGAAGCAGATCCTGCACAGCCTCCGACTTGTCACCGGACAGGATGGCGGCTTGGACGGCTGCAATCAGGGAGGGCGTAGGTTATTCAGTTGGCTGATTGTGTGATATGCTGATTGATTCAATGACTGACTGACTGATTTTGTACTCAATCAATGATTGAGTGACTGAATACTGAAAACTTATTGAATGACTGAATAACTGTTGATAATAACTACAGATTTTAGTTATTGACAGCCTGAATGACTGACTGACAAACTAAACCAGTCACATAATAATTCAACGTACCTGCACCATACGCCACGGCCTCATCGGGATTGATGGACTTGTTCAGATCCTTGCCAGAAAACAAATCGGATAGCAGTTTTTGCACCTTCGGAATGCGCGTCGACCCACCGACCAGAACGATCTCGTTGATCTGTGATTTGTCCAATTTGGCATCGCGCAGAGCCTTCTCGACCGGATCCATGGTTGATCTGGAAGTGAGTGGTTGAGTAAGCGAGTGAGTGAGTGAGTGAGTGAGTAACTGTTTAACAGACGGAGTGATTTATTCAGTACAGTACGACGTACGTGACTCAGAAAGATATTGAATTAGTAAAGGAAACCAAATTAACGTCATAAAACAAATGATTGTTCAGCTAATGTTTGGAACAGTGAGTGAGTAAGCGAGAAATTAAGTAACTTGAGCGAGTAATTGAGCGTAGAATACCTACCTGAACAGATCGGCACACAACTCCTCGAATCGGGCACGCGTGATTGATGTGTAAAAGTCAATGCCTTCGAACAACGAATCAATTTCGATGCTAAAAAGGACAACCCATAATGTTTTTATCGCTCACTGATTGATAAACGTATACCTTGATACCAGCCGAGAATATTCTAAAATGATTAAATGAATACCATTACAGTTAGAAAATTGTTAAACAAAACAATGAACAGATAATCGTAACACACCTGGCCTGGCTCGAGCTGGACAGTGTTCTTTTGGCTCGTTCACAAGCCGTCCTGAGTCGCCTCAGTGCACGCGGATTTGTTGACACATCCTTCCTGTGTTTGCGTTTGAACTCGGCAACGAAGTGATTGACCATTCGATTGTCAAAGTCCTCGCCACCCAAGTGTGTATCGCCGGCCGTTGATTTCACCTAAAAAAATCACGCATGTGGTATACGCTTTTCATTCGTTGAACGTTTTGAATATTTAATAAAATTTCTTTGCAGTCATCATTTGAGTTATGTTGATTCCACTATTTTCATACGTTGAGGCAAACTCAAGTTTATTTTATAATTTCACCAACCTCAAAGATGCCATCCTCGATGGTCAGGATCGACACGTCGAACGTACCGCCACCCAAATCGAAGATCAGCACGTTGCGCTCGCCTTGACCCTAAAATCAATAATAAAAACATTAATAAGTATAGATAAAAAAAATCCATACTACTAAATAAAATACTTTGGAAAGTATTATTTTTGCCGGTATCCAACCAGCTCTCCGTTATCCAACTGACAGAATCTCATTTAAAATAGTGATTTTGGCTAATTCATATTTGTAATCAGTGAGTAAATAACTCCGAACTATATAAAATCATGTTGTTAGCTAGCTAGCGCTACTTAAAATCAGCAAATAATTAACTCCCACCTTCTTATCGAGTCCGTAAGCGATGGCAGCGGCGGTGGGTTCGTTGATGATCCTGAGCACATTCAGACCACAGATGACACCCGCATCCTTGGTCGCCTGACGTTGGCTGTCGTTGAAATAGGCCGGTACCGTAATCACCGCATCTTTCACTGGCGCACCGAGGAAGGCTTCCGCCGTTTCCTTCATCTTGGTCAGAACCATCGATGAGATCTGGAAGCAAGAGATATTTGTTTAACAAGTTGTTTTAAAATACGATTCAGTAATTCAGGAGAATAAAAAAATTATTTTGGATTTTTTGTGAAAGTGAAATTATCACTAATTAGTAAACGAATTCTAGTCCTTTTCAACTGAAAAATTTCAAGTATCCTGGTAGGATTCGAACCCACGACCTTCCGTTGAGTTAAAACTCTGAGGTTAACTAATAGACCAAGAAAAAGGCTGAACAACTTGAGTAACTGAACAAAAATTTAGTTGAAACCACTGAATAAATAAAACATGTTATCTAACTTCTTCCGGACTGAATGTCTTGCTTTCGCCCTTGTACTCGACATTGATCTTGGGTTTGGTGCTGTCATTGATGATTTTGAAAGGCCAGTGCTTCATGTCTGACTGGACGGCGGCGTCATCGAACTTGCGACCGATCAGGCGTTTGGCATCTACAAATGAGTGAGTGAATGAATGAGTGAGTGAGTGATTGAGTGAGTGAGTGAGTGATTGAGTGAGTGTCAAAGTAGGTAACCCAATAGATTCGTAAATAGAGAAGACATGAACCAACCAAAAACGGTGTTATGCGGGTTCATGGCCACTTGATTCTTGGCCCCGTCGCCGATCAGCCTTTCGGTGTCGGTGAAGGCAACGTATGAGGGGGTGGTTCTGAAAATAAGTCGAAGACTGACTGACTGTTTTCACAAGTGATTGACTGACTGACTGAAGAATATATGGAACAAATATTGGTTGTTATGAATGTTTTGATCCAAGTGACTGACTTAAAAACAAATCGGGTATGTATGGTTGATTCGATGAAATGTCAGTGGCTGATTAAAGAAGTTACATTCGATAGATACGACTGTCTGATTGAGTGACGGACTAACTGATTGACTAGCAGGTTCAATTAAAGATAATCAATAGGTTTCTCGAAGCAATTATACTTGAACCAACCTGTTGCCTTGATCGTTGGCAATGATCTCAACTTTACCATGCATGAACACACCCACGCACGAGTAGGTCGTGCCCAGATCAATACCAATCGCATTTTGCTTGCCCATTGTTGTTGTTGTTGTTGTTGTTGTTGTTGTTGTTGTTGTTGTTGTTGTTGTTGTTGTTGTTGTTGTTGTTGTTGTTGTTGTTGTTGTTGTTGTTGTTGTTTAGTTGGGTTATCTGTAACGATAAGTGAGTGAGTATTATAAGTGATATATGCGGAAACGAACTCAAGGTTATACAATATTACAAGACTAGGTTACTGTACTTCATAACAATGAACATACGACTCGAGTGACCACCGTTATGTTCGAGCGAATCATTGGTAAAAATGAAAATGTTCTTAATTTACACTTACAAACCTATTGATTCGCTTATTTGATCCATTTAGAAAAGAAACAATGTTTCTGATGACATTTGATCAAAGTTACTAACAGTAAGAGCAACATGGAAATGTATGTAACACTCACCTTCAAAATCGAAAAGTCAGTGATGGAATCGATTGGAAGTCGGTAAAATAGGGTGGTGAAAACCTTGGAGTTGTAGCTTGGTTGTAGTAAGTGTTGCTTGATTATCAAGTGATGACGGACTAACCTAATCTGCTCTCTTATATACCAAAACCATGGTAATTTCTAGAACCTTCCAGAACATTCAGCGCATGTACGGCGGCTGTGCATTGCCATTTGACAACAATGATGTAGCTCGCGGCACACATCTGGTGTTAGTTATTTATTACATTCCCTTTCATCCACCATTTTTTACTTGCTTTGATATACAAAAGCTATAATGAAACTCGTTCTAATTTAGGTTTTGAGGGTCACATTATGTAATTTCATTTATATAAAAAAATCGAGTACTGCAAAAGTGGTGTATCCTCGAACCACACCATACGCAAGCTCGTTGTTGTTATGCGTCATCGCCCAATTTCTCGAAGCCCGCCGAATGTTCTAGACTTTTACTGGCTGCCATTTTGCGGTGGCTTGTTTACGGTGGATTGAAAACAATGATGCTGGTAGAATGTTCAAGAAGTGCTAGAATATTCGGTTTTGGAAGCAGATAACAAACCGACCGATTCTTGGTGTTGAATTAAAGCCGGTATTTTGTATCTGCAAACAAAAGTATTGCCCAAAACGTCAGATAATGAAACATTACTAGACTAAAGTCAACTTGGTTGACACCATAGTTAAACACAGTATAGCATGGGGTGATGATGATTAATGTGCGTGTTAACACTGATTGTCTGATGTTTCATTATCAGACATTTTTGAGCAATCTTGCAGAAACGATATACGGGCTTTACTTCAGAACGAAAACGTTATCAATGGAAACGGAGACAAAAAAGATGAACAAAAAATGCAATAACCTAGTCTAGTTGATTGACTCTCTTCCCTCTTCTTCTTGGGGATCCGACCCGCTGACTGCTTGGTGATAAATAAGCTGACCAAAGGCGAGTTATTCCATCCAATCAGACTTTTGGAAAGGACGACGGTAAATGGTGAAAGATTATGTATGTAAACCAAGACACCAGAGTAAATATGAAACAAACCTTTTTTTTCAATAGCTCGATAAACCTGTTCAATGACTTACCGCCAGTACTAAAATTTTGACCTTTAAGTGGTGATTTGCTGGGCCGGGGTGGCGATGGGTTGCGAAGGCCTTCCTGGCATAACACTAGTTGAAAACTTACAGAGACCTTTGAATGAATCGTAAACGGGTACCATTGTTTTTTGGTGGCCTTGGAAAATTGCTGCTTCATGCTTTGAGGAACTGACTGGTGATTCACTACTGCGATTCTTCAGGCTTGGGTCTGGCATGTTGAGGTGCGATGTTACTGAAAACAAAGTTGAAGCTCGGGAAACTTCATGTCGTTTCGGGCTTTTTAATGAGATCATCAAAGTAAGCTGCATATCAACATACACCAAAGTAACCTACTAACCTAAAAGTTACTAACATACAAATTGTTCTTGTAACACTTCCTATATATTGAAGTTTTATTCCCTCCATTGCGATAAGTTCTTTCTAAACTAAACCTAATACTAAATCGAGAAAAATAATCATTTTAACTCATGCATCACTAATTATTGGGTTGAAATAAACAATAAAAATTGAGTTATGTAGTATTGAAAAAAATTTCAGTCAGCGTGATAGATGTACAATGAGTATGCTGTTCAATAAGGACTCACCGATCAAATATGGCTGTTGTTGAGTGTATTTGAAATTTAAATCAAGAATATAATGAACCCTTATCTTGTAAATAATTGTAATAAAAATTAGAGTTTATAATGAAGACTGTATGGAACAGCTGAGAATTTCAGGAGTACTCTGCTGAGCGGTGTGCCGAACATACAACTTTAATGAAATAATGTTGTAAAACTCGAGCAAATACATGTTTTATTCATAAAAAATCATTATTTAAAACGAAATATGATGAAATAAACTTTCTTGACCTCTCAGCTACGTCCACGAAGCTTCATGATCATCACGCATTCAAAAACATTGCATTAAACATCAAAGAAAAGGGAAAATATCAAAGCATAAAGAAAACGTTTTCTCGTGTTTTCATGTAAAAAATGGACGAAAGCCCGTCGTTTAGGGCTTGAAAGAAAATTAACAGGAGAATAATCATGGGGGGTGCTTCTATCAGGTGTTGATAAGGAGCATATAAAGTATAAAACTCCGTGCAGTTTCCTAGTCCCGCGGTTTCTAGGCTTTCTTGGAATTTTGAGCTAAAGTTGACCTCATTATTTTAGTGCTCGACAACCAATATTCAAGTATTTTTTTTCAAAAACAAAATTTCTATGAATCAACTTCTAATATGGCTCAAAATGACCGCAGTGACGCCAAAAATGGTATATCGAGTTTTACAGTTATATGGCACAAATAGCCGCAGAAAAACTTTAATAAAATGAAAAACTATATTTTTTTAACTTTGTGACTTGATTTTTCACTGAAAAAAATGCTTGAAACAAAAAATCGTCTTGTATGGTGAATAACCACCCACACCCGAAAACCGCAATAAACTCGGTTGTGGCAGTTGTCATTTGGGCCACGAACCGCATACAAGCCGTAAAATTTCTCAAACAACGCAATTTAAACTGCGCGCCAAAAAATTTGACCTGCAAGAAGAACCATGGATTTCAGATCTTTATTTCAACTTAAGTATGAATGGCCCCGTGCACGTCCAACTGCCAAGTCTCGAGGATAGCCCGAGGCGAGAGCCCAGTTGGATAGTGTTAAAGTAAAGGCAGAGCTCTCAAGGAGAACCTCGCTGAGCTCGAAACAAGGCTCTCGAGGAGGCATGATTACAAACCCCACAGATTTTTCGAATTTGGTTTTTCTCGAGCAACATTATTATTCCATGTAAAGTTTTACTGTCTGCGAGCCCCCGATAACCTAACGTAAGGCTGGCTTGTCCGAGCGGAGCGAGGACAAGCGCGATAGGCCCCGCAGGGGAGATTTCAAGATTTCCTCCTGCACGTGTTGTAGCATAGCCACGTGCTGTAGAGAGCATGCGAGCGTAGCGAGCCAGTTATAGCAGGGTAAATGCAGTTTAGTTGCATCGGCTCAGTAGCACAGTGCAAGAGCGCTTGCCTAGCATGCGAGTGGCCCGGGGTTCGTTTCCCAGATTTTTGATAAAAAATGTGAACTTTCAAAAAATCTGTGGGGTCTGGAAAATTGCCTCGAGGAGAGCCCTGCCTGACGCAAAATTACAAAACCCAGAAATTTTTCTAGAATTTTTATTAAACACTAAATTTTCTGTCATCAAAATTATATTCCATATGAAGTTTTACTGTCCGTTAACCACCGATTACCTATCGTAAGGCTGGCTCGTTAGGCCCGCGCAGCGGTGGTATTTCAGTTATTAGTAATTTCGTGAGAGGGAGATGGTGAGGAGAGTTATGGGAGAAATTCTAGGAAAATTTCTTGGTTTCGGAAATACGCAGCCCTGACTATACTTCAACACTAGCCAACTGGGCTCTCGAGGAGAGACCCGAGGGCTCTTCTCGAGAACCGGCAGTTGGACGTGCACGGGGCCGAATTTAGAATATCTCTGTATTTGTAACAAGAAACCTTTTATAGGCTATAAGCACCCGTCTGAATTTGTGAGACTTTTCCGACGGTTTTTTTACTATTTCCCTAAACGAAATTCATTTTTAAACTTGAGAACCTCAAGTTATACGGGAATAGGGATTTGCGAAAGTTTTCCAATTAGTACAATAAAATTCCCAGTGAAATAAAAAAAATGGTGACAGAATACTTATACAAGTTCTGAGTTATAACCTTATTGATGTGTACAAACAACCCACTTGGATGCGGTCGTCATCATCTAATGGTGGAAAACGTATCTTAACACTTGGGCCAACGGTTTTCTCAGTTCGTTCATGATGTTTTACTTTAAATTTTTTTCGTTCTTATTTACATCGTATTAACTTTCTCTAGTTTTTTATTTGGAGTGAGTGAGTGTTGGAAGTTTGATAGAATGGCAACTACTTGAGATTCAAGTGAAAAGTTGTAGTAATAACTACTTCAACTTTGAATCGTTAGCTGCATCCAATGTAAGAGAAGGTGATGCATAAAAACCATCTGTCCGACTCAACTCAACCCAACAGCTGTATGATATACCATGCAATCATCATGTTCAGTGGATGTTACCGAGGTTGGACAGTTTAACGTGCATCCGTTCACTTAAATCTCAAGAAGGTCTTTACATAAGAGGTCCAGCATTTTTAAACTACACTCTTCAGTAGAATTGAAAATAACATCACTTCTTTCAAGTTTTATTAAACCACCACTATTTAATGCGCAGAGAATGAAGTTTTTATTTGCCGAATAATCTCAATGTTGAATCACAGAAGAATGGAAAGGCACCGGTTTGTAGTCACCAATCACTCGTGGAAAGAATTATATAGGCCTCGTAATTGGTTATAAGAAAATCCAAAACGTGGCACAGAAAATTCCTTACTTGAGAATCCGGTTCTGGACTTGAGAATCTGGTTCTAATAAATTTTGAAAAGTGGCTAAAATGTGGCACAGAAAATTTATTACTTGAGAATCCGGTTCTGGAATTGAGAATCTGGTTCTGGCCATGCCGTGGGTTCTCTCAGTTTTAAACCGTTTCTCATAATCAATTATGAGGCCTATAGCTTGATAAGGATTTCTTGTTATCAAAGATAAGTTTTGTGGGTCGGTTACGCACGTATGCAATGAATTACTGTAGGTGCAATTTTTGTATGTTATCTAAATGTTATGTGAGAAAGAATTGAGAATTTTTTTACTCGAAAACTTGAAAGCACACCAAAAAAACAGATTTGAATTCAAACTGCACGCCAAAAAGTTTTACCAGTAACAAGAAACCCTGGATAGTCTATACAATTCGATCAACTTGTGGTAAGTTTGCTGGCGGCGCATTTGTTCAGCTCGATGTGCACGTGATCGTTGTGGGGATGCTGTCCGGAGTAGTGGCGTATACCACGGCCTGCGCGTGAGTGAGTGAGTGAGTGAGTGAGTGAGTGAGTGAGTGAGTGAGTGAGTGAGTGAGTGAGTGAGTGAGTGAGTGAGTGAGTGAGTGAGTGAGTGAGTGAGTGAGTGAGTGAGTGAGTGAGTGAGTGAGTGAGTGAGTTAGTGAGTGAGTGAGTTATAGGTCACTAACTAGCATCCCAGATTTGTCTAGCGTAAATGGCGCGTTGTATGCCAACGTTGCAACCGACCGCGCGCACTTCATCCCAAACCTTAACACACACACGACTGACTGACTGACTGACTGTCTGACTGACTGACTGACTGACTGACTGAGTGAGTGACTAACTGAGTGACAGAGTGACTGACTGAGTGACTAACTGCTGACTGAGTGGCTGACTGAATGAATGACTGACTCAGTGACTGACTGACCGACTCATTGACTGACTGACTCACTACTGACTGACTGACTGACTGACCGATTGACTGACTGATTGAATGACTGAATGACTGAGTGACGGACTGAGTGACTGACTGACTCACTGATTGACTGACTGACTGATTGATAGACAGTCCATCACCAGAATAGCTGAAAAAAATCAGCTTCCTGGTGGGACTCGAACCCACGACCTTCAGCTCTAGCTGCTGACGCGCTAACCAACTACGCCACAGGCGGGCCAATTTCTAAGATTTACCGAATGGTAAAGGTAAAGGTAAATGGTAAAAAAGTACCAGAATACATATGTATTTTTTACTCTGGTACTTTTTCTGGTGTAATTTACCTTTTCCATTTACCAGTACCTTAAAATGAATTACCATTTTCTAAAAAAGTGATTTGGTAAATTGATGGTTTTCTTTTACATATTCTTGATCACTGATTTTTTTCACGAATTTTGATACCAAAAAGAGCCAAAAAGGAGCTGAAATTTTTTCGGTCGATTTGGCATTCGGGTCGGATCCGGCCGTGTCATGTGAGCTGTGGTTGATTAAACGTTGATCGAATCGAAATTACAGTATTATAGAGCTCGTGGGGACAGTATTCAATCAGCTACGGTTATTGACGTAAAAAAACTGGGAATGTTTCGTTAAAATTTTTGAGAGAAACTCGAAACTTTTATAATGGGATTTGAAGAAATCGCTTTAAACAGGTAGAATTTTATACAACACATACGTATGTGAAACGTGAACGATTCTGTAGCTGCTTTGCATGGTTTTGCTTGCTTTGTTATGTACTGCCATAGTGGCTGTCGTGTTACTCCTCGTTCTGGAGCTTGAAATCCCATCAAATAACGGGTTATAACATGAAAAAATTTCATTAAACCCTCCTTACCCTGTAATATACTGTTTCTGTATAAAAAATTTGATTAAAATTAACAGTCATCTTAACAGTCACAAATTACCAGATTATATTACCCTGCTCTGAGGGTAAGGTAAAATTTTCCGGTAAAATCGACTTTACCGGTGCATCTTGGAAACTAAATTGGTAATTGGCAACTGGTAAATGTAAAAAACTGGTAAAATCAGAATACCGGAATGGTAAATCTAAGAAAGTGATTTTACCAGTACCAGTACCAGTACCTTTACCATTTACCTTTACCAGTCGGTAAATCTTAGAAATTGGCCCCAGGAGGCTTAGCGCAAGGTGTGATAAGCTACTAGAGCAAGAGTGCGGGGCAACAGCCACGACTGTGTTAACAGTACTCGCGTTCTCTTGATAGTAGAATTGACTGACTGACTGATTGACTGACAGACTAATTGACTGATTGACTGACTGACTGATTGATGGACTGACGTATAACCTTCTTCATCTGTGTTGCGGTATGGTAGAAATCGACTGCTCGTCCTTCTCCATGAAGTGACGTTGTCGATCCACCTCGAACAGTTCGACAATTGTAGATTTCTGTACGGCCACCGAATTTGGATTTCAGGTACCTCGCCAGTCTGTCGGCAAGTAAGTCAGTCAATCAGTCAGTCAGTCAGTCAGTCAGTCGGTTAGTCAGTCAGTCAGTCAGTCAGTCAACCAGTCAGTCAGTCAGTCATTCAGGCAGTCAGTCAGTCCGTCAGTCAGTCAGTCAGTCAGTCAGTCAGTCAGTCAGTCAGTCAGTCAGTCAGTCAGTCAGTCAGTCAGTCAGTCAGTCAGTCAGTCAGTCAGTCAGTCAGTCAGTCAGTCAGTCAGTCAGTCAGTCAGTCAGTCAGTCAGTCAGTCAGTCAGTCAGTCAGTCAGTCAGTCAGTCAGCCACCTGGTGGCACCAGCTGTCGGTCCATCTGTACATGCAGTGGCTTCTTGTATTCCGCAACCACAATTGTTTCGAACGATTGAACTACTACCGCCTGTAAGTGAGCGAGTGAGTGAGTGAGTGAGTGAGTGAGTGAGTGAGTGAGTGAGTGAGTGAGTGAGTGAGTGAGTGAGTGAGTGAGTGTGTGAGTGAGTGAGTGAGTGAGTGAGTGAGTGAGTGAGTGAGTGAGTGAGTGAGTGAGTGAGTGAGTGAGTGAGTGAGTGAGTGAGTGAGTGAGTGAGTGAGTGAGTGAGTGAGTGAGTGAGTGAGTGAGTGGATGATTGAGTGAGTGAGTGAGTGAGTGAGTGAGTGAGTGAGTGAGTGAGTGAGTGAGTGAGTGAGTGAGTGAGTGAGTGAGTGAGTGAGTGAGTGAGTGAGTGAGTGAGTGAGTGAGTGAGTGAGTGAGTGAGTGAGTGAGTGAGTGAGTGAGTGAGTGAGTGAGTGAGTGAGTGAGTGAGTGAGTGAGTGAGTGAGTGAGTGAGTGAGTGAGTGAGTGAGTGAGTGAGTGAGTGAGTGAGTGAGTGAGTGAGTGAGTGAGTGAGTGAGTGAGTGAGTGAGTGAGTGAGTGAGTGAGTGAGTGAAAAAGTGAGTTAGTGAGTGAAATAGTAAAAACCTGACGGTGGATTGACAGGTGATGATCCTCCTCCATTGATTGCTGCCCACGTATTGGGTCCCACAATTCCATCAGCTGATAGACCTCTGCTAGTCTGGAAGGACTTCACTTTGGACTCGGTACCCGAGCCAAAGATACCATCCACGGATGCACCTGAATACACTCATTCACTCACTCACTCACTCACTCACTCACTCACTAACTCACTCACTGATTGATTAAGTTTCCGACAAACTGACTCACTAACTTACTGACTGACGCATTAACTCACTGACTGATAACTCACTGACTGACTGTTTCACTGACCGACTGACTGACAGACTGAGTGATTAACTGACTAACTGACTAACTGTCTGACTGACAGATTGAGTGACTAACTCACTAAATCACTGACTCACAGACTGACCGACTGAGTGGTTAACTGATTGACTGACTGACTGATTTACTGACAGACTAACTCGCTGACTGACTGTTTCACTGAACGACTAACTCGCTGACTGACTGTTTCACTGAACGACTAACTCGCTGACTGACTGTTTCACTGAATGACTGACTGAATGACTGACTGACTGACTGACTGACTGACTGACTGACCGACTGCTCTTTGTACAGCTTTCACACATTCTCCTCGATGTCCCTTTCGAGTCGTCGGACACGTAGCTGAAGCCAAAGCTATAACCAGACATGTCAGGTAGAAAACACGAACAAACATCGTTGGGCTTGAATGATCTGTCTGAAACGAGCTATTGTATTCAACTTTAACTATTAATTAGAAAATTCTACCATAGCTTGATCGCATATTTTCAAAACCCAGTAATTTTCCTATAATTTTTCCTATTCACGAAATTTCATGATGTGGGTGACCACTGAAATATCACCGCTGCGCGGGCCTAACGCGCTTGTCCTCGCTCTCGCTCGGACAAGCCAGCCTCACGATAGGTAATCGGGGGTTAACGGACAGTAAAACTTCATATGGAATATATTTTTGGTGAAATTTTTTTTGGCGTTTAGTAAAAGTTCTAGAAAAATTACTGGGTTTTGTAATTTTGCAGCTTGGTCAGGGTTTCTTTTTATCAAAATTTAACTTTGTGATTACGCATGTATGAAATAGAGACTCCTCAATGTTTCTTTATAAAAATTTCAGGTATACATGTAAACATTTGAAGTGGAATTCTCATCAATTCGGATTGAGATTCATGTTCGTATTCGAGTTCATATGTTGTGCAAATTTCGTGTTCGTACATACACTATGTTGACCTTTGACCAAGATTCTTGTGATTAATAACTTTACCTGGTTTATTGTTAGACGCTATTCTTACTTATTAGCGGCTTATCGTGCGAGACTCGCGCGATACATGCGCAATTAGTCGCAGAATCGCAAATCCAAAATTCGCAAAATCGCGCGATTTGGCGACTCGTGCAAATAAGTATTAATAACGCCATACTGCGTGCAGCCTTGCGTTGTCCTTGCGCACATGTGAAACATTATGGCAATTTTTATAATTGTTTTTTACTCTTTAATTTCAAAACCCCAACCCATCCAGTTTCCAGAATTAGCTACACCATCGCATCTTGAAGTCTATAAACTAGCAAAAAATAATTCATCCCCTTAAAGTTATTGTAACACTGCTACCAAAGTTTACACTAATGTTTCACATGTGCGCAGGGACAATGCAAGACCACATGCAGTAACAATAAATCAGCTATATCTTCTTTTGAAAACTGGAACGCACGCAAAGAGCAGATGTGAATTCTCTGACTAACAAGAAACCATGGATCCCGTGTTTGACCTTGCATTGTCCCTGCGCGCATGCGAAACATTATGCCCAGCTTTTATAGTTGCTTTTTACTGATCAATTTCAAAACTTAACCCAATTAGTTTTCAGAAAAAGTTTAACCAAGGTGTCTTAAAGTTTTTAAACAGGAAAATATATTAGTTCTTCGCCGCAAACTTGTTGTAACACTGCTGCAAAAATTTTCAATAATGTTTCGCATGCGCGCAGGGACAATGCAAGGCCGCACGCGGTAACAATAAACGAGCCATATGTATGCTGAAACCTTTCTGGTCTGACTTTGTTCATGTATGTCGTTCGCTTAAATAGTATTGGTGTGTACAATAAAGTTACATAAAAACAAAAACATCGTAAACATTATCATTTTAATAAATAGGAGACAAGTATTATAACTTGCTCTTAGTGCTATTTAGCACATACTTCCTATACTGGAATGAAATATTATTATTATTATTATTATTAACTTAGAAGTTTTTCTTAATACAAAAAACACCATTCTGATATGGTATTAGTATGCCTTATGGCTTCAGTCAATGACAAAAATGAAGAAGACAGGGTGTCCCTCTCTTTTGTCCCGATGTTGACAGGTCTACAGTTGATGTTTTTATAGACACTGATTCGGAACATTGTTACAGTCAAATTTAATAACGTCATCAATTCTATAAAACTATAGACGGCAACTCTAAAGGAGGCTAGTCATTACAATCGCGTCAGAATAATGGTACGATTTTTGAATAGTGGTACGATTTTTGAATAGTGGTACGATTTTTAATAGTGTTACGATTTTTGAATAGTGGTACGATTTTTGAATAGTGGTACGATTTTTGAATAGTGGTACGATTTTTGAATAGTGGTACGATTTTTGAATAGTGGTACGACTTTTGAATAGTGGTACGATTTTTGAATAGTGGTACGATTTTTTAATAGTGGTACGATTTTTGAATAGTGATACGATTTTTGAATAGTGGTACGATTTTTGAATAGTGGTACGACTTTTGAATAGTGGTACGATTTTTGAATAGTGGTACGATTTTTGAATAGTGGTAAGATTTTTGAATAGTGGTACGATTTTTGAATAGTGGTACGTTTTTTGAATAGTTTTACGATTTTTGAATAATTGTACGTTTTCGAGTGATAGCTTTTTTTAAAGTTGTAATAAAAAATAATGTATCCAAACAACTGAACTGAATGCGTCGTGCGCATCTGATGGTGAAAAACTTATCATAACCTTCGGGTCAACCGTTTTATCAGTTCATGATGTTTTGTTTTTATGATTTTCCTATTTCCGTTCTTGTTTACGTCGTATTAACGTACGGTATTTTATGATTTCATCCGTGTGAAACCGGTACGCGCCTGATCGCACCAGCGGACGAGAAGGAGAGGGAAAACTGGAATTCCCCCTCTTTTGCGGTTTCCGAAAGTAGAATTTGTTCCCTATGGTGTAGGTAAAATTACCTGGAAACTGCGAATTCCCCACTCTTTGGTGAAATTCCCCTCCCTCTTGAGGTTTGGTTCGTCGGCCAGTGTCTATGATCGTAGTGTTGTCTAGTGGTTACAGGTAGGGATGGGCGCCGGGACAGCAAAACCGGGACCGGGACGGCGGGACCGGGACTTTGAT
>OZ038445.1:7407489-7412489 GCA_964036265.1 Daptonema setosum
TATAGAGAGACTGCGTATCCAAAACAAATACCATCGCTTTTTATATTACATGCATATTTGTTATCACGTCACGGAGATTTGAAGCATGATCGGGGTTTCTAGTTATCTGAAGTTATTTTCATTGACTCCGTTACCACCAGAACGATGACTGCTGTGCTGAAACACACAACCCAAACCCATTAAAGTCTGGTCACAGTTTCTCGTTACTCCGAAACTATTACCGTAATCATTTTGGCGCGCATTTGAATTTCGGCGCGCGTTCAAATGTATTTGAAAATTTCAGCGATTTGCACTACATTTGTATAACATATTTCTAAACATGCCCAACTTATTAATTGTTCCCTATAAGGGTTTTCAGGAAAATAATTAGTAACAAGATACCCTGACCAACCCATTATAATTCCCCATCCACAGTTTGAATTCAAATATGCTTTCGACGCGCGCGTTCAAATTTCCGAGAAACAATTGGCATTTTTCTGATTGCATTTGCATAACTTAAAAAAATTTTTGCACAAGTTTTAAACGGCTTATCAAAACCAATATTAGTAACAGGATACCCTGACCAAGCTATACATAGCTGCATAATTCAACTTATCTTATTATAAAAAACTATTTCCCAGTGGATCACAACGGTACTGTATATACAATGAATTCGGCACCATGGTCGTATGTTATTCAACTGTCAGCCAAAAACTGGGTTAACATTTTTTAACGCGCGCGCAAACACAGATTCGAATTTGAATTGCGCGCGAGCGCGCGAAAATCTTTCTGAGTTACAGAAAATACTGAATTGACTATACACTAGGGGATGGAAAAGTGGAATTCCCTTCTCTTTGGCGGTTTCAAAACGTAGAGTTTGTTTTCTTAGGTATAAATAAAATGACCTACTTTTTGCCAATTCCCCCCTCTTTGGAAAGATTCCCATCCCTTCGGAGGATTAGCCCGTTAGCCAGTGAGCTGTGGCAGTAGCGGACGAGGGAAGAACGGTAGAGTGGAATTCCCCCTCTTTGACAGTTCCGAAAAAACAAGATTTATTCCCTAAGGTGTAGGTAAAATGGCGTGAGAACTGTCAATTCCTCCCTTTTTTGATGGAGTTCCCCTCCCTTTCATTCGCCAGTATAGCTTGGTCAGGGTTCCTTGTTATCAAACATTAATTTTGCAGGACTGTTTCGCACGTGTGCAAACAGTTGAACAAAAATTTCGTTTCTTGTCCAAAAGCTATGTGAAAAAGAATTTAGTTATCGAAATTTTGAACGCGCGCCAGAAACAGGTTTGAATTCAAACTGCGCGCCAAAAAGTTTTTGGCCAACAAGAAACCCTGGTTAGGCTATAAGTTGTGGTGCTTATAGGTTCACAAAAGCTCGCGGGCTCAAGTGCTATTACAGACCAATTTAATTTCTCTTTGGCACCCACTTTTGTGTTTATGTATGTCAATATAACAGCATTGGTTTACTTCACGGAACCAGTATACATAGTTCAATCTCTGTATCTCGTTATTAGCATCTCAGAAAAATGTCATAGCCGCACAAAATTATGTTTTCAGAATGTCCTATAAGAAAATTGAATTTTCACCAGAAACTATTCCATTGAACTATTCCTATGTAGTCCGATTGTCATGTGATCTCAAAAATTTGAAAGCGCGCCAACCGCAAATTGAAAATTAAACTGCGCGCAAAAATTTGTTTGACCAACAAGAAACCCTGGATAGGCTATAGTTAAATGAATTTGAATGGGTGCCACTTTAATTTGGCTCGACTCCACGTACCGTAGACCAAACCCGTTTCCGGCCCGGCCACTGGCGGACGAGCCAAACCTCCAAAAGGAGGGGAATTTTCCCAAAGAGGGGGGTAATCGGCAGTTTTTAGTTTATTTTACCCTACACCTTAGGGAACGAATTCTACTTTTTGAAAACGCCAAAGAGGGGGAAATTCCATTTTCACACCCTTCTCGTCCGCTAGTATTTCGGGCGTATGTTGCAGTGAAACAAACCCTGTTATCGTATTGAACAACAATAGCCATATATCCTGTTATAGCATTCTCAATTGATTACGAGACTAAATTCAAACTTGATACATACAGATATTTGTTATTTTTTTGGAACAACGGATGACCGTTATTTCACTATTTGTGACTTGGTATCCTAATTTGCTATTATGACATAACAACTGAATAAATTTGAGGAAATATAAAGGAATTTCACTTCTAATTTTTTTAAATTCAGTCAGTTGGTCGACTGTGAATGCTTCACAAGTGTAAATATGGTCAAGGGTGTTGGGGTCGTGTGTTTATTGGTTCCAGTGAATAAAACGATAAGCCGTTGAACACGACAACCTTTTTATAGCATTCATACCAGATTACGGAACTACTGTTATTTTAAACGAGCGTCATTTGATTTGGTTTTCTTCCAATAATTATCTAATTCTGTTATGGCTTCGCCATTCAAGAGATTCCGCAGCGCTGTTCGACGCGTAGTGTCAGGTCGGTTCACTTTCTCTCTCACTCCCTCACTCACTCACCCACTCACTCACTCACTAACTCACTCACTCACTCACTCACTCACTCACTCACTCACTCACTCACTCACTCACTCACTCACTCACTCACTCACTCACTCACTCACTCACTCACTCACTCACTCACTCACTCACTCACTCACTCACTCACTCACTCACTCACTCACTCACTCACTCACTCACTCACTCACTCACTCACTCACTCACTCACTCACTCACTCACTCACTCACTCACTCACTCACTCACTCACTCACTCACTCACTCACTCACTCACTCACTCACTCACTCACTCACTCACTCACTCACTCACTCACTCACTCACTCACTCACTCACTCACTCACTCACTCACTCACTCACTCACCCACTCACTCACTCACTCACATTTCAGCCGGCGGCAAAAGCGGTCATCATGCGGAGCTAGTGGCGACGAAGAGTGACCCTTCAAAAGTGGCTATACCAGCCGGTTGGTTTAGTATGCTTGTATTATCAAGAGATTAAATTTGAATGCTCGCCAATTTTTGAAGTTTCTTTTTAAACGTTTGTCAAAAAGTACCATGAACTTTAGTCCAAAGTCCAGAAGAATGGTGCCAAATTAGAAGATTGAATCTGAAAAAATAAAATTTACTCACACAAAATGAAAAAAAACCGTCAAACTCAACAAAATTTGCAACAGAGTCCATTAAAAAAGAATGAAAACCGAATAGAAAAAGAAACAGCGTCCACTCTCATCAAAATACGATTTGCGTCTTTGGCCTCAAGATTTGACGTTTTGATCAATGCTTATGTGAGGGAAAGGGACCGTGTGAACCGTATTCTCTTGAGGTTTACCCTTGATGCTTCCACGCAGTCAATGATCAGATAAATAGTTGCAGAAAGCTTGATTGATTTTTTTTTCATTTTCATAACCTATCCGGAGTTTCCTATTATTCAGAAAGATTTGGCGCAAAGTTTGAATAAAAATCAAGTTTTTTTCGCAAGTTCATTTTTTTCTAGAAAAAAACGTTTCATGACATGAAGTGGTATTAGTGGCATGTATGTATGTAATGTAAATGATGCATAACAAGAAGCCTTAATCAATCTGTATGGTCTGTATAAATTGTTTATCTCATCATATTTCTTCTGTTCTCATGATATTTTCTCTCAAATTCAAACTGTGCGCCAAAACATTTTAAGAAAAACCCTGAAAATGAACGTAAAAATGGCGCGCATTCAAATCTAGCCCCCCCCCCCCCTAATCCGTGTTCCTCGCTGCCGGTCCGCATATCCGGGCACTGGCGGACGAGCTAATACTCCAAAGGAAGGGGAATTTCATCAAAGAGGGGGAATTTTTCAGTTTTCAGGTAGTTTTACCTACACCTTAAAGACTAAATTCAAATTTCTCAAATCGCCAAAGAGGGGGAATTTTACTTTTTCCACCCCTTCTCGTCCGCTAGTGTATCCTGTCCTGGTACACTGTCGAGCGAGTGCCTTCCTATCTTCTTGTGATACGTTCCTGAACAACGTGTAACTTGCGCCTGGCCAATATATGTATCATTAAACTTTGATCAGGGTACGTCTATTTAGCGAGTCCTTTCTCAGTTTTTATGTTACATTCAAGTTGCACAGCTTTGTTATACAAGAACTTTTACTAAGATTGTCTTTTTACCCCAAGAGTGCTCTGTTTATTTGTGGATGCAATCCCTAACAGCAGTGTATCATCGAACTTCCTAATCCTAACTATCAAATCAAAGAAAAAGCACTCATTCAAATCCAATCTCCTGATCAAATGAGACTGCTATCTATGAGAGTTTCGCTTGTTCCGGACCGTTTATCGGGGTACAGTCGGTGCAGCGGGTTATGTCTTGTAAAACTGTTACCATTCACATCCTAAAAATCCGTTTTCTCTGATTATAACGGGAATATGATGATGAAAATGGGTGGGGATATGGAATAGGGTCCGGCGCACCTTTTCAGCCAGCAAGAATATTTAAAAAGTCGTTCCTATTCATGAAACATCACCTTTACTACAAGTTTATGGTCCGTGTACGTTCTCATCATTTTTTCTGCCTCTGAAATTTTTTTTTTCAACTATCTGGCGAATTGAAAAGGTGCGCTAGATCCTATTCCATATCCCCACCAATTTTCATCACCATATTCCCGTTATAATCAGAGAAAAACGCAATTTTAGGATGTGAATGGCCAAAGTTTTACATGACATAACCCGCTGCACCGACTGTACATGTCTAGCAAGTCACTTCGTTTCTTCTTCTGCTACGTTCATGATAGCGTTCTGCCGAGGTAACTCTCAACCTACACACGTAATAAGGACAATCTCAGTATTCTAGTGATAAAAAAAATATATTTTTATGAAACTTTAGCTTCTAGTGAAGATGATGGCCCATAATCTACTAAGCACAAGTTAACTGTAAAACTGTATTATAAGAAGAACGGTTATATCCAGCCCCCCAAAAGTAACTGTTCACGTCGAAAACCATATGTGGGAACG
>OZ038445.1:7414989-7427489 GCA_964036265.1 Daptonema setosum
TTTAAAGCCCGTATGTTGTTTCTGCAAGCGAGAATATTGCCCAAAATGTCTGATAATGAAACATCAGACAATCAGTGTTAACACGCACATCAATCATCATCACCCCATGCTACAATGTGTTGAATTATGGTGTCAACCGAATTGAGAAGAGGCTAGTGATGTTTCATTATCAGACGTCTTGGGCACTTCTGCTTGCAGAAACAACATACGGGCTTTACCAGCCTGGGTTGGAACGCGCGCCTTTTTCGTGTACTTTGTAAAAGTTTCCGTATAATTTGAATTCAAACTTCACGCCAAGAATTTATTGTCTAACAATAAATTTTGGATAGCCTATATGTAAAAAATTTTGTTATCACTATTATTACTGAATACATTGAATATATATAAGTTCATTTTAAGGAACTCTTTTACAAGTGTCAAAAATAAAATTTCCTGAAAATTACTCGGTCTGGATTTCTTGTTTTCAAAAACTATTTTTAACTCATTATAGAATGACAAATTTACGTGCAAAAAGTTATCGTGTCTTAATTTTAGCTGTCGAAACCTAGAGTTTTCAAAAAACCATAATTTTCCATATAATGATTAGGTGAGATGAATATGAACTTGATTATCCGTTTTTCACACCATTAATACACTAGCGCATTGCACTAGCGGACGAGAAGGTCTGGGAAAAGTACATATGTGAAATCCCCTCTCTTTGGTGTTTTCAGAAAGAAAAAATTCACCCCTAAGGTGTAGTTTAGATGGCCTGATATAGTAGGTTTGACCTGAAAGCTGCCGTTTCCCCCTCTTTGACAAAATTCCCCTCCCTTTGAAGAATTAGCTCGTCCGCTAGTATAGGATTCTGGGTACTGTAATCACCGACCAAGGTTTCTTCTCACTCCCAAAAAATTTTAATTCCCCTCTCTTTGGCGTTTTCAAAAAGTAGTATTGTTTCCTAATTTTGAGGTTGAATGGCCGAAAAATGCCGATTCCCCCTCTTTGACGTCATTTCCCTCCCTTCCCTTAAGGAATTAGCTCGTCCACTAGTGTAGGATTGTTGAGTAATGTGATCATCGACTACCGTGTCTAGCAGTTGGCCTATCCAGGGTTTCTTCTTACTCAAAAAAGTTTTGGCGCGTTTTTTTTTATTCAAAACAGAGTTTGGCGCGCGTTCAAATTTTCATGGAATAACTTCACATGACACCGGAAAAACTGCGCCAGTTAAACTTGTTAATTACAGTTTTTTGTACTTGATGGGAAAGGTTACACAATTGACCGAATATCAAAAAACTTAATCTAGTGTCAATGTTTTTTTTCAGATTAGAAAGAGAAACACAAACTCTTAAGTTCTGAATTACATTAACTCGGAAATCAAAATGCCTAACAGAAAAAAGAGTGATTCGATACTCTTAAGGTTAATAGAAGTGGTAATACCCTCAATCACACTTCACTCACTCACTCACTCACTCACTCACTCACTCACTCACTCACTCACTCACTCACTCACTCACTCACTCACTCACTCACTCACTCACTCACTCACTCACTCACTCACTCACTCACTCACTCACTCACTCACTCACTCACTCACTCACTCACTCACTCACTCACTCACTCACTCACTCACTCACTCACTCACTCACTCACTCACTCACTCACTCACTCACTCACTCACTCACTCACTCACTCACTCACTCACTCACTCACTCACTCACTCACTCACTCACTCACTCACTCACTCACTCACTCACTCACTCACTCACTCACTCACTCACTCACTCACTCACTCACTCACTCACTCACTCAATCACTCACTCACTCACTCAATCACTCACTCACTCACTCACTCACTCACTCACTCACTCACTCACTCACTCACTCACTCACTCACTCACTCACTCACTCACTCACTCACTCACTCACTCACTCACTCACTCACTCACTCACTCACTCACTCACTCACTCACTCACTCACTCACTCACTCACTCACTCACTCACTCACTCACTCACTCACTCACTCACTCACTCACTCACTCACTCACTCACTCACTCACTCACTCACTCACTCACTCACTCACTCACTCACTCACTCACTCACTCACTCACTCACTCTTTACCTCACTCACTGCAGGCACTCGAGCGGCATGTCGCTACGGAGCAGCACCGCTAAACATGCGTTAGTTCATGTTTCATAATTTTATTTAAAATTTTCATAATTTTAATTAGTCATATTCTTTTCATCGTAAATCATCATTTATGGAGTAAAAGTATGCAGTAGTTAGCAGTACAAATTATACGTTACCGTGCCCGGGATCTTATTGAGAACCGGCAGGTTGGTCGGACAGATGGACTTAATTTAGGTAATATAACAAGTATTTATAAGTGTAACAGGTATTTATAAGTGTAACAGGCACTTAAGACTAACAGGTTTTTATTTATAAGTGTACCAATAACATATAGCATAAATGGAATTTCAAACTCTTTGACGGAAGAAGAAATTTGTGTTTCAAGGTGTTTGTAAAATTACCTGAGAACTTTCGGTTCCCGTTTTGAAAAGGATTCCTCATTAATGAAAGGTGGCTCGTCCGTCTAGGAGTCTAGGAGTCTAGGAGTCTATAAGTCTGGGAATCTAGGAGTCTAGAAGTCTATGAGTCTAGGAGTCTAGTATTCTATGAGTCTAGGAGTCTAGGAGTCTAGGAATCTAGGAGTCTGGGAGTCCAGTTCAGGAGTGACACATTTCTGTTATAAAACCCTTTGGCAGACAGTCCGAATACGATATAAAGGGCTACCTGGGATTCACGTGAAAAGTTGTAGTGTTAACTACTCCAACTTTGATCGTTAGCTGCATCAAGAGTAAGAGAAGGTGATGCATAACAGCCGGCTGTTCGACTCAACTCAAACCAACAGTGGCATGCTATAACATGCAATCATCATGAACAGTGGGTGTTACCCGGGTTGGACCAGTTAACGTATCATTTGTTCACTTGAATCCCAGGTAGCCTTTTTAAAAGAAATGTTGTCAGCATGATACTTGGACCGTGCTATAAGACATTACTCACGTTGGATTTATTTGAATGGGACAGGCTATCGACGCCTTATCGTGTAGAAGATTTATGACTCCCTATAAACAACGTTGAAATCGGTGGTTAGATCAGAACTCGGTTAAACGCAACGAACATTCAACCGTCGGAATCGTTCCATCTTCGTCAGACGGACTTCTGATTGAAATACACCGTAACTAATGAGCAAAACATAAATATGAAAACTGATGTTTCAGATGCTCCCGTACTTAAGGGAGCAAAGATCAAAATTTCTGGTTCCATTGAGAAGCTCAGTTGAAAAGCTTAAGAAGCTTAGATCATGTGAAAACCTCATGAACCAATTTAGCACTCTGTCAAATCGTTTTTGTTCCGTAGAGCCAATGGCACATAGACGTACGCATGTACCAGAGGTGCCCAAAGATCGAATTTCTGGTTCCATTGAAATATGTACCCCGAGCCCTCACTAGCGGACGAGCCAAACCTCCAAAGGGAGGGGAACTATGTCAAAGAGAGGGAATCGGCAGTTTTCAGGCCATTTACTCACACATTAGGGACCAAACTTAACTTTCTGAAACCGCCAAGGAGGGGGGAATTCCACTTTTCTCACCCCTCTCGTCCGCTAGTGCCCCGAGGCCTTACTAGCGGATGAGCGACGAATGAGCGGAATTCCCCCCTTTTACCAGCACCCAAAGTAGAATTTTTCACATAAAAGATGTTGGTGAAATGACTTCAGAACTGCTATTTCCCCCTCTCTTTGGGAATATTTCTCTACCTTGGGAGATCCGTCAGTGCCAACAACCCATATGTACATAACCGAAATATCTTATTGAGTGCTAACCAGTTACATGACGTATTTTATTAGGACGTAAATTGACCGATAGAGAAACTGTCATTATAGCTTGGTCAGGGTTTTTTTTATTATCAAAAACTGATTTTGCAGGTCGGTTACGCACTTATGCAATAAATTAACCGCAATTTTCGTACGTTTTTCAAACGCCATGTGAAAAAAGTATTTTTTTCTCGGCATTGTGAAAGCGCGCCAAAACAGATTTGAATTCCAACTGCGCGCCATAAAGTTTTTCGGCTAACAAGAAACCATGGATAGGCTATAGCCGTATGTTGTTGCTTTAGAGAAAAATGTTTGCCCAAATGACTGATAATGAAACATTAGTTGTCCAACTCAACTCAGTTGACACCATGGTTCAAGGTGAAACTTGGGGTGATGATGATTGCGGTACGTGTCATTGGTTGTCTGATATTCCGTTATCAGTCACATTAGCATATAACCTACCCTGAGTTTTTTGTTAGTTAAAAAAAATTTGCGCGCAGTTTAACGTCAGATTTGTTTTTGGCACGCTTTGAAATTTTTGAAAATGAAATCTTTTTCACAACATATTCTTTTGGACAACATATGGAAACTGCGCTTCATTCATTGCATACTGCGTTACCGATTCAAAAAAAATTAATTTTTGATAAAAAGAAACCCTGACCAAGCTATATTAGTTGTGGTTGAGGACAATACTGACTGGTTTATAGCTTATCCATAGTTCCCTGTTACCGAGAATATTTTCCAGGATTTGAGTTCAATTCTGATTTCGGCGCGCGGCTGGTTTGCTGCCAATGCCCGTCAGTTGATTTCACCTTTCTGGAACGCTGCGAAAACACCTGGATTATCTCATGGGGTAAATCTGATGTATTGTTGCATTATTTTATTATTGATATATAGTGTTCATGATATATAGTTGGCCCCAACTTTCTGTTACGGTATCAGTGTACCTTGTTGGCTTTCGTAGTGAAGTAGAATTCCGATTGTTTTGGGTGCCCTAGAACATGACCCAACACTTTTTCCATCTATCCCTGGCGGACGAGCTAATCCTCCAAAGGGAGGGAATTTGGTCAAAGAGGGGGGAATCTGGTGTTTCGAGGCTGTTTACCAATACTTTATATAACGAATTCACTTTTTGAAAACCCCAATGAGGGGGAATTCCACTTTCCCGCCCTTTCTCGTCCGCTAGTGCCCTCGACGGAACCGGGTGAATTCTATTCAGATGGGCGTTGGTTGGGTTGGTGCTTACCGTCCGATAAAAAGTACTGACGGCACGTCTCATCTCAAGGATTCGTCACTTTCCTGGTACATACAATGAATGGTTCATGTACCACGAAGCACTTTGGTAAACACTGCCGTGCGTCGTCCCCCCGAGGACCATCAGTATGATAATTCGGGGTCACGGTTACATCGGAATCATATTATTCTGATGTGTGTCCGAGTTTTGTGACACTTCGGGAACATTTTTCTGATTGGCATTATAGTCTATCCAGATTTCTTTGTCACTTGAAGAGTTTTTGGCGCACAACTTGAATTCAAACTGATTTTGGCGCGAGTTCAAACATTTGGTAGCACAGTCAAGGTGCACGTATCAGTATGATACTTCGAGGTCACGTTTACATCGGAATGGTATTATTATGATGTGTGTCCGAGTTTTGTGACACTTCGGGAACATTTTTCGGATTGGCATTATAGTCTATCCAGATTTCTTCGTCACTTGAAGAGTTTTTGGCGCACAACTTGAATTCAAACTGATTTTGGCGCGAGTTCAAACATTTGGTAGTAGTCAAGGTGCATGTATCAGTATGATACTTCGAGGTCACGTTTACATCGGAATGGTATTATTCTGATGTGTATGTCCGGTTCGGGACAGTTCGGGATCATTTTCTGATTAGCAACCAAGACGTACGCGTCAGTATGAAGTTAGGGTATCACGCATTAAGATGCGTAAGTTTACAGATGAAGCACATTGGTCTTTCAAACTTTGGGTCTCCAAGCGTCATAGCCTATCCAGGGTTATATGTATGTATGTAGCTTGGTCATGGTTTCTTGTTATCAAACATTAATTCTGCAGGTCGGTTACGCTACAATGAATTAAGCGCAATTTTCGTATGTTTTCCAAATGTTATTTAAAAGAACAAACGTACTCGTTTCTCGAAATTTTTCAAAACGCGCCAAAAACAGTTTTGAATTTGAACGGCTAACAAGAAACTCTGGATAGGCTATTACTGTTACGCAGAAAAGTTTCTGACGTGGAAGTTTGTTCCCAATTCATAACTGTTCCGATTTGACATGTTCTACTGTAGTTGGTGATTTCCGTCAATCACGTGCTGTCAGATTCCGGCATCGAAAATACACGTCTCCAAGGACCTGCCAACTGTACATTGCGTACATGAAAGCTTCTACAGTAACCCATTCTGTTCCAACAAGCACCATCGGAAGTGTACCATTGCCATGCCCGTATGTATTGACGAAATTCGTTCTATTTATGTACGTAATTTTCACCCAACATTTGGACAACATGCTAACATGCTATGTGTTTAATTAAGGAAGTTGTGCGAGTTAACGGGTTCATATAAATGATTTTTGATAACAATATACCATGGTCAAGCTGTATATGGTTCACAATGAGCCTGGTACATTGGAGTACCCTTGAACGGATGGCGTAAGTATTTCCGGATTCTAACAATAGTATGTACTTGGAGGCTTACTGAATAATTGAATAATAAATCTATCAGTTGAATCCACTGTGACTCAGTTTATGTGTATATCCAAGCTTTTTTTATGAAACGGAAACTGTGTATATTATTTTACAAAAAAAGTATTTTATAAATCATCCAGAGTTTCTTGTTACTTAGCTAACCTGAAACCTGAAACCTGAAACCTGAAACCTTAGCTAAATCTTCGTGCCCGAATTTTTTCTATTCGATTTTTCGCTGCGCTATAAGTTTTTTGATTTAAAAAAAACAGTTTTCACATAACTTTTAACAACATACATTTACATAATTTTAAATTTTGCTTTACTTATCCCGTACAAAAAAAAACACATTTTTAATTGCATTCCTCAATAAATATGACTTTTCGCTATTATACATACATACGAAGTACGAACGCTGTGCCGATTTCAATGCGCATTTCGTCAGGAGCACACTAGTTTTTTTAAATAACAAAGTATCCTGATCGCTTTTTTAAGTCGAGTTCTGAGATATTTTTAGTTCCGTCTTTGTCTCCGGACAGTTTGCAGTACTCGTACATATGATGGATAACCCTGGTATTGATAGGTCTGGAGGAACCCTACATACTGTATCTCTATCTCTATTGGTTTGGTTCTCAATGTGTGATAGCTTTCTGGTGTTGTCGAGGCAATTTTACAAAATCCAATAAATTCATTGAGTTTTTAATGATCATAAAAAGATTTAATTCTGATTTGAATATTTTTTTAGTTCCGTCTTTGTCTCATGACGCGTCGCAGTACTCGTATAGTCGAATTTTTTGGTTACGCCTTTTTTCGGGAACTTTTTTTGTGTAAAACCTTTCCCTCACCCAGAAATTGGCGGTCGAAAGCAGCAGTTTGGGTTGATGAAAAGGTTTTATACACAAAAAAGTTCCTAAAAATAGTCATAATCATCTATTTAAAAACTTTTCTGTGTGTAAAACCTTTTCATCAACCCCAAATTGCTGCTTTCGACCGCCGATTTCTGGGTGAGGGAAAGGTTTTACACCAAAAAAATTCCCCAAAAAAGGCGTAACCGAAAAATTCGACTATACATATGATGGATAACTGTGGTATTGATATATCGGGAGGAACCCTACATACTGTATGTATCTCTATTGGTTTGGTTCTCACTGTGTGGTATAGACGCTTTCGAGATTCTAGTGAAATATGAAGCACCATTTTTGGTCCGACCATGAAACCCAATTTTGTTAAAATTTAATGCAAGCAAAATCATACAAGGACAATACACAAATTCTATTTAATAAAAAAACATCATCTTATATATTAAAACTCCAATGTCCGCGTAGGTTTGTCCGCACGATGATTCGATATAAATATCAAAAGTGAAACGCTGAAAAACTCTTTCATGTAATTTTCATGCAGAATCGAGAAATTAATAATCATCATCACCTTCAATCATAAAAGTTGAGGAGATATTGTCATCGACACCCTCAAAGATGATTCCCTCTATTCACTGAACTGGAAATAGCAAAGGCCTTAACCAAAATTACCGCTAATTAAGGTCACGGATGCAAATGTTTACATTTTAATGTAAAAAAAAGCTTTGTAATTCTTTTCATCCACAGTCATCAACAGATTCCTTCACGGAAAAAATATTATGATCAATGTTAACGGAGATATGTTTGATCAAATAAAAAAACAGTACAAGTAGTTTCAGCGATATTCACTTCATCTGCGCTGTTCTCGGGTCGGGTCAAAAGTTGAAAATACCCTGTAGGTTTCCTACGGGAAGGGTAAAACATTACAATTCCTAATAGAAAAAAATAAAAGAGCTAATCAATCGTTTTTCCACGGGCTCTTTTTAGTGCTACAATGCTACAATTGAAGTAATTTTAAAATATTTATTATTTAGAAAATAATGTGAGAATTTAATCGAACGAGTGAGATTAATGTATTGTTATATCGGGTCGGATACTCATGTATAACACTACCCTACCCTAACATGACCCTATCAACGGGTCGGGTATAATTTATGAAAAACAGTAAGATCAGTTGTAAATTTTACGGGTGATAAACTTTTTCCTCGGGGTTTTCTCACTGTAATTATTTTAATAAAGTATTCTTTGAACAAACTTTTAACAGTCAACGGGTTCGGGTGACTTAAATTGAATTAAATATTTTTATGGTATTACATAAAACAGAGATCATCGGGTTCAGATATGAAACTTATGATTTCCTACAAACGGTCATTATTAAACTTGATCCTCCGTTGCCCTGCAACGGGTTTACCCTAGTAGCCCGTAAAACACCACTTTTTACACCGAACTCAGATGTTGGGCCACAAGCTAGTTCATTACTCTGCTGTTCTTTCGCGTGATTGGCTGAACATGGATGATGATGATTGGCCGGTTGAGTTGTGGCCCAATCACCATCACGCACGTTAGCCAAGTGTGTGGACCAAAAGGGAGTTTGATGTTTCATTGTCTGAGCGAAAATAGCACTTAAAATATTTCACTAGAATATCGAAAGCGTCTTTATAGCCCGAAAAAATATTTTTGTCGCATGTGTCATAATGTTTCACATGCGCCTGTCATAGAAAATACTGCGGGTCCTCCTGTCATATTAAAAAATCTGCAATTTTATAAAACCCAAAAAAACATAGTTTTTAGTAGTCCTAAAATAATTTAATTTTCATTGGAATCTGCTTTTCGGTTCAGTCTTAGTCAGAACACATCTCCGTACTCGTACATTTGATGGATTACTGAGCTATTGATAAAAAAATATATCGGAAGGAACCCTACATACTGTTTCTCTATTATTTTCGTTCTCACTGTGTGGTAGTTTTCTGCTGTTGCCGAGTCAATTTTACAAAACCTATTCAGATAATAGAGTTTTTAGTAGTCCTAAAATAATTTAATTTTCATTGGAATCTGATTTTCGGTTCAGTCCTAGTCAGAACACATCTCCGTACTCGTACATTTGATGGATTACTGAGCTATTGATAAAAAAATATATCGGAAGGAACCCTACATACTGTTTCTCTATTATTTTCGTTCTCACTGTGTGGTAGTTTTCTGCTGTTGTCCAGTCAATTTTACAAAACCTATTTGAATAATAAAGTTTTTAGTAGTCCTAAAATAATTTAAGTTTGATTGGAATATATTTTTTGGTTCAATCTCAGGATGGTTCGCAGTACTCGTACATATGATGGATTACCGTGGTATTGAAATGTCAGGCAGGACGAACCCTACATATCTCTATTGTTTTCGTTCTCACTTCTCAGTGTGTGGTCGTTTTTCGCTGTTCAGTCAAAGTGATTTCATGCGATAGCATAGCCATGAAAAATCATATTTTTCTGTTCTAATATGCTCCAATTTTTTACAAAAAATATTTCTCACTTGAGATTTCTACAACATATCTTGCGCTTACGTCGATAAATATGTAGGTGATAAGTGGTAATGGTTCCATTGATTGATAACAATGTACCTTGACAAGCTACTGTATGCCCTTCACTCCGACCCCTGGTGGGTCTTATAAATCAACCTGCCATCGGGCCCCTTATAGACCAAACACCTGAAATGAGCCAATTAGTAGCGTGATTTGCTGGTTTCGTGGTGCGATACCCTTGATTACAATGTTTGTTGGAACCATTGAGGAAAGAGATTACTAGACCAGATTGTTTGATTACCACCCATAGGGGTCTGGCTATTATGTACCAATTGGTCCTCATATACTGTATCAAAAACCACGGTTTTCGAATTCAAATTCAAAATTTATTCAAATGGCAAAGTTGGATACGAAATCACCGGACTCAAAATAACTCACGAATAAAAGAATCGTCTATAAACCAGTATAAACTTTATCACGTCTGACTCTGACCCCCAGGGGGTCTTTCGCCATGGACCTCAGATCTCTAAAGCCTAATCTAACAGACGCTAGGTAGGTACAATCTTACCTTATGTGATATTGTTTATTACATAATTACATAAACTGATTCCTGTCTTTAATTATCAAATCTGAAAATTACTTTAGACTGAAAAAATACAAACTTCCTTACCTGACTCAAAATGACTAAGGAATAAAGGAATCAACCACAAACCAGGACTGGCGGACGAGCTATGTAACCCTTCAAAGGGAGGGAATCTTCTCAGAGAGGGGAGGAATTGGCTAAAATTCGGCCATTTAACCCACATCTTAAGGAACCAATTCTAATTTATGAAATCGCCAAAGAGGGGGGAATTCCACATTTCCCACCCCTTCTCGTCCGCTAGTACAAACCAGTATAAACTTTGTCACGTCTGGCTCTGACCCCCAGGGGGTACTGCCATTGTGGCACTCGATTGACCTCAGATCCCTAAAGCCTAATCTAACAGACGATAGTTTGAACCATAAACCCTTATTTATGGTACAATTTTTTGCCCACACATGACGATTTATGCCATGTACGTGATGTGTCTTCCTGAATTTATAGCCACTGTTCTGGGACGAGTGTTCGCGAACTTTATAGAGGTTCCTGAGAATCTTGTGAATAGTTGGTGCGTTAACCTTAGGGAGCCTTCAGCCGGAGTTGCAAGTTATTTCGGAACTTTTCCGTAAACCTTTCCCTGTTTCGTTTCGACATTGACTTCTATTCTCTTCCTGTTTCGATTTCGAGAACGTTTCGGAATCAATTGTGACGTGGAACGGAAAAGTTCTCGGAAGGGTTTACGGAAAAGTTCCGAAATAAGTGGCAGTAGCGGAAGCCTCAGCTGAAACCGAGAAAATAGTAACTGAACATGATGATTGCATAGGACTGTTATTCTTGAGTCGAACTCGAACTTCTTGAGTCGAACTCGAACTTCTTGAGTCGAAGTTGAGTCGAACTCGAACAGCCAGATTTCAATCGTGCGTCTTCTCATTTACATATTTGATGCAGCATGTTCCATGGTTCAACCATGATGGTTGAAATAGAATATATGACGTTCCAAAAATAAATTTGAATCACTGGGAACCCTCGAATTTTGTGAATTTTTTAAGAATTGTTAGTTGGAAGTAACTTGTTGCGGCGAATTTGAAGAATCTGTAAACGTTAGAATACATATATCTTCCGGCAACTCTGCTCAGCTATCGTTACTAGTTTACCGACGTTGCCCGTTAGATTAACACGATGGTACGTTTACCGTATAATGTTAAACTTAAATGTTAAATTAAGTTAGTAATCTTAAACTTTTCAAATCTTAGTTTACTAACTCTAGTTTTTTGAAGTGAAAAATCAATAAACTATTTATTAAGAATAATTATTGAATAATGTTTACTGGAGCCAGCACACAAGCCAAGGAGCAACGACAAGGATGGCGACGACAGCGCAGCATGAGGTTGGTCGGGTCGGGTCGGGTCGGGTCGGGTCGGGTCAATCACTAGCGGATGCGAATGAGAGGAAAAAATGGAACTCTCACTCTTTGGCAGTTTAAAAAAATAGAGTTTCTTCCATGAGGTGTAGGTGAAATGGTCTGATTTCTGCTAATTCCCCCCTTCTTTGGGAAGATTCCACTCCCTTTGAAGAATTGGCCCGTCATCCGATACATCGATCAATTTCATGGGAGATAAATTTATATACGATCAAGTTATGTGAGTTGGTTTTATATGATTTCAACCGTGCTCGATAAGTACTCGTAATACGTCTGAAACGTTATGTTTTATTATATAAAAAAACGATGGTTAAAAATATCCGTTCATTAATGTGACATTTTAAAAATATCCGTTCAAGACATTTTCAAGCGAATTAACAGAAAAAGTCCGATTTAATAATAGTCATGTTTCCAGTGGGCAGTGACCAACCATTCGAATTTTACAGTTTAGCAGCTAATATAAATAGCGATGCACTATTTGTTTAGGATGTGTACATGTACAGTATGTAGTCGGAGTCTGGAGGATCAAAATCGAGAACTCGGATGTTGGATTTGTAAGTCAACGCGTTATAGCTTGGTCGACATG
>OZ038445.1:7432489-7439989 GCA_964036265.1 Daptonema setosum
TTTCAAGATAATTCTAGAAAATTTTTTGGGTTTTGGAAATTCGCCTCCCGACTCCCATTCGGTTGATCGATGATTAACCGTATTAGAGCCTTTACAGGGTTTCTTGTTACTCGAAAAGTAATCATAGTTTCTCTTCTTTTCTTGATTTTTTTATTCCTTATCGATTTGGTCTAATTGGAAATTAGGAAAAATTAATTAAAATTAATTTATCTTACAATTTTAGTTTTGTTATATAAAAAATTGCACTTCATAACATGATTATTCTGATTAGGATATTGCCATTCCCTGTGAATAACGATTAATACAATCTAGTCTTATTAAAATGCTCTATATAATTTGAGGCATTCCATTGATATTAATTTTCTTATTATATTTAATTATATTTTACCAGATTATTATCATTTGTAGGCTTGTAGCATTCATAATTGTTTTGAAGACTAAACTTGAGTGCGCGTTATTTTTCCCGGTAATTTGTAGGACTATTCCACGGGTCTGATTCATTTGAACCCACGTTCGATTGGACCCATGTTCGATTGGACCCATGTTCGATTGGACCCATGTTTGATTAGGTCCATGTTCAGTTGAACCCATGTTCGATTGGACCCATGTTCGATTGGACTCATGTTCGATTGGACCCATGTTCGATTGGACCCATGTTCGATTGGACCCATGTTCAATTGGACCCATGTTTGATTAGGTCCATGTTCAATTGAACCCATGTTCGATTGGACCCATGTTCGATTGGACCCATGTTCGATTGGACCCATGTTCGATTGGACCCATGTTCGATTGGACCCATGTTCGATTGGACCCATGTTCGATTATACCCATGTTCGAATTTACCCAAAATTGTGTGCAACGATTGAACCAATGTTTCTGACCAGATTTTAGCGTTTGGGCAAAGGTTAAATGAGCTTTTCACGGTTAAGTAAAAATTTCGAGCTATTTTAGATTCTTCTACAGATGTGTGTATTTTACAGCCTGTTCATGTATAAGAAAAGTCTTACGGTTCGACAAACGAGGGGGTTTCAAATTGAGTCTCATAAACAATTATGAATGTTATAGCCAAAACAATAACACCCCAAAATGTATGTTTTTATTATTTTATTTATGTTACGTTACAGTACGTGTTAGGAATATCGATTCAATTAATTATCATGCAGCAAACATTCGTCATAAAAATATTGCCGTATATAAAATCATGTCAAAGATAATGTTGCGATGAGGTAAAAAATGAGATAAATTATTATCGCCACAGTAAAAAATTCTTTTTTTTCATTTCGCCCATGCACCAAATGTTGGATTTACCAGAATCATTAAACTGTAGAATGATGGTTTTCGGATTGGATTTTGAATTTGGAGAAAATTTCGGAGAACTATGCAGAATATTAGTTTTTGTATGATCTTATGAATTTCATCTTTTTACTAATAATTTATGCAGATAAAAATTTGCATTCCCAACTTTTAATTGCATTCCACATTTGGTGCAAAGCCGGGGTGCTTTCAAAGTTCAAACGAAAAGGGAAAGATAAGCAAAATTACGGGAAACAATCACGAACGAATTTGTAAATTTTTGGGTTTTTGTTTTTTTTCAATCCACTTTCCTTCGGACTCTGAAACCACCTGGAATGAATAGAGCCTGCATGGTCATTAGCAATTGGATACACTAACGGACGAGAAGGGGAGAAAAAATTGGAATTTCCCTTCTGTGGCTTTTAAAAAAATTTGAATTTGTTCCCTAAGGTAAAAGTGCCTATTTTCTGCTAATTCCCTTTGGGAAGATTCCCCTCTTTGGCTCGCCCGCCACTGCAGTGATTAGATACACTACTTTCCGTTGATTTTTCATGTGGGGGGGGGGAATTTCACTTTTCCCACCCTTTCTCGTCCGCTAGTGCATCAAGAGTAGGGAAAATAACTAAATGCGTTCTAAAAGTACAAGCTTTTCATTAACCAGTATAATTAGTGAGCAATAAATGCAAAAGCGTAAGCGCACGCCACAATGGAAAGTTTCAGAATGCAAAATTAGGCAAAACACGAAAATATACAAAATACGGTGAAATGCAAAAAAAATACAAAAGACAAAATTTGCAAAATACAGAAATACGCGAACGGCAAAGTATATGCAGGAAATGCGAATTTGCATAGCACTAGTAAAATTTCATATATAATTATGCAGATAGAACAGGTATGCAAAAGTCGAAAAAAGCGCTCATCCGCATGAAGCTAAGTTACATGTACAGAAATGCTTATACCTTCCGGAATAAAACAGACAGCATTTAAAAGTCTGTCAATAAATAAACAATTGTCATATGACTAAAACAAAATGTTGTTTCTTCAATCAAAAACATTTCTCACAACAACTGAAAATGAAACTGTACAGAATTCAACACTGTCTGTCTGTCTGTCTGATGTTTCATTATCAGTCATTTTAAGGAATTATTTGTGTGTTATAGCCTAGCCACGGTTTCTTGTTACTCAAAATGTTTTTGGCGCGAAAACTTGAATTCAAAACCGCTTTTGACGCGCATTCAAATTTACGAGAAAATAATCGTCTTTAACTTGACTTTTGTATAACACATTGCATATGAGCGTAACGAGCCTACTGAAATAATTATTTATAACAAGATACTTTGGCTAAGCTATAATAAAAAAAATTGACTTTACCATGAAAGCATGCTTATCACAAACTCACGTCACTGCTATATTAACGGTCTCGGTCATTATTTGCTGCCATCTATTGACAGCAGACGGCTAAATTACATAACCTACGGCAAAAATTTACTATTTTTTTTAACAAAGGAATATTTCAGAAAAATATTTACTATAAAAATCAAAAAAATTTCCGTCTTGATGACACCCGATTCAGAAAAAAAATCATAATAACCCAATATTCACTCAACATAAAAAAATTAATGTAAAAAAAACAAAAAACAAATTTTTATTCGCACCATAGTAATTTACTATTAAAACCACAAACTTGCGTCTCGGCGGCACTCGTTCATGAACCGATTACAATTTTGCGTTACAAAAAAAGCGTATTTAATTGTTTTTTTAATGTCAAAAAATGTTTATTTACAATGTAAATCACAAATTCACAATGTAACTTTCCGCACACGAGCCCACCAATCGATGCCATCGATTGACAGCGTTTTTTCGTTTTTACTCCAATAGCCGTTGGCAGAAAAAAGCAAAAGAAACAAAAAACATAACGAAAAAAAACAAAAAAAACAAAAAAATTACAAAAAAGGTCAAAAATCACCAAAAAACTAACGTGACGCAAATGAGTGATTCAATATGTAAGTTACAATAAAAATTTTTCGTAAACAAAGAAAAATACGCAACTTTTATATTTTACAATATCAAAATCACAAACTCACAATGTTGACTTTCCGCCTCGGCGGCACCCGCGCCATTATTGAAAATGAATGAAAAAAACACTAAAAAAAACAAAAGTGAATAAAAATGTTTTATGAACTTTTTTTCATCGAACCATTAGTAAATAAAAAAAACACGAAAATAAAAAATAAACGAGATATTATTGTTATAAAACTCATTATTATTTTTATCACAAACTCATAATGTTGACTTTCCGCCTCGGCGGCACCCGTGTTATGAATCGATGTTATCGATTGACGGCGTTTTTTTTCCGTTTTTACTCCAATAGCCGTTGACAACAAAAAAACCGCAAAAAAACCGCAAAAAACCTAATGGACAGAAAAATGTTTTTCTAAAAATAAATAAATAAAATACTAAAAAAAAGAATTTATTATGAAAATCATAACTAAAAAATTCAAAAAAAACTTAAAGGTGTGTCGCAAATGAGTAATTCAATGTGTAAGTCACAACATTAAGAAACAATTCTTAACCAAAAAACGAACAAAAATACGCAAATTTTATATATTACAATATTAAAATCACAAACTCACAATGTTGACTTTCCGCCTCGGCGGCACCCGAGCCATGAATCGATGCCATCGATTGACCGCGTTACGACGTTTGGCCAACAACGCCTCCTTGACCTGGCAATCACTCTGAATTACAAGGTACCAATGAATAAAATTAATTATAATTATTAAATTGATTCCATTTTTTACTAATAATCTAGTGAAAAAACTAAGCTACGGTCAAATGATTAGGAGACTGATGTTGGAGTTAATTTTCAAGTTTTTTGTTCTTATCGATGAACACACTGCAACGTGATCGATCAACCAGCAGTTTTTATGTCTGCGCAAAATCAAAAATAGAACAGCTTTTAATCATAAATCAAATCATAAATCAAAAGCCTCCTAATCACTTGAGAGCGCTATGAACTGATTAATGAATGGTGTATAAAATAAAATACTAAAATAAAAAATAACGTATCTGCATGAGTAAAAAAGACTAGAATATAATAGATCTGTACCAAACGTGCAAACTATTTGCTAGCCACTACTTTTGTGAACAAAAACATATGAAGTTGTTTCTCAATTGCAACTAGTTTTTTTACAAAATGAATTATTCCGACAACTAAATTTTTGTAACGGACGAAACGATCTATAACTGAGGTTCGAATTAAATCGCGACAAAAGCGACAAATTCACGGCTTTTTTGTAAAACTCTTGCCACACACCTTAAATTCAATAGTTGAAATTATTGTACCTGGCAAACATGTTACAAAAAAACAAACATGTCCCGACAATGTCCCGGATAACTGTCGTGAATTATTCGAACCTCAGTTATATCACCACGAGCTTTCGTGATACATGTTACACTGAACTTTTTACTCTATACCATACCACATTCTATGTGGAAATAAAATAGTTATATAATCTTAATACGAAGCTCCCCGTGTAGATAACTGTCGTGAATTATTCGAACCTCAGTTATATCACCACGAGCTTTCGTGATACATGTTACACTGAACTTTTTACTCTATACCATACCACATTCTATGTGGAAATAAAATAGTTATATAATCTTAATACGAAGCTCCCCGTGTAGATAACTGTCGTGAATTATTCGAACCTCAGTTATATCACCACGAGCTTTCGTGATACATGTTACACTGAACTTTTTACTCTATACCATACCACATTCTATGTGGAAATAAAATAGTTATATAATCTTAATACGAAGCTCCCCGTGTAGATAACTGTCGTGAATTATTCGAACCTCAGTTATATCACCACGAGCTTTCGTGATACATGTTACACTGAACTTTTTACTCTATACCATACCACATTCTATGTGGAAATAAAATAGTTATATAATCTTAATACGAAGCTCCCCGTCAAGGGTAGGCCGCTAGGCCTAACCCTTAATATGGTTCGATAGAGATAAGCTTTTTTGCGAGTATCTCGATCTAGCCTCTTCGTATCGACTTCTAGTCTGTTCCATCGGTTTTCTCGTGCGATTCTGCATCTTTTTGGCTATTTCTAACCCGGTAGGGATGAATTTTCATTTTTCAGGTCCAAAAACGATGAAAATGCGATTTTCCGTTTTTTTTTTCTCCACCCAAAACGCTGTATGGAAACTGGGTAAGACCTGTAAAGCTGAAAATTGGTATCTAGGTCAACTTTCAGCATAGAAAACGATTATCAAACTGTCCCGGGGATCGAACAAATATTTGCATATTTTTTCGGGGGTTTTATGAAAAAAATGTCAAAAATCGCAGGCAAAATGAAGAAAGAATCGTTGTATGAGCGATAGAGTGGTCCGATCAAACTGAAATTTCAACTGGATTTGTATCACACATGTGTGAACCGGATCCGCTATTCTATATATCATTCTACTCAAAAACACAAAAAGCGCATAGGGTCAAGTGAGAAAAAAAATTTGAGAAAATTTTCACAAAAGCTCTATTACTCAAAATAAGCTCATCGAATGGCCTCAAAAACTAGCCTATCAAATGTGAAATCAAATTTCATTATAACCTCTCTTTGAAGCATTTTTTGATAAAATCATCGTACTTTGACAAAAACTCGAAGAAACTGATGTAGAAAGTTTTAACGTTTTTGACGATTTTTGCTCTTTTGAAAGTCAGATTATTTCAAGATTCAAAGCCTTGAGACCCATTGTATTATCTGAATGCCTTGTATGACTAAAGCTGTATCGAATACAGAAAAGATGATTCTCTGCGTATTCTCAAAAAAATATTTATGAGCCGCCAAAAACCGGTGAAAATTCAAGTTCACTTATTCACGCTGTTTCAGCCACATTGGATTCCAAAATTTTTATTTATACAAGAACCGGAATAACTTCATTTCCACAGGAGGTCTAGAGAGAGTACATTTCTAATAAATTATTTTTTTTAAACTTGATCAGTCCCTTTAAATAAATTTTTATGATCCGTCAAAATGTACAGAAATAAAGAAAAAAGGGGCAAAAAAATTTTTCAAGTAATTTTTTTTCTTTATTTCTAGACGTGTACCAGCATCAATAAAACACATCAAAACCTTATTATGAAGCTTCTGGAAGTAAGGGAATAAAATTCAAGAGTCACTTGGTACATAGCGTCCGCTGTTAAGTACAGCTCGGCGCTAACCTAATAATAGTCAAGTTTTGAAGCTATTTTCACACTAGATAAAATGATAAATTTATGATTTGAAACTAGGTTTGATGTAGCAAATCAACTTTAAAAAAAATTTTCGTCAAGGTAGTCAAGTGGATAGTGGGTTCGCAAGTTAAACGAGTGGTGCTGGGTTCAAAACCCCTGAAAATCTAAAACAACGAAAGTGTTAATTTGTTTTATTTTTGATTTTATATACTTCTCCCGAACTTCAAGTGTCTATGTTAGATATAATAAGGCAGCTTTTAACTCTCTACAGCAAATTACTATTCCAGGGATTTTTTCATCATTATGGCAATTATGTAATGGCTCCTTTTACAAGGAAAAATTGAAGGGGGCTCGCGAACGATCACTGTTCACAAATACTATTGTCATTCAATATTGGAAAATCTAAAGTTATAAAAAGGCAGAAGTAGATGAATCTTATGAAAAATTTTCAACTCATAGAGCATTTTTGTTACATCAGCACATGTATTTAGTCTACATACTGTAGGTGTGGTTTGTTCACACATAAAAAAGTTAGAGACAAGCAACTAAAAATGCCCTGAAGGCATGGGGAGTAACGAATATGGTTCGATCCTGGCTATTCCAATCGTGAAAAAGTATGAGACAAGAAATTTTAATCTCATATTTTAAATAGTCTGATCGTGAAAAAGCAGGAAACAAGATTTGCGATGAATCACGAAAAAAGTTTGTACTTCATCAAGTCAAGAATCAAACCAAATTACACGAAACATATTTGGAACTTTTCGGTGAAAACCAAATCCCCTTCATTTCGTCTAGCTCGTTGTGAGCATGAGCATTTCACTTCGGTTTGTGTGACACGAAACTTTTTTATTTCATTTCCTTCAATAATTATGGTTTTGATAATATTATCCATTTATGTTAATATGTTTTTATAAAAGATATTTATGTTTAAAATTGAGTACCAGCATTTTGAATAAGGATAAATG
>OZ038445.1:7444989-7452857 GCA_964036265.1 Daptonema setosum
TTTTTGCACTTTATATAGTTTTGCCATGTTTCCTATTTCTAAAAAACAATTTTACACTTTTTATTTTTACACTGTAAACACAGATATGAAAAGGGACTGCTTCAAACAAGAATCATGAAGTAATGGGGGTAGGGAACCCATGAATGTTTCATTTTCGTCGAGACAATTTCCGCCTGTTTTTGATGTCGCGTCTGTTCTCTATAGCGTAACGAAACCGAACGAAAGCATCGTCTGCAGAAAGAAAGGCTGACAGAATGACTGATTGACTGACTGACTGAACCGGATGAGCCACAGACAAACGGACGGACGAAATGTCGGTACTACATACTACTCAGTGCTGAGCAACTATTGGAATGACTGACTGACTGATTGATTGATTGATTGATTGATTGACTGATTGTTTGATTGATCTGCACTGATTGATTAACAGGTAAACTGACATTGACTGAAAAAAAATATAATGTGTGGACTAATTTGTAGGACGAACTAGAACTGTTCATTCCTGTAATCACTACTTATCACCACTATACCACCCATATATGTAGTGGTGGTTCCATGATATCTCTAACGGGATAAAAAATGATTTATTTAGGACGATGAGAAATGATAGACAACGACTGACTGATTGATAGATTGATCGAGTGATTGATTGATTGAACTGATTTTCTGACAGAAAAACAGACATTAACAAAAAAAAATATTTTGATAGCAAATTTATTTGAAATCCCGCCGGCAATAACTCCAGTATGGAAATTAATTTACAGAACAATCTGTAATTCGCACCAATACCACCCACATGGCGCCATCATGTCTCTATTAGCAGGTTGAAAATATGATTCATTATGGAGCGTTTTTCATTTGACAGATAGACAGCGACTGACTGACCGACTGATTGATTGATTGACTGATTGAGCTGAACTGATGGATAAACACACAAACTGACATTGATCGAAAAAATAATAACTTCTTTGATAACAAATTTATTTGAAATCACGCCGACAAATAACTACAGTATGGGACTTAATTTACAGAATAAAACTTGAAGTCCCATGACACATACCACCCAGATGTGAGTGAGTGGTGGCTCCATCATGTCTCTATTAGTAGGTTGAAACTATGATTTATAATGGAGCGTTTCCCATATGACAGACAAGTGAGAGACACCGATTGACTGACCGACTGATAGACTGATTGATCGACTGATTGATGGATTGATTGATTGAACTGAACTGATAGACTAACAGAAAAACTGACAATGACAGAATTTTTTTATTACTTTGAAAACAAATTCATTTGAAATCTGCAAAGACAAAATACAAAAACCGCCGAAAAAATCTACAGCATGGAATTAGTTTACAATTAGGATTTAGGCATTTGTATTTGAACTTGCAATCAAAGGAAAATGCTACATGTATATCACAAAAAACTATGGTGTTTAGTAATGCTTGCACCAGCACATGCATAACTTTTTGCTCGTGCTGTGGTAAATAATTAATCATTTACAACACGCATATTGCAATTTCTCAAATGGAACCGGCCTTCTACATAGTTCTATATTGAATAATTGAATGTTGTGTTAAAAACTTTCTCGATTAAAAGAGATTTTATTATTGATTAAAAAACATTGAAATAAGAATATGAATTTCGTCTTGATTTCTACTGATTATGCTAGAATCTCGAAATCGTCTTCATATTAAGTCATATTGCATGTTAGGTTAACATTACAATTTATGTGGTTCTTTACTGAAATTCGAGTTAAAACATGCTTGAATACGATAGTATTTATTATTGATTAAAATTTGAATTTTATATTGAGATTTTATATTGAAATAGGAATATGAATTTCGCCTGGCAAATGAAATAGGCTGAACAGTCTGGAATGTCGTTTTCTAGAATGTCGAAAATGGCTTTACTTTGAGTCAAATTGCATGATAGGTTAGTTGTAGATAGCAAAGGCATTAGCGAATAACATCGACGACATGGTTTTACGAAAATGTCGTGGCACCACCAGGGTGGTATGATTCCGCTGAACATGCTATATAACCTTCAGAGTTTGTTGTTACTCTGAAATATGTTGGCGCGCAGTTTGAATTCAAAACTGCTTGGGGCGCGCTTTCTGATTGACTCACAGATTTTTATCTAAGGGCTGGTGATATTATTGACTGAATAAATGATATAAAACAATTGGCATGCTTAACTGGTTTTTAGAGAGACACACAGACAACAGAGAGACTTACAGGCTGACAGAGAGACAGACAGACTGACTGACTGACTGACTGACTGACTGACTGACTGACTAAACTGACTGACTGACTGACTGACTGACTGACTGACTGACTAACTGACTGACTGACTGACTGACTGACTGACTGACTGACTGACTGACTGACTGACTGACTGACTGACTGACTGACTGACTGACTGACTGACTGACTGACTGACTGACTGACTGACTGACTGACTGACTGACTGACTGACTGACTGACTGACTGACTGACTGACTGACTGACTGACTGACTGACTGACTGACTGACTGACTGACTGACTGACTGACTGACTGACTGACTGACTGACTGACTGACTGACTGACTGACTGACTGACTGACTGACTGACTGACTGACTGACTGACTGACTGACTGACTGACTGACTGACTGACTGACTGACTGACTGACTGACTGACTGACTGACTGACTGACTGACTGACTGACTGACTGACTGACTGACTGACTGACTGACTGACTGACTGACTGACTGACTGACTGACTGACTGACTGACTGACTGACTGACTGACTGACTGACTGACTGACTGACTGACTGACTGACTGACTGACTGACTGACTGACTGACTGACTGACTGACTGACTGACTGACTGACTGACTGACTGACTGACTGACTGACGGACTGACTAACTGAATGACTGACTGACTGACTGACTGACTGACTGACTGACTAGAAATCTGTAACATGATGACTGGAATGACTGGTAAACTGACTGACGAAATGTCAATAATACCACCCATATTGTGCTGGATTTAGTAATATGTATTCATGATGAAATGAAACTATGATTGAGTATAGAAAGAGTCCACCGATTATAGTTTTTATTCTACATAATTAATTTTTTTATGAAAAAATTAACAACAATAATTTTGTTTCTATAGTTTTCAATCAGTAGTTTTAAACACTAATGGATGTACTATTCAATAAGAACTTTGACCAAGCGATAGAGCACGGAAGAAAAACATCTCTTGACACTGTAAAACCATTCACGGCCAAAATCGTACACAATGAATGAGGGTTTCATAAAATCATGATTCATGAAACCATTTCGCAGAAACATTACGTCATGATTAAAATTTCCCGACTTTTTGTGGTAAAATTTCCCTGTAAATCCTCAACAACAACGAAAAAACACAATGGATTATAAAGCTTGGTTAGGGTTTCATGTTTTCTAAACAATTATTTTCATGAACCGGTTTCGCTCTTACACAATAAAAAAAATCGGCACAACTTTCTTTTGGATGTGCACCTTTTTCAAAATTCAAACGCGCGCCAAACGCACATTTGAATTTAAATTGTGCGCCAAAACGTTCTGAGTAACAAGAAGGCCTGAATAGACTATAACTGAAAAGATCTGGTCAACCATTGGGACACTGTTGGAACGATTTTCAAGTAAGATATAGCGGAATGGGAAGGGAAGAGATAATGGACATGGTGATATATGGGCATGTCAATATGACGTTAACGTTCATAATTGATTAGGCGAGCGAAATTTTTGAATGCGCGCCCTTTTATACAAGATTGAAAACGGACTATACAGGCTTTCTTGTGATCGCACCGAAATTTTTTTGCGTACCAAAACGATCGGGGTAAAAACTTTGCAGTATATCGTATCCAGAGTTTCTTGTTAGTTAAAAACCGTTTTGGCGCGCATTTTGAATTCAAATCTACTTTTAGCAAGCGTTCGGATTTTCAAGAAATAAAATATGTTTTTACTCAACATTTGTGAAACCTACTAACACTGCGCTTGATTCATTGCCATTGTGCGTATTGGGTTCCTTGGAACAATATGAAAAAAATCACAAGATACCTTTGTCAAACTATAACGAATAACTTTCTAACTATAACGAATAACTTTCTAACTATAACGAATAACTTTCTAACTATAACGAATAACTTTCTAACTATAACGAATAACTTTCTAACTATAACGAATAACTTTCTAACTATAACGAGAAACTCTGACTGAACTTTATTAAAAATCATTGCTGCGGTCTTCACAGGCGCCCAAGAAACCTTGTATAAGCTATAAGCTATAATGGAATGATGGAATAGACATTGTGATTTATGAATGTGACAACTTGGCGTTAAATGGTTCATAATTGATTAGTTGACTACAACTTTCAAAGCACGTCTTTTCAGCTTTCCATTTTACGAAGTTTTCCTTAGTGTTTTTCACATACGTGGACTATAAATGAAGAAAAACCCCATAGTCTATCCAACGTTTCATGTTACTCAGAAAGTTTTCAGTGCGCAGTTTGATTGAAATTTCCGGAAAACAATATTTTCTACATTTCACTTGCCAAAATCATAATCATTTTATATGTGGTAACCGATTTGAAGAAATGGAGTTCAGTAACAAGATACTCTGAACAAGCTATACAAACATTTTGTCAGACAATGAAATAAAGACATTGTATAAAGACATTGCTGACTGGGTGGGCAATGGCACATACTTTGGGCCTGATTCCATTAAAGGGTTGCCATAAATTGGAGTCAGTTAACGATGTATTACAGTGTATCAAAGACCATTTCGGGAAATTGATGGTTACCACCATATGTAGATGCCTCGTATTTGGTTATACAGTAAGTAAAACATAAGCTCGGTTCTCGACCACTGAATCACGCTGAGTAAGATTCTTCTTAATTAGTGTATTGAGAATCAGGTTTTGACCCTTCTAGAACGTGGTCTGTGAAATCCAGAATCTGGTTCTGGTTATGCCAGAACGTGATTCTCAACTTCATTGGGTTTCGCGTTCCTAACACATTTTTTATAATAATTCATGAAGCCCATAGATTCCAGCTTGTCCATCTAATGAAACATCAGGATCAGTTCATAAATGATCTGCTTTTTTACTAGATTCCCGAAATAGTCTTTATACAATGGTTTGTGAAAAATTAAACGATAATCATTGGCGTTAAAAAAGTCACATGCATGGAAAAAGAAAAAACACCGAAAATGGCGCGCATTCAAATTTCAAATGTAGTGTCTTAATTAACTCAAAATAATAGATACTGTATGTATACAATAATATAGCAGACAATGAAGCAATGAAGCATTTTAACAATGATATACATAGTCTAAAGAATCTACTGACTGGGTGGGCAATGGTACATACATACATACTGTACTTGGTCCTGATTCCATTAAATCGTTGCCATAAATTGGAGTCGGTTAACAATGTATTACAGTGTATCAAAGATCATTTAGAGATTCTGTTAGCTTCTACAGTAGATTCCAGATTTTTCAGCTTGCGAAACATCATCTCATGAAAGATCTCTTGTTTACTACACATTGTAGATACATACTGTAGATTCCTGAAACAGTCTTCATATAAATGCTTGGTTAAAATCCACTGACGTTTTTGACACTGTTTTTGCTTGCAGAAATAACATATGGGTTATACAACATTATGCATGCAAATGAAGCAATGGAACAATGAAGTTGTCTAAAGACATTGCTGACTGGGTGGGCAGTGGTTTGATACTGATTCGATTGAACCGTTGACATAAATTGGAGTCAGTTAACAATGTATTACCACCATGTATTAAAGACCATTTGCAGATTCTGTTAGTTAACGTACAGTACAGCTTGTCCAGCTCGTGAAACATCACCATCTGATGAACGAATGAGAAGAGAAAGTCGGGAAATGGGTCTTGTTTCCGATAAATGTTGGCCATAAATGAGAATTTCCAATGTCCTTATACCCTCGCAGATTGTTTTGTCAAGTCACAATCAAGTTTTCGAGTAGAAAAACTTCTTTCACATGACATTTGGAAAATATTACGAACAATGCATTGTATACACTTTACTTTATAACAGGTCCCAATAATAATTTTTTCATAACAAGATACCCTGACTAAGCTACAGTACAGAAAACCCGTATGTTAATTCTGCAAGGAAATATTGCCCAAGACGTCTGATAATGAAACATCACTAGCCTCAACTCAACTCGGTTGACACCATAGTTCAACACGGTATAGCATGGGGTGATGATGATTGGCGTGTGTGTTAACACTGATTGGGTGTTGTTTTATTATCAGACGTTGGGGCAATAATTTGGCTTGCAGAAGCAACAAACGAGCAAATCAGCTGAACAGGTCCCTCCCAATAACACTTTCTTTTAACAAGATACTCTCTGACTGAGCTGCATGCATCTGCAAACATCAGAATACAGCCTCGAGTAGATAGCCGCAATCACGGCCGGACGAGTTAATCCTCTAAAAGGAGGATAATTTTGTCAAAAAGGGGCAATTTCCAGCTTTAAGCCATTTTACATACACCTTAGGGAACCAATTCTATTTTTTGAAAACGCCAAAGAGAGGGGGAATTCCACTTTCCCACCTCTCATGTCCGCTAGTGGCCGCATTCAAAGTCGTCTTGACTTGGGAAAATCTTTTAGAGCAAGAAAACTCGAATTTGTCCAGCAAGTTCGTAAAAAAAAAACCGGAACAAAGCTTAATTTCGTGTGTTTCATGCTTCAAATAATGAAGTTTGTAACGGAAAACTTAACGTGCCGCTGGTTCGTGAAACTTCCGACTACCGATAACGAGTAACAAGTCAGTCTGTCAGTCAGTCAGTCAGTCTGTCAATCAGTCAATCAGTCAGTCAGTCAGTCAGTCAGTCAGTCAGTCAGTCAGTCAGTCAGTCAGTCAGTCAGTCAGTCAATCAGTCAGTCAATCAGTCAATCAGTCAGTCAGTCAGTCCGTCAGTGAGTCAGTCAGTGAGTCAGTCAGGCAGTCAGTCAGTCAGTCAGTCAGTCAGTCAGTCAGTCAGTCAGTAGTCTGTCAGGCCGTCAGTTTCTGGAAATATCAACAATCATATTGGAAGCGAATAGAACAATCATAACAAAGTCATGCGGCAAAGACCATTATCTTCAGCACTAGCGGAACCGAAGGGGAGGGAAAAATGGAATTCCCCTCTCTAAGGTTCCAAAAAGTATAGGTTGTTCCTTAGGTTGTAAGTAAAATGAACTTATTTCTGCTAATTCCCACTCTTTGGAGAGATTCCCCTCCCTTTGGAGATTTGACTCGTCCGCCAGTGATCTTCAGAACTTCATTCAGAAAGCGGCCGTCACTTTTATAGCTCACACTGACCATGCCCATGAAGCTGACTGACTGACTGACTGACTGACTGACTGACTGACTGACTGACTGACTGACTGACTGACTGACTGACTGACTGACTGACTGACTGACTGACTGACTGACTGACTGACTGACTGAAGGACTGACTGACTGACGGACTGATTGACTGACTGACTGACGACTGACTGACTGACTAGACTGACTGACTGACTGACTGACTGACTGACTGACTGACTGACTGACTGACTGACTGACTGACTGACTGACTGACCGACTGACTGAAGGACTGACTGACTGACGGACTGACTGACTGACTGACTGACTGACTGACTGACTGACTGACTGACTGACTGACTGACTGACTGACTGACTGACTGACTGACTGACTGACTGGACTGACTGACCGACTGACTGACTGACTGACTGATTGACTGACTGACTGATGACTGACTGATTGACTGATTGAGTGACTGAATGACTGACTGACTGACTGACT
>OZ038445.1:7453057-7470557 GCA_964036265.1 Daptonema setosum
GTATGTAAAATCGCACGAGAAAACCGATGGAAAAGACTAGAAATCAATACAATGAGGCTAGATCGAGATACCCGCAAAAAAGCTAATCTTAATCGAACCATATTAAGAGTTCGGCCTAGCTGCCGACCCTTGATATTGCATATGACCCCACCAACCGAATCGAGCGCTCGTTGTTTCTTCCGCCCCGAAACCCATGTACTGAAACGGAACAGATAACATTACAATAATAAAAATCCCATGGTGCGGAGTCAGGTACAGTAAGGAAATCAGGACCTTTATTTCTAAGTAAAATAACATAACTTAACATGACATTTAATAAAATAACATAACATAACACAACAGAACAGAACATAGAAAAAAACATAAACTAACATAACATAATATAATATAATATAACATAACAAAACATAACATAACATGAAGTACCTTGGCATAAAACTGGTCGTAAGTGGACAAGGGTTGTTGGCCTGTTTTCGGCCATAACAAATCGTTGCAAGTACTGCTGAATCCACTGACATGCAGCTGAAACCCGCGTACCATATTGGAATGGTGCGGAGTCAGATACAGTAAGGAGATCGGACACAGCCACAGGAAAAGGAGCATGGCCAGTGTTTGTCGGGAGGACCATCGCTGCATTTAGAATGTCAGTCAGTCAGTCAGTTAGTCAGCTAGTCAGTCGGTCAGTCAGACAGTCCGTCAGTCTATCTGTCAGTCAGTCTATCCGTCCGTCCGTCAGTCAGTCAGTCAGTCAGTCAGTCAGTCAGTCAGTCAGTCAGTCAGTCAGTCAGTCAGTCAGTCAGTCAGTCTGTAAGTCAGTCAGTCAGTCAATCAGTCAGTCAGTCAGACCTCATATGTTTGGGTACTGAATTCGAATTTGGCGCAAACTTTATTTTTCATTACTGACTGACTGAATAACTGACTGATTCACTGAATGACTAACGTCACCACTTTGTAGAAAACTAGTATAGGTCATAACAGAGAGACGGTTAAGCCCAATTAAAACGAGGTGAATCCCGGTAATCACAGCTGTAATGGTCAATAAGTTAGTCAGTCAGTGAGTTAGTCAGTCAGTGAATCAGTCAGTGAGCCAGTCAGTGAGTGAGTCAGTCAATCAGTCAGTCAGTCAGTCAGTCAGTCAATCAGTCAGTCAGTCAGTCAGTCAGTCAGACATATAGTCAGACCAACTTCCAACAATCAGGTGACAAGTGATCAGTCGGAGCACGGTAATTTCCACTGATGAGGGATTCACCACCCATCGACGAATCTGAAATGCCTTCTAATTTAATATGGGAGACTAAAATTTCAATTTAAGACCTTTTTCTACAAGAATTACATTATTACTTTGCGGTGTTCTGCCTAAAAGGCCTACAAAGCGGACAATACAAAAGGCTAAAACTGTAACATAAACCTGAACAGGTTCTGCGTATGAAGTAATCTCAAAATGTATCATCTGACAGCAGTAGCTCAGTAAGTCACTGCCGGCTGCGGACAGGAGCACGTAACGTATGCTGAAACATCAGGTTTTACATCAGGAACGTTCATTCATTTCAAGCAAAACATAACATAACAAAAACATGCTGAACGAAAAATAACAAGGCATAACATAACATAACATGACATAACATAACATAACCTACCATAAGATAACATACGTAACATAACTTTAATTAATATAACAGAGCATTTAATAATATAACATAAAATATCATAACACAACATAGCATAACATAACATAACATAACATAGCATATCACTGTTGGTTACTTACACTTGCTATCAAGTTTATACATGCTTGCATTTAACCAAGGCAGAAATGCTGAACGAATGAAATGAAAAAATTTAAATATCATAACATAACATAACAAACCTGGGTGAGAACACTGATTCACTGTTGGTTATGATCAATGTTAATATAAAGTATACCATGGACAGGCCGATACAGAACAATGTTATTACAGGCGATGCGACCAGTTGCGAGTAGCCGGTACCTGGTAGGCCGAGTGTGGCGAGGGTGCACCTCTGACGGTACGTGTATCGTCGTGGTCTCGTTCTGAAAATTTATAACGTACCGTGAGAACATGAGGGAAGTCAGCCGTAGAAAAAAATCTGTGAAAACCTGTTAATAAAGAGCGAGCTTCCGTTGAACGCCGAACGGTTCCTGAAATGGAGACTGATTAATTTATCTGACTACGTGATTCGCCGGCATCCATTTAAATTTGACTGAATTTAAACGTTGTCTATTACAATATTTCCATTCCCATCAAATACTGTATTTCGCAGCACGCAATTAAATAACTACGACCAGGTTTACTATAAACAGTGCATGATACTACTGGATGCTATATTAAAACATGAAAATTCACTTTTAGCCTCTAAACCAAAGGAAGATAAAACATAAGAAAAGCGTAACATTGGAGAGAACCATAACAAAAAAAAGTTATACGGTAATTTGTTAACTCTAAAGCGTAACATATCATTTCACATATTTCAGTACCCGAGTTGCACTGTGTCTCCGAACCGAAGTCAGTTGCAAAAACAGTTGCAAAAAGTTTTAAAGTATTTGCATGAAAAGGATTCACGGAGAAATTGCAAAAAGTTTTGCAACTTTTTAAAAATTGTTTCTGCAATTGATTATGAAGGCACCCTAACAACCCCAACCTTACATGAGCCGACCACAATACCGCATGCGGATTGTTGGGATCAAAGCGTTCAATGAAATCGTCGTAGAATTCGAAGAGCTTTAGCTGGTGCCGTACGACCGTGTCCAGATTCACGGTTGTGTAGGTCACATTGAACTGACGGTTGGCCGACGAAAGCTGCCGATTTGTAACCGATTATCATCCACTAAGGCACTAGCGGACGAGGGAAGAACAAAAAAGTGGAATTCCCCTCTTTGGCGGTTTTGGAAAGTAGAGTTTGTTTAAAGGTGTAGGTAAAGTGGCCTGAAACACGGCCGATTACCCCCTTTTTGACGAAACTCCCCTCCATTTGGAGGTTTGGCTCGTCCGCCAGTGCACTGGATTGGGAGACGGTTTTTTTAGGATGAATGACTATTCAAGAGACTGAAGTATAATATTTAGGAAACTTCAATTAGTTCAGAGTCTGAACTGTTGACTTCAGTGATAAAGAAATCGCAGTAAAAATGCAGAATTTAGTTTCCATGACAAATTGAGAGTGCTACTTTAACCCGTTCTTGTTTACGTTGGCCAAAACCCGGATGACTATCCATGTCCATTTTGAGTTGGTAGCACCTCACGACCTGAAAATAAACAACATCAAAATTGCCTTCTCACAACGGCTTGTTCCTCAAAACTTTTCTCGATTTTCAAAGCTTAGCAATACAAACAAGGGTTGCTTGTTCTTCAAAACTTTTCTCATTCTCAAAACCAATCCAGATGCGGCCGGTCCGGTCCGCATTGACGTCTCCCCGTGGATCCTGAAACCTCGGCCACCTAACCTAACCCCTCTGCCGTCTCTCCACCCCGTCACTAACCGTGTTCGAATACCCCAACATTAACTTCGGCTCCATTCCCTCTTTCAGCACTTCAGTTTGTACTACGTGAACATGGGACGATACATTCACGGCTGGAAGATACAGAAAATATTGACATGACACCTTTGTTGAGGAACACTAAATATGGGTGTTTGAAAGAATGAATCAGTGAACGAAGGAGTGATTATATCGTTGTTTGACCGATTCAAAAACAATATCAGATGGCACTTGTTGACGAGCTAATTTTCGTCAAAGAGGGGGACTTTGCATTTTTAGGCCATTTTACCTACCGCCTTAAGCAGCAAATTGTACTTTTCGAAAGTGCCAAATGAGAGGAGAATTTCACTTTTCCCACCCCTTGTCGTCCGTTAGTGCACGATAGTGTCAACCTGTCTGCAGTCTACGAGTTCGAGTGAGTTCCTGCCATTGGCCGTGAGGTGTCGTCGAGGTTGACCAGAGATCTCCTTTCGAACGGTTTTGGAATTGCAGCCAGATTCTGCCATCATTTTCCAGATGCATGCTGACACCACGGCACCCGGGACGTAACGTCCCATACCCAGTGAGCGACTCCTGCTTGAGTGAGCGAGCGAGTGAGTGAGTGAGTGAGAGAGTGAGTGAGTGAGTGAGTGAGTGAGTGAGTGAGTGAGTGAAGTGATGAGTGAGTGAAGTGAGTGAGTGAGTGAGTGAGTGAGTGAGTGAGCTGAATGAGTGAGTGAGTGAGTGAGTGAGTGGGTGAGTGAGTGAGTGAGTGAACGAGTATTTCTTACATCAACCGTGACCGGATGCCGCCACAGAACAGTGGTTATTGTACCCCAAGCTAAAAAGAATCGAAAAAAAATAAAAATTCTCAAAAGTGAATTTTTCTTGAAAATATTTTTGATTAATTATTGAAATTTATTCACATGTTCGATTGTCCATCTTCAGATGATTCCGTTCGTCAATGTAGAGCTTCAATGAACGGTCAGGTGACTCCATGTAGTAAGAATGTTGTCCCAATGGCTCCCGGCTCGTAGAATGGCACCTGCATTCGCTCTTTTACTAACTCACACACTCACTTTAGCACACGTTATTGTCATGTCACGACTCACTCACTCACTCACTCACTCACTCACTCACTCACTCACTCACTCACTCACTCACTCACTCACTCACTCACTCACTCACTCACTCACTCACTCACTCACTCACTCACTCACTCACTCACTCACTCACTCACTCACTCACTCACTCACTCACTCACTCACTCACTCACTCACTCACTCACTCACTCACTCACTCACTCACTCACTCATACACTCACTCACTCACTCACTCACTCAACACACACTCACTCACTCACTCACTAACTTACTCATTCACTTTTCCAACCTATACTCCTGGATGTCGATGCATCAGTACGGTCGATGTACGCAATGTAAGACAAAATAATCGCAGTTAAAACACTGAACAGAGGAACGCTGATAAAAACGAAGAACCATTTCATCGTAGTAAGTCAAACAAATCGGGGAGTTGATTTTCGGCGAGTTGACTTTCGGTGAGTTGATTACGGTGAGTTGATTCTCGGTGAGTTCAAATTCGGTGAGGTTGATTCTCGGTGAGGTGATTTTCGGTGAGTTCAATTTCGGTGAGTTTTCGGTGAGTTGTTTCCGGTGAGTTGTTTCTCTGTGAGTTGATTCTCATTGGTTTGATTCTCGGTGAGTTGATTCCCAATGAGTTGATTCTCGGTGAGTTGATTCTCATTGGGTTGATTCTCGGTGAGGTGATTCCCAATGAGTGATTCTCGGTGAGTTGATTCTCGGTGAGTTGATTCTCGGTGATTTGATTCTCGGTGAGTTGATTCTCGGAGAGTTGCTTTTAAGTGACTTCAAAGTAAGTAAGTTTAACTCGGTGGGTTGATTTTGGTCACATCAAAGTCGGCGAGTTAAAATTAGATTAGTTGTTTCGTTCTGAAAATCTTTTCAGGGCATGCGTGTATGCGTGCAACGTGCACTGTACAACAAACATGCGTGCAACGTGCACTGTACAACAACCATGCGTGCAACGTGCACTGTACAACAATCATGCGTGCAACGTGCACTGTACAACAACCATGCGTGCAACGTGCACTGTACAACAACCATGCGTGCAACGTGCACTGTACAACAAACATGCGTGCAACGGTGCACTGTACAACAACCATGCGTGCAACGTGCCACTGTACAACAATCATGCGTGCAACGTGCACTGTACAACAACCATGCGTGCAAACGTGCACTGTACAACAACCATGCGTGCAACGTGCACTGTACAACAACCATGCGTGCAACGTGCACTGTACAACAACCATGCGTGCAACGTGGCACTGTACAACAACCATGCGTGCAACGTGCACTGTACAACAACCATGCGTGCAACGTGCACTGTACAACACCATGCGTGCAACGAGCACTGTAAAACAACCATGCGTGCAACGTGCACTGTACAACAACCATGCGTGCAACGTGCACTGTACAACAACCATGCGTGCAACGTGCACTGTACAACAACCATGCGTGCAACGTGCACTGTACAATAAACATGCGTGCAACGAGCACTGTACAACAACCATGCGTGCAACTTGCACTGTACAACAACCATGCGTGCAACGTGCACTGTACAACAATCATGCGTGCAACGTGCACTGTAGCAACAACCATGCGTGCAACGTACACTGTACAACAACCATGCGTGCAACGTGCACTGTACAACAATCATGCGTGCAACGTGCACTGTACAACAACCATGCGTGCAACGTGCACTGTACAACAACCATGCGGCGACGAGCTATTCTATTTTCCTGTTCAGAAACTTTAGGATGCATTGGTGGAACTAATTTTGCCAACCGAATGGGTAGAGTGTGCGCAAGAACAATGCAAGGTCAGATGCAAGGCAATATCCCAGCCATAGTTAATAGTTAGCGAGTTAGCGAGTGAGTGAGAAAGTGGATGAATGAGTTAGTGAATGAGTGAGGGAGTGAGGGAGTGAGGGAATGAGTTAGTGAGTGGGTGAGTGAGTGAGCTAATGAGTGAGTGAGTGAGCATTGAGTGAGTGAGTGAGTGAATGTATAATTAAATTAACATTAAATTTAACGACTTTCTCTCACGACTGTTCTTTCAAATAGCTTTTGATAAGTCTTTTTTTCAGCTGAACACTGCACCTGCAACAGGAGCGTAGTAGCATTGGCGGACGAGTCAAACCTCCAAAGGGAGGGGAGTTTCGTCAAAAAACGGGGGAATTGGCAGTTTTCCGGTAATTTTACCTACACCTTAGGGGGGAAATTCAACAATCTGAAAATGCCAAAAAGAGGCGAATTTCACTTTTCCCACCTCTTGTCGTCCGCTAGTGCGTAGTAGCCATACAATGGAGTGCTGAAATAGAATAGACACATTGAAGAGGTCATCCGACGATCCGACTGCTTTGTTAGCCTAGAAGCTCTTGTTTATCAAACTCTGATTAAGCCAATCAATCACCTCAACCAGTATAGCTTGGTCAGAGTTTCTTGTTATCAATTATTAATTTTGTGGCCCGATTACTCACGTATGCAATCAATCAGGTGCAGTTTTTGTATGTTATCTAAATGTTATGTAAAAAAGAATTTAATTCTCGAAATTTTGAAATCGCGCCAAAATCAGATTTGAATTCAAACTGCGCGCCAAAAAGTTTTTGAGTGACAAGAAACACCATAGTTGCTCATGAAACTTTTTTTCGCTCCTGGGTTTCGGGTTCTTGTTCAAGCTGATCCACTAGCGGGCAAGGGAAGAAGGGAAAGTGGAGTTTCCCTCTCTTTGGCGGTTTCAAAGACTAGAGTTTGTTCCTTAAGGTGAAATAGACTGAAAACTGCAAATTCCCCCCTCTTTGACAAAATTCCCCTCCCTTTGGATGATTAGCTCGTCCGCCAGTAAGCTGATCTGACGTTCAGCCGCATAATCCCAAAACCCAAAAAAATTTCTAGAATTTATCCCAACCGCGAAATTTTATGTCCGCATAATAAGGTGGGATAACCACTGAAATACCACCGCTGCGCGGGCCTAACGCGCTTATCCTCGCTACCGCTCGGACAAGCCAGTCTCACGATTGATAATCAGGGGTTAAGGTACAGTAAAACTTTATATGGAAATTATTTTCGATGACAAAAATATTTTGGCGTTCAGAAAAATTTCTAGGAAAATTTTTGGGGTTTGTAAATTTGCCGTTCAGACCTTTCCTTTTAGGTGTCGTATGTCTTACATTGAGAGTCATGGCATGATTTGGCGATTGTTTCTGCGAACATCTAGGAGTATCTCTACCGGATGTTGTCCACCTCTGTACATTTTCTCCACCACCACGGCATCAATATTTCAAGTTTCATGTTTTTCTATTCCGGGGCACTTATTGTAATAAAGCCCGTTTGTTGTTTCTGCGAACAAAAGTCGTGCCCAAAACTTCTGATATTGAAACATCAGACAATCAGTTTTAACACGCACATCAATCATCATCACCCCATGCTCTGCAGTTGAACTATGGTGTCAACTGAGTTGATTTAAGGCTACTGATGTTTCATTATCAGATGTTAGGGCAGTACGTTTGCTTCCAGAAATAACATACGGGCTTTAGAAAGCAAGCAACTGCTATCGTGATGAGGTTATTATCTATTTTTATTGCTCTCGTTATAAAGTCAGGATATTCTAGCAGCTAATAGAACATTATTAGCGACCCCATCAACTTCACCTGTCGCAATTCTGGCGATTGAGAGAAGAGCACTTGTTTACAAAGTAATATAAAAGTTATGTTTCATGAGAAGGAAAGGCTTTTTTTATCATTCATGCGTACTGAAAAGGTGCGCCTAACCCAATTCCGAATCCTCACTAATTTTTATCATCATATTCACGTTATAATCAGAGACGTTATAAACAGAGAAGTTTTTCACGCTAGTTTCGGAACGTTTGTGAAAATTTTAGATGAATAGTGAAAAAGTCGATTTTACTCCAGTATGACCCATTTACGCATGTTTTCAAATTTTTAGTCTTAATTAAAACAGTTAAAGTTTTGTCATATGCCGTATTTGACATTTTTATAGTTTTTGATAGAAATTATAGTCAACAATTGATGAAAAATCTTAGTTAAGTGACATAAGCCGTTGAAAAAAATGCGCGAAACGTTTTTTGGGATGCACGTGCACAATTTTTGTTAGAATCCAAATATCATATTGAAAATTTCAAGAAAAATAAGTTTTTTTAATGTTGTTAATGTTAATAGATGTTGAAAACGACATGCCAAAATATTGGACACAGCCACCTCTAAGTCAGATCAAAGTGTCGTCGTTTTTTTCGGCCCACCCAGTATAATTTATAAAAATATAAAATATAATTTTATAATAATATAATAAATAAGATAAGTATGTGCTGAGTGGAAATCCCATGAAAGTTTTTTCGTACACCACTGTTAATAACAAAGAAGCGTATATAATTTTTTCCACGAAAGAAATGGTGTGAACCTCTTTTCCTTGGTTCAATCAGCAGAGACCTCAGAACTTCGGATAAAAAAAGCAATGATCAACAACGATATTTATATTTATTTTTTATTTATTGATTTGTTGTATTTATGTTTTATTCAGCGAATTGTTGTAAGGTTGAATGGCGAGTTTCGAACGACGCCAGTTGTTGTCTTCTTTTCGCTATAACAAAGGGATCGACTACGAAAGATGTCTCCGTTACATTCGTGGTTACGGTAGTGCCCTGGTGACTGGGCAAAGTTTGATTCATTCGCGTACCACCCAGACGTCGGGCCATGTCGAACGTCCTGAATGATTGAGTGGGTGAGTGAGTGAGTAAGTAAGTGAGTGAGTGGGTGTGTGAGCGAGTGAGCGAGTGACACAACCTTCTGTAATTCTGCCACAATGTTTTTGTGTTTTTCTCTTCTGCAAACTCAAATCGATCCGGAAACTGGTCACGCATCAGTTCGTTGATCTCACGTTGTACCTACATACGTATGTAAGTACAACAACGTGTATGTACAACAACATGTTATTAATAACTATTTAATAACACCGAATAGTAACACGAACTATTAAATAACACTGTTTAGTAACAAGAAACTATTTAATAACACCGTTTAGCAACAAGAAACTATTTAATAACACCGTTTAGTAACAAGAAACTATTAAACAACACCGTTTAGTAACCATAAACAAGTAACTATTTAATAACACCGTTTAGTAACAATAAGCTACTAAATAACACCGTTAAGCAACAAAAACTGTTTAATAACACCGTTTATAAAAAAAACAAGAAACTATTAAATAACACCGTTTAGTAACAACTAACAAGAAAATATTTAATAACACCGTTTAGTAACAAGTAACTATTTAATGACACCAATTAGTAACAAAGAAACTATTTAATAACACCGTTTTGTAACAAGACACTACCACCAAAGTTTAACCCAATCAAACCTGTTGGAGATTTTGATTAAAAAATATTCTGGTCCATCGGAGTCGTAGCTGTGAGGACATTAATGTTAGCAGGATTGGATTTTGCACGCTGAAATTCTCACTCACTCACTCACTCACTCACTCACTCACTCACTCACTCACTCACTCACTCACTCACTAACTCACTCACTAACTCACTCACTCACTCACTAACTGTCTCACTCACTGACTCACTGACTCACTCCCTCACTCACTCACTCACTCACTCACTCACTCACTCACTCACTCACTGACTCACTCACTCACTCACTCACTCACTCACTCACTCACTCACTCACTCACTCACTCACTCACTCACTCACTCACTCACTCACTCACTCATTCACTCACTCACTCACTCACTCACTCACTCACTCACTCACTCACTCACTCACTCACTCACTCACTCACTCACTCACTCACTCACTCACTCACTCACTCACTCACTCACTCACTCACTCACTCACTAACTCACTCACTAACTCACTCACTCACTCACTAACTGTCTCACTCACTGACTCACTGACTCACTCCCTCACTCACTCACTCACTCACTCACTCACTCACTCACTCACTCACTCACTCACTCACTCACTCACTCACTCACTCACTCACTCACTCACTCACTCACTCACTCACTCACTCACCAGAAAGCATATAATGCTAGTTTAGACGTCTCTAAATTAGCTGGCACGGGTGCTCTATAAGCGATCACGCTTACACGGTAAGCCATTGTCAAGGAAATCAGTAGTATTGCCGTGACATACAATGTTAGACGCCCTGATTTTAAGTCAGTCAGTCAGTCAGTCAGTCAGTCCGTCCGTCAGTCAGTCAGTCACTCAGTCAGTCAGTCAGTCAGTCAGTCAGTCCGTCAGTCCGTCAGTCAGTCAGTCAGTCAGTCAGTCAGTCAGTCAGGCAGATTTCCATAAGCTACCCTTTTTTCATGTTCACGTTTTTCAAATTGGTCTTATGCCTAAGCCTAAGCCTAACACGGAGCCAAAGTTCATTCCTAAGCCTAAGCCTAAGTCCCAAGCTCGGAACTAAGCCGAAGCCGGAGCCTTGATCGAATGGATTGAAGTTGAACAGCAAAATAAGAAAAAGAGTAGGGTATGGAAATTCTGCTAGGTAATTTCCCAACCCTACCCTTTTTTCATCTAGATTTAGAAGTATTTCGACCCGTATTATTGGCCAAAAACAAATACATAGCAGAAAGTTATTTCTAAGCCTAAGCCTGATACATAGGCATGTAAAAAAGCCAATGCCTAAATCTGAATTGAATTAGAGAGGAGAAAATATACAAAAGAGAAAAGGTCAGTCAGTCAGTCAGTCAGTCAGTCAGTCAGTCAGTCAGTCAGTCAGTCAGTCAGTCAGTCACTCAGTCAGTCCCTCAGTCAGTCAGTCAGTCAGTCAGTCAGTCAGTCAGTCAGTCAGTCACTCAGTCAGTCACTACGTCAGTCAGTCAGTAAGTCAGTCAGTCAGTCAGTCACTCAGTCAGTCAGTCAGTCAGTCAGTCAGTCAGTCAGTCAGTCAGTCAATCAGTCAGTCAGTCGGTTGATAGTGGAATCACTGAGTTACAAAGTGAGTCAAACTAGAGCTGAACCAGTGAACTAACCCATGACAACCATGTCCACTCTGGTAACCTCGGAAACAGACTGAAAATTTGCCGAATAAAGAACGAAGAACGCGGATGAGATCGTTTTTGGGTGAGTTAATGAGTTGAACATTCGGTGAGTTGAGTTTTGGTGAGTTTAGGGAGGAGTCTCCAGTAACCTTCAATTTGGTGAGCTGTTTGGACAAGTTGGAGACGATGTTGAGAAAGTAACAGACGATCAACAGACATACACTGCTTAACGACACTGTCATCAAGACATCCATTGCTGAAATCATGAGATCATGAGATTTTATTGAGCAACTGGGGCCAGTTTTTTTGAATTACCGAACGGTAAAGGTAAAGGTAACGTGAAAAATTTTGGAATCGAACTTTGTGAATGTCAGAGATGCTCCGGAAAGTGAAAAATACGTTTTCAATTTTGTACCAAAAATTTCCCCTAAAAGTCACTAAAACAGTTAACTTCCCGGTCCCTTATGCAAAACTTTACCCTGCTTTTGGGGTAGCTAAAGTTTTTTATAAGAGACCGAGTGAAAGGTAAAATTTTTTTTTCATAAAACATGTTGAACTTTATTTTCCATGGGTATCAGAAATTTCCGGAACATTTCTGTTACCCATGAAGTTCTATTCCAAAATTTTTCACTTTACCATTCGGAAATTCAAAAATAAACGGGCCCCAGATTTTTCAGCTTTCCCGGCTCGTGAAACTTTGTTATTGAAATTGTTATCCTATTGTAATTTGATAGAAGAGGATGATTGTCTAAACATCTAAACTACTCAACCGCTGTGAGCTCTAGCTTTAGAGCCAGACCAGCCGCTTTTTACAGTTTCTGAAAAGGTGATGTTTCACTGGGAAAGCACCCCAACTAACCGAATCGAGCGCGCGTTGTTTCTTCCGCCACAAAACCCATGTACTGAAAAGTAACATAAAAGTAGAAATAAGAAATTTCAATTTCCATGGTGCGTACAGTAAGGAGATCGGACACATCGGGACCTTTTATTTCTACGTAACTTAACATACATAACATGGCATAACATAACGTAACATAACAAAACATAACGTAACATAACATGATATATGTAACTTTTGTAACATAACATGAAGCATTTTTGCATAAAACTGGTCGTGAATGGACTGGTATTGTTGTTTTGTTTTCGGGAATACCACCTCGTTGCATGTATACCGACGCATCCGCTGACATAACGCTGAACTCACGTGACGCATCAGGTTAGGTAGATTTGTGGATCAGATGGACCAGATCAGGTGGAGTCAGGTTTAGTAAAAAGATCGGACTCATCGGAACCTTTTTATATCTGAGTAACATAGCGTGAAATGACATTAGATAACATAAAATAACATATTATAACGTAACATATTATAACTTAACCTAACATAACACATAACAAAACATAACATAAAATAACATAACATAACATAATATAACATAGTATATCATAACATAACATAACATACATAACATAACATAACAACACATAACGTAACATAACAGAACATAATATGAAGTATGTATGTACCTTGGCATAAAATTGGTCGTAACTGGACATGTATTGTTGGCGTGTTTTCGGGAAGACCACATCGTTGCAAATACTGCTGAATCCGCTGACATGCAGCTGAAACCCACGTAGTACGTTGGAATGGTGCGGTGTCAGATACAGTAATGAGATCGGACACAGCCACAGGAAGAGGAGCATGGCCAGTGTTTGTCGGGATGACCATCGCTGCATATAGAATATAATTCAGTCAGTCAGTCAGGCAGTCATTCAGTCAGTCAGTCAGTCATTCAGTCATTCAGTCAGTCAGTAAGTCAGAAAGTCAGCATTCCCGTAGGTCTAGGTACTGAATTCGAATTTGGCGCCATTTATATTTTTCATCACTGACTAAGTGACTGACAGACTGACTAACTGACTGACAAAAAGAATAACTGACTGATTCACTGAATCACTAACGTCACCACTTTGTAGAAAACTAGTATAGGTCATAACAGATAGTCGGTTAAGCCCAATTAAAACGAGGTGAACCCCGGTAATCACATCTGTAATGGTCAGTCAGTCAGACAGTCAGTCAGTCAGTCAGTCAGTCAGTCAGTCAGTAAGTCAGTCATTGTGTCAACCAACTTCCAACAATCAGGTGAGAAGCGATCAGTCTGAGCACCGTACTTTCTACAAATGTGGGATTCACCACCCATCGCCGAATCTGAAAACTCAATTAAACCAATCAATTTAAAGACCAAGTTTTGATTTGAAACCTTTTTTCTACAAGAATTACGATATTACTTTGCGGTGTTCTACATAAAAACACTTGTTAAGGTTGGAACAAAGCGGACGTTGCAAAAGGTGAAAAGCTGTAACATCAACCTGAACCGGTTCAGCGTAGGAAGTTATCTCAAAATGTATCATTTGACAGCAGTAGCTCAGTAAGTCACTGCCGGCTGCGGACAGGAGCACGTAACGGATGCTTAAAATTCCGGAACGTTTATTAGTTTCGAGCTAAACATAACATAACATAACATAACAAAAACACAGCGTAACATAACATAACATGACATAAAATAACATAACATTACATATCAATAAATAACATACCATAACATAACATAACATTACATAACTTAACGTAACATAACTTAACATAACTAAGCATAACATAACTTGGCATAACATAACAAGACATAACATAACATATCATTTTCATTTTTTTTCATTTCATTCGTTCGGCATTTCTGCCTTGGTTAAATACAAGCATGTATAAACATGATAGCGAGTGTAAATAACCAACAGTTGTGGGTGAGTTGAATAAATGACAAGTTATAAATCAATTTTCCTGACAATATGAGATGATGTTGGAATAGCACGGGTATTTAATTGTTGTAGGACACTAGAGAAAATCGTGCTTTTAGAGACAGCACGTTTGAATGCAATTTTGTTTAAATCAATAATATATTGAGGTAAAAAATTATACGCATTAATAGAGACATAGAAGGCGCTCTGAGCGAGATGGGAGTACTTGTAACGAGGAATTAAAATGGAGCAGGAGTGGTTGGAACGACCACTACTTCTGTTGCTGCTATTTTGAATGAGTGTGAAGATGTTGGGCGGACAGTATCGGTAGTTTCGGATGTATGAATTAATAAGACATAGTCTACGTGTGAACACTGATTGATATAGCGGGATAAGTCCAAGGGGTGTGTATAATTCCGGGTATGTAGTGGTGAAGGAGAAATTAGCGAGAATAAGTTTACAACAGTATTTTTGGACTCTCTCAATTGAGATTCGATCACACATTCTGGTGGGATACACCACTTCAGCTGCATACAAAAGGACTGATTGAATGACAAGTTTATAAATATTGACTAGTTGTTTTGTAGTGATTGATTTGCGCAGTACACGATATAAATAACCGAATGACTTTTTGGCTCGCGAACAAGTTATATGGGAATGATATGAGTAGTTTAGACAGGAATCCATGTATACACCTAAATACTTAACATTATCTGACAAGGTAAGTGTAGTACCTGGTTACATCAGGGGAGGCAACCAAATCCGTTCCATTGCGTTTGAATATTATAAATTGGGTTTTTAGAGGATTAATAGTTAATTGTTTTTGTGTTGTAATATGGTTGGCAATGGAATGCAGATCTGTTTGGACATCGATGGTATCATCAGCTGATTTCATACAACGTAAATATACAATATCGTCAGCGAATAAATAAATTTTAGCATCAGGACTAATTGATAAAAAGCCAAGACTATTAATATAAGCTGAAAAGAGTATGGGGCCAAGAATTGAGCCTTGTGGAACAGATGAGGAAATAGCGTAGTTGAGTGAACGATGACCATTGGCACGGACGGTAATTTCACGATTTGTTTAAAATGATTTGATTATAGATACTAAGTAGTTGGGTAAATTGTATGACTTGAGTATGTTCAATAAAATTGTATGATTGACACTATCAAATGCGTGTGACATGTCGATGAAAACACCAGCAACTAGAGGAAATTTTTCAAATGATGTGTTGATGAAATGGTTAACACAGAATAAAGCATCTGTAGTACATGAACGTATGTAGCATCTGTAGTACATACTGTATCATAAAATAACATAACATTACATAACATAACAAAAACACAGCGTAACATAACATAACATGACATAAAATAACATAACATAACATATCAATAAATTACATAACAAAACATTACATTACATAACTTAACGTAACATAACTTAACATAACTAAGCATAACATGACTTGGCATAACATAACAAGACATAACATAACATATCATAAATTAACATAACATTACATAACATAATATATCAAACCTGGGTGAGAACACGGTTTCACTGTTGACCATGATCAATGCTAATATAATGTATACCATGGACAGGCCGATACAGAACAATGTAATTACAGGTGATGCGACCAGTTGTGAATAGCCGGTACCTGGTAGGCCGAGTGTGGCAAGGGTACATCTCTGACGGTACGTGTATCGTCGTGGTCTCCATCTAAAATTTCGAGCAAAAACCATTTTCCTGAGCCTCTTAAGTTGTTTAGCCTATTTAGGGTATCTTGTGATTTTTGCAGTGCATTTTCAACTAAAACTGAATTTGGGCATGATCAATTTTTTTGATTTGTTCTTCTTTACTTGACACATGAATAACATATGAAAACGTTAACATTGAAAAAGTTGGTTCCGGTTGCATATTTGTAAACTGCTTTTTGTCAGAATTCGTGCAACCCAACGACAGCTAATAACCATTGGATTGTTTGTACGGCTTAGGCTTAGTTCCGAACAAAGAATGTACGTTAGTGAAGGAGATAGCCTAGTTTAGCCTCTCCGTGAATCCAAAATGAAAAAGTCGAATTCGGGATTTTGACAAAAAGTGGGTGCAGTTTCCAAATATGCGTTCCGGTTTATACTGCCGTTGTAATGTTTCAATGAATCTTGAAAGCAGTAAAAGATAGATGGAAGAACCTGTTGATAATGGGCGTGCTTCTGTTGATTGCGGAAAGTTTCCTGAAAAACACACTCAGCAAATGTGTGTAGACCGTGCACATAAACGTCAAGTTTGGTTTTCTGATTTTTATTGGTTATTAATGTTACAATAAAAAAGTTCGCAAACCGTTCCCGATCAACCCAACTTGATGGCTATAAATTTGTGACTTCATGGCTGATGGTCATTGAAAAAAATGCTGTCAATATCCGATGGAGTGACTTGGAATTCGATTCACTGATATACCTATGGCAAGCAACCTTTGTCATTAAAACACCCGTAAAAAATCCGAATGATGAATCCGTATGCCCAAACTAAATCAAAAAAACCTGACATGAGCGGACCACAATACCGCATTGGGGTTATGGGGATGAAAGCGTTTCAAGTAATCATCTTCAAAGTCGGTCAGCCGCAGCTGGTGCCGTACGACCGTGTCCAAATCCACGGTTGTGTAGGTCACATTGAACGGACGGTTTCCCGAAGCAAGCTGCATAGTTGAACACAGTTTTTTTCAATGTGATTTCAAAGTCATCAACGCACGCTAATACGAAATCAGAATGGTGTTTTCGTAGTGGCTAGTGAGATTGAATTCACTGACGGGCAGTGGCAGAAACGCCAGTGCAGCAAGTCGGGATGTGTCTCTCAAGTCGGATTTCAAAATGCGATCACTAGTTTTCGAGGTTGGTGCACTACGCCGTTAACTACGTACATGTAATTGATCTCAACATCAATCAAGAAACTGAACTTCAAAATGAGAAGTCATTTTTTCGGGACTAATTTCATTTAGCAGACTGGAAACAATCAGGTAAAGAATTTGGGAGAAATATTTAGCTTCATTTCAAATTGAGAATCCTGTACAACCTGGTCTTCTTCACGGAGGCCAAAACCAGGATGGCTATCCATGCCCATCGTGAG
>OZ038445.1:7473057-7498057 GCA_964036265.1 Daptonema setosum
GTTGTCCCAAGTGGCTCCCGGCTCGAAGAATGGCTCCTGCATTCGCTCTTTTACTCACTCACTCGCTCACTCACTCGCACACTCACTCAATCACTCACTCACTCGCACACTCACTCACTCATTCACTCACTCACTAACTTCCTTACTCACTCACTCACTAACTCACTCACTCACTAACTCACTCGCTCGCACACTCACTCACTCACTAACTCACTCACTCGCACACTCACTCACTCACTCACTTACTCACTCACTCACTCATCCAACCTAAACTCCTCAATGACGATGCATCATTACGGTTGTTGTACGCAAAATAAGACAGAAGAATCGCAGTTAAAACACTGAGCAAAGGAACGCTGACCCAAATGAACAACGGGTTCATGGTTGTAAGTCAAACAATCGGGGCGTTGATTTTCAGTAAGTTGATTCAAATTCAGTTGATCGATTTTCGGTGAGATCAAATTCAGTGAGTCGATTTTCGGCGAGATCAAATTCAGTGAGTCGATTTTCGGTGAGTTGATTTTCGGTGAGTTCAAATTCGGTGAGTTTATTCCCGGTGAGATCAAAGTCAACGAGTGGACGGGGAGTTGAAAACTTTTTGTTGGTTGATTTTTTCTAAAATCGTGTCAAGTGCGCCAAAGTATACAACCGCTTTACAGCAACTATGCGGCAATGAAATCTATTTTTTATTCTTGTTTTAAAACTTTGAGATGCGTTGGTGAAATTAATTTGAAAACTGAATGGGCTAAGATTCAAAATCAATGCGCAAACAGCAACTATAAAAACCCGACCATAATGTTTCACAAGTGCGCAAGAACAATGCAAGGCTACACGCAGTCTAACAAACAGTCTACTAACAATAAACCAGTCATAAAAATAATTTTAAATTAAAGCATTTGGCACGCGATCCAATTTTTTCAGCTTAAATTGCACATTGCACCTGCATCAGGAGCGTAGTAGCAAACACTAGCGGACGAGGGAAGAAATGGGAAAGTGGAATTCCCCCTTTTTGGCAATTTAAAAAAGTATAATTTGTTCCTTAAGTTGTAGGTAAAATGATTTTAAAACTGCCAATTCCCCTCTTTGACGAAATTCCCCTTCCCTTTGGAGGTTTAGCTCGTCCGCCAGTGTTGGTTGATAAAGATCACCAATTTGCTCATTTGGCTCAAGCTCTCTGGTGAAATTGCTCTCCCTTTAGAGGATAGGCTCGTCCGCCAGTGTTTCTGCGGATATTAACAGCGCACGCACCGTAGTGCGCTTATTAACAGCGCACGCACCGTAATCCGCTTATTATTAGCGCACGAACCGTAGTGCGCTTATTAACAGCAAACTTAGCATGTCGCTTCAGACAAAAATGGCGATTCTTGTTATTGATTACTATTAACATTAACATGTATATCTTGGTTTTTACCCATTGAAACTTGAGACATAAACGTATGCGACAAAATCGTTCGTTGCGTGGAATTATTGGCAACGAAAGATATCCAGAAGTATCTCTACGTGATATTGTCTTCGTCTGTGAATTTCCTCCGCCACCACGATATCAATTTATCCTAGTTCCCGAATTAATATTTTAAGTTTTTTTCTGTCCCGGGGGTTCTCACTAGCGGATGAGAAAGGATCGGAAAATTGGAATTCCCCCTCTTTGGTGTTTTTTTTATTGGAATTTGTTTCCTTAAGGTGTAGGTTAAATGGCCTGAAAACCCGTCCATTCCCCCTCTTTGACAAAATTCCCCTCCCTTTAGAGAATTCAGTCGTCCGCCAGTGGGGGCACTTATTGTAGTAGAAAGCAAGCAGCTGCTATCGTGATGAGTTAATTATCTTTTTATTGGTCTCAATAAATAAGCCAGAATATGCTAGCAGCTAATCGAACTTTTATTAGCGACCACATCAACTGCACCTGTCGCAATTCTGGTAATTATGAGAAGAGCACTTGTTTAACATTAACATCACTAGCGGATGAGAAGGGGTGGGAAAAGTGGAATTCCCCCCTCTTTGACGTTTTCAAAAACGTAGAATTTGTTCCCTAGGCCTAAGGTGTAGGTAAAATGGCATAATTTCTGTCAATTCCCCCCTTTTTGATGAAATTGTCTCCCTCCCTTTGGGGGAGGGCCCACCAGTAATTAACATTATACGTGATTTTTTTGCTTTTATTATAATTGCACAATGCACGTAAGTGAAACGTGATCGATTACTGAGCTACAAGCGGTTTGAGAGTCAGTTAATGGGAGCACTGGCGGACGAGCCAATCCTCCAAAGGGAGGGGAATTTTTCCAAAGAGGGGGGAATCGGCAGAATTCAGGCCATTTTACCTACACATTAGGGAACAAATTTGACTTTTTGAAAATGCCAAAGAGGGGGGAATTCCACTTTTCCCACCCCTTCTCGTCCGCTAGTGAATGGGAGAGTCGGTTAATGGGAGTCAGTTAATGGGAGAGTCGGTTGTTGAGAGTCAGTTAATGGGAGAGTCTGATAATGAGTGGTTGAAAAAAGTCGAGTGACCAGAGTCGTTTTCAGTTTACCATGAAAAATCCATGTCCTGAGACCAAACACAACAAATCATAACTTCATAAGACAATCATGACACAAACATGAGTACACCGGACATGTGAATCGAACAATTAATCACATGCATACATATTAACGGGAACGACGAAAACAAGTCATTTCATTTGTTGTTATTTTAGGGTTTTTTTACAAAATAGTTGAGCATGCGACAGAAATAATTCATCAAAAAATTCATATAGCCTTTACAATCTTCAGACAAAGCAAACTTCTCGAAACCTTCATTAAACAGAGGACGCGCTAAGAGTGAGAACATCTAAACATTCCAAACTACGGTTACAAAAAACGTTCGATGAATTATTTTAATAAAAAAATTGGAAATAAAAAACTTAATTTCCGAAAAATTATTTTCAAAAGTTTTGAGGAAAAAACACAAAAAATATCATATCACCATGGTGCCTTTGCTTTCACAGCTGGCCGGGCCTACAAGAGCGCATAAAAAAATTCGTCTCATCCATCATGTAAAATGTGGTAATATTTTTTCAAATTGCAATTCATTTTGAAAAATTCAATTTAAAAAAAATCACAAAAAAACACAAAAAATATCATAAAATCACAAAAAATATCATATCATCACCGCGACATTACAGCATCAGCCTCACAGCTGGCCGGCATACAAAAGCTGACCGATAGTCGGTCCAACAGCTTCCGTCGGAAGTTCATCAGCGAATCTTTGGTGGCCGCGTACGGCGTGAGATCAGCACCATCCGATGTACTTGACAACGTGGCCATGATGTTCTTGGAGGTGTCGTAGTGTTGCAACGAGTTGATCAGGGATAACAGCTGCGACTGCGTGAAGAGCGGCTGCAATATATAAATATATATTTATATATAAATAAATATGATACATGATAAATATATAATCGTAATTTCAATCATTCATCCTTTTTTTATTGCTGACTGAGACTGTACTGTGTATCAGTTGGGAGACCACATTGAACAAAGAATCATATTTTTTCAAAGTTATTCAGCTGATATGCCAATGCCATAATCACTGGCGGACGAGCCAGACCTTCAAATAGAGGAAGGATTTCGTCAAATAGCGGGGGGAGGGGATTGTCAGTTTTGAGGCCATTTTACCTACACCTTAGTGAACAAACTGTACCTTTCAAACTAGCCAAGAGGGGGAATTCCACTTTTTCCTAACCTTCTTTCTCGTTCACATAATATGACAATCACTAATCACGCAAAACGTTATTTATCTACGAATAAATCTGTGTCTCAACCAGAGGTTCCGAACCAGGACCACATCCAGTTTGCGAGACTGGCACCTTAACCACTAGACAAACATGATCACTGACCTGATCCAACACGTCATCCATCAGGGCTTCGGCGTCGGCAAAGAGTACCGGCCAGAAGTAGGTGGGTGCCACGTTGGATGTGATGAGATCGATGGTCAGATGTGCCGCGCGTCGGTAGTCGCGACGTTGCCGACATCGCTGCAGTTCGCTGTATCGGGCTGCAACATTTGAAAAATGTGATATGAGCTTGGTCATCTTGGCTTTCTTGTTATCAAAAATTATTTTATATGCACCCGTTACGCAATGAATTATACCCAATGTTCGTATGTTGTCCGAATACCCAGCAAAAAAAAGATTTTTTTAGGAAAAAACTAAAACACGCGCCAAAAACTTATTTGAATTCAAACTGCGCGTCAAGAAGTTCTTGGGCTAACAAGAAACCCTCGATAGGCTATAACATTTGGAATTGGGAGTTTTTCTTATTAATGGGCTACTTTAGAAAGTGGAAATGCCAAACGGAACAGCTCCATCAATGCCATGAGAAGACGCGCGTTCGACAATCGACTGTTTAACTCAACTCAACCAAACAGCGCTGATCAATAACATCTTTCAGGAACTGCGTTGCGTCAGGTTTCGAACCAGGACCACCAGTTTTCGAGGCTGGCATCCTACGCACCAGACTAGGCAGAGGCGACAAAAAACTCCATCGACCAACCCAACAATAGCATGGAAGCCGACGTGAGTAGACACTTGGCGTCCACCTGATCGAACATGGCAATGGTGCAGAGTTTGCCCGTATCGGCACACGACTTGAGGACGTGATCGGCCACGCGCGTCATCAGTGACACGTCCTGCAGTCGGATATAAACATTTCAAATAAGGTGAGGTGAATGTGTATGTATGGAACCACTGGCGCACTAGCGGACGAGAAGGGGTGGGAAAAGTGGAATTCCCCCCCTCTTTGGCTTTTCCAAAAAGTAAAAGTTTATCCTCAAGGTGTGGGTAAAATGGCCTAATTTCTGCCAATTTCCCCCTCTTTGGAAAGATTCCCATCCCTTTGGAGGTTTGGGTCGTGCCAGTGCACTGGCGGACGAGATGATCCTCCAACCTCTAAGGGAGGGGAAATTCGTCGAAGACAGGGAAATTGGTAGTTTTGAAGCCATTTAACCTATACCTTAGGAAACAAATTCCACTTTTTGAAAACGCCAAAGTGAAGGGAATTCCACTTTTCCCACCCCTTCTCGTCCGTTAGTGTGTGTAATGGAACGGAATTGCACAGGCGCGAATAGAAACGTAGAGGAATAAAACTTGCATTCGAATTGTTCGGTCTCGAAGCCCGGCAAAGTCTTGAGTCCAAATGAGTCAATCAAAGTAACAATTTCATTAAAAAAAACGAGAACCAACATTGGATCGGAGCGCATACCCTACGGCCAGAGTCAGGTCGCCATCCTTCATGGCCGTGACGGTCAGCTGACGATGGATGGATAACTTGGCATCGTAGAGGTCCTCTTTCTGGCAGATGGCCAACAACTTGGAGGTCATCAATGGCGATTCAAGAGCCTTGACCTCGATGGCATGTTCCAGTGCCCGGCGACCTGACTGGCCTTGACAGATCAGATACGGTACGGCGCACTGCCAGAGACTGAAGAACCGAGAAATTTTGAGAATAATATCATTCAATCAATGATAATAAATGATAATTGAATTGAAGAAGACTAATAGTTTTACCATCAATTTTTACTTGTTTCAGGCTTTATACCCCTTGATATTTACCGTTTCCAAGAAACAAGAAATATTAAAGATGACACATTGACTGACACTCAAAACTGAATTTTAAGAGCAGAGATTCATATTCTAGGAAGAAAAATGTTTTTGCCAAGTTTTAAACGATTTGTATTTTCCTGACCTTTGATGTTCCATTAACGACGCAGCGTACTGTCGGAGGTAGTACTGGGAGAGCGACTGAATCTGCGGTGGCATGGCACCGGCACGAGTGACCAGATACGTCAGATGTGCGTGCAACCACCAGGTGGTCAACGATTCACAGCTTGATAGCATCGCCAGACCTGCGATTCAGTTAATTCGTATCAGTAACTCACCAAGTCAGTAAAAACTGTACCAATTGCGTTTTGCCAGTTCTTCAGTATCACTAACTCACTGTCAGTAAAGTACTGGTCACGCTTGCCAATTGCTTCCAGCGAGCTTGAACTTCTTGGACTGAATACTTTCTAGAAAAACTGACATCGTCGTTCCACTGCCGTTTGTTTTCATGTATGCATGCACATAAAGATAGATCAGTAGTTACTATTTGCATACAATAGCTTAATCAAGACGATTTGTTAATTGAACTTATTTTTATGGGTCCGTTAAAGCCTACCCAGGGTTTTTGTTAACAAAAAAAAATTTCGGCGCGCAGTTTGAATTCAAATCTGCTTTTGGCGCGCGCGCTTTTAAATGTATGAACGAGAAAAAATTTGAAGGACTCAGTCACTGAATCAATCGAGAATAGAATTACGGGTGGCAAACAACTACAACATACCAGATTCCAAATCGCCTTCCATAAGGAAGTTCAATGCCACACCCAGATTCTCATCATCCGCTCCATCGTTGTCGTCGCCAGCGATTCGTACGGCGACCAGCTTCTTGCATTCCTGTAGAAGGATAATCTTGAATGTTAGTTGCATACTTATTAATATAACTCAAGTTCTACTGTGATTTCGAACTGTTCAGGGAAAAAAACAACGGAATAACTAATTTTTTATGACACTGCACATTTCTTAAAAAGCCACCGTACCCGAAGCAACGGCGCGAGGTCGGTTTGGGCGACCTGCACCCGTCGAACGTACAGGTACAGCGCACACATACGGTATCAGATTGTGGTACCATACACTTTGTTTTTTCATCAACGAGCGAGTGTTATGTTAATATGCCTTCAGCCGCAAAACCCTAATCAGTGCAGTTTTTGTTTGAAAATTTCATATTCTGTAAAAAAATACCTGAATCAACGGCGCGAGATCGGTTTGGGCGACCTGCGCCCGTCGAACGTACAGGGCATACGGCGCCAGAATGTGGTACCATTCCCTCAACGTGCCACGGCACTCGGTCGAATGCACCAGCTCACGCAGAACCGCCTCTTCACCGCCCATCAACTGAAAAAAAGGATTTTATCATGTGTTTTAATTAATAAAATATGAAAATACGATTCAGATATCAACTATTCATTTGGTATTTTTTATTCAGTCAGTTAGTCAGGGAGCCAATCATTCATTCGATCGGTGAGTCAGTCAGTCAGCCCAATCAGTCAGTCAGTCATCCCATCATTACGTCGATCAGTCCGCTAGTGAGTCATTCAGCCAGTAATCCAGCCAATCAGCGAGGAAATCACTCTACCAGTCAGCCAATAAATCCTACGATCCATCAGTCAGTCATTCAACTCAAACCAGTACTGTATCTCGTCTCGAGAAGTTCAGAACGTAAAAATCTGACCGAAGCGGGGTGATCAATAACTTTTTATATGTCTTAATTTTCACTGAAAAACTCGAATTCCAACCCGGGCCAGGCGTTCCAGATGTAAGTTGGTGCCGAACGCACCCTGTCGGCCGGCCTGCTCAACTTCGTACTGCCATTGTGACCAGGCGCTGACGAATTCACTGTCGCTGTTGATTGCGGGCGACGACTGGAACGGAGACAAAGTGTGTCGAACAATAGAAAACGAGGAGGAAAGTAAAGCCTAGTTAAATTTTTCTGAATGAAAGGTTGGAATATTTGAGAAAATTTCTCAAAATTGCTGATGAAAAAAGTTGATTTACGTGCACCAAATGATCATTTGGCGAAAATTTCATGACCCGGCGATCCAAATCCAAGAATTCCACATTTCGACATGATTGAAACGGAATGATAAAGAACTGGGGAAAAGAACAAGAGAATACAGGAACCATAGTTGTGTCATTACATTTAAGATTATTTTTTGCGTCACAGAAGAATAAGTAGGTTTACCAAACGTTAACACGATCGATAACCTGGCAAAAATCGCGAAATTTCATCATGGCTGGTGTCTGTGATTGTGGGTGCATGGAGAGAATATCGGACACTTCGGCGAATCGACCGACCAGTACCAGACTGTAAACCTAAAAATCAAGTAGAGAACATATTTTTTTTGTAACACGTACGTTTAACGTAACATAACATTTGAATTAATTAACAATTAATTAATTTCTGGCGCATGTACATTTTCAATATAACATGCGCGAGTATTTTGCGAAAACTGGACATTTTGAACTTTGAACATACTTTTTCAACAGCAAAAATACAGTTAACTCTGCGAAAGCAACATTGACGCATTGAGGTAAGTTTTTTTTCCTTGTTTTATTCATCAAAAACTCCACATGGGTGTGAAGAACCGAAGAAATAAAACTCACCATCACTGGCGGCCGAGCCAATCTTCCAGAAGGAAAGGGAATTTAGTCAAAGAGGGGGGGAATTAGCATTTTCAGGCTATTTCACCTACGCTTTAAGGAACGAATTCTACTTTTGGTGGAAAAGGTTAAAGAGGGGGAATTCCACTTTTCCCACCCCTTCAGTGCTCCCCATGGCCCATGGGAATAAAGAACCGAAGAAAGAAAACTCACCGTTGCCCAGAAGTACCGATGTTGATCGACTCGCTCTCCCTTGACCTTCAGATCGCCGATCTCGCCGGCCCAGACCAGATGATCGTTGAAGTTGGCCGACGCCCAGTTGGCCAGCTCCAGCGCGAACGCCGTATCTGGAAATTAGGGAATTTGGAATTCTAGATTTGATTAGTTCATTTTAAAACCATTTAGTTCTAATAAAACCAATAAAAATGTTCTGAAACCTAGGCTGGATTTATGAAACTTAAAAAAGAAATAATGTTATGTATAAAACAACGCTGAAATATCATTTATCAAAAATGAGCATGAGAAATCGATGAAAAGTTAATGCGAAGTGGAGCGGACAAATGGCTAACAACTTAGCCGTGGCGTAGTGTGCAGTCGAAGAAAAAATGTTGAGCGAAGTTAAAGTAAATAAAAGTATTATGTTGTATAACCGGAATCATCGGGTGCGAAGAACAACATTTCACAGAGGGTCCAAATGAGCTCAGCAGATTTCAGCTCCCGATAGACGGGGTGATCACGTGAAACAGCCAGCAATACTGCCCGAATCACGCTGTGATGAGCAATGCTGAACTGGCGTAGACTGAAAACATGAACATTTATTATAATAATTATTAATCGTCAACTTTTTTCTTTTAAATATTCTATTTATCTTTCTGACTATTAGTTTTTGTGTTTCGCTATGCCGTGCTGCTTTCCTAAAAAAACAATGTAACAACGTGAGAATTACTAAATTAACCAAGGTCATGAAGGGGACACCCCGGAATAAAAAAATTTTAAACTGGGTCACTGGAGTTTGCTGTTGTTGTTATGATAACGGTAATGATAGATGAGTTAGTTTAAATGAGTAAATTCGTAGATTACAGAAAAAACTTAAATGTTATATAATACATTAAACAATTTTAATAAACCAACTCGTCAAGGGACAGTTCGGTCGGTTTACGATCATTGAACAGAGAGGGTCCGGTGACCGCATCACCGTGTTCGACCAGTCGACGAAAAACACCTGCAAAATAAGAAAATACTTTAGACTCTGAATCGATTTGATAGTTGAGACGCTTTAATACATAAAGTAAAAAACCATTTATACTTCCGAATCGGTTACAAATCATGAAGTATATCCTGACGCTAAACAAGCAGCCGAGAGTCGAATCGGGACCTTTGGATCGAAATTCTAACACTCAAACCAACTAAGCAGCGAGTAACGACTAACGATAACCTATCGGGAAACCGGCCTGCCTGCCGCACAATCGACTAAAGTTACCGGAACAGCCAAGTCTCAAAAAATTCTCTCAACCTCCTAGCGATAAGATAACATGTGAAAACGACTCCCTTTATCCATTCCTCACTCCGAGCGAGATAGTTGGAAGCTATCCCGATCTCAAATCAAAAGAACAACCACAGGTGAGGGAATCTCAAAAGGCTTTATTTTATTTAATGGATTGAAAACACCAACCCGAGCTCTCCGTAACCAGCTGTCTGTTGAGCATATTCACCAATCGTTTCACCTTCATTCCTTCAATGTTCGGTCGACCTTTCGTCAGATCAGGCGGACAGATCAGGCGGACCGGCGAAAAGGCTGATTTCGCCGCTTGAAGACTGCGCGCACAACATTATAACCGGATTTATAGCTGCTGCAATCGATTTTCCACCTGAGAATCGGTTATAACTTTGAAAACCTAGTCTTTTTTAGTATATCTATTTATATTTAAAATTTTTCGTTTATATTTTTGTTTTTATTTTATTTTTCCTTCGCAGCAAATTTTGTAAAATTTGAATTTGCGCCCAAATAAACGTTGGTCTTTACTCACTCACTCACTCACTCACTCACTCACTCACTCACTCACTCACTCACTCACTCACTCACTCACTCACTCACTCACTCACTCACTCACTCACTCACTCACTCACTCACTCACTCACTCACTCACTCACTCACTCACTCACTCACTCACTCACTCACTCACTCACTCACTCACTCACTCACTCACTCACTCACTCACTCACTCACTCACTCACTCACTCACTCACTCACTCACTCACTCACTCACTCACTAACTCACTCACTCACTCACTCACTCACTCACTCACTCACTCACTCATTCCCTCACTCACTCACGCACTCACTCACTCACTCACTCACTCACTCACTCACTCACTCACTCACTCACTCACTCACTCACTCACTCACTCACTCACTCACTCACTGGCTCACTCACTCACTCGTTCACTCACTCACTCACTCACTCGTTCACTCACTAACTCACTCACTCACTCACTCACTCACTCACTCACTCACTCACTCACTCACTCACTCACTCACTCACTCACTCACTCAGTTCATCCCGGGATCCGTATTCTTATCCATCATTCTGCGTATTATTACTGTTATGTTGTTGTTGTTGTTGTTGTTGTTGTTGTTGTTGTTGTTGTTGTTGTTGTTGTTGTTGTTGTTGTTGTTGTTGTTGTTGTTGTTGTTGTTGTTGTTGTTGTTGTTGTTGTTGTTGTTGTTGTTGTTGTTGTTGTTGTTGTTGTTGTTGTTGTTGTTGTTGTTGTTGTTGTTGTTGTTGTTGTTGTTGTTGTTGTTGTTGTTGTTGTTGTTGTTGTTGTTGTTGTTGTTGTTGTTGTTGTTGTTGTTGTTGTTGTTGTTGTTGTTGTTGTTGTTGTTGTTGTTGTTGTTGTTGTTGTTGTTGTTGTTGTTGTTGTTGTTGTTGTTGTTGTTGTTGTTGTTGTTGTTGTTGTTGTTGTTGTTGTTGTTGTTGTTGTTGTTGTTGTTGTTGTTGTTGTTGTTGTTGTTGTTGTTGTTGCTGTTGTTGTTGTTGTTGTTGTTGTTGTTGTTGTTGTTGTTGTTGTTGTTGTTGTTGTTGTTGTTGTTGTTGTTGTTGTTGTTGTTGTTGTTGTTGTTGTTGTTGTTGTTGTTGTTGTTGTTGTTGTTGTTGTTGTTGTTGTTGTTGTTGTTGTTGTTGTTGTTGTTGTTGTTGTTGTTGTTGTTGTTGTTGTTGTTGTTGTTGTTGTTGTTGTTGTTGTTGTTGTTGTTGTTGTTGTTGTTGTTAATTTCATAATCACTTATGACCAAGCTATCCGAATGAATTGAATATCTGCTCAGTGCTCACTGTATTCTTTGCCTTAGGCCAACGATTTTCATTAATATTAAACAACGCATCAGCACATCTCCAGTACACTTTATATTCTGTTATTCGGTCGTTATTTTGTTCGGCATACCCTTCTAACTAGAAAGAATCCCACTTTGCTCTAGAACTTTCTACGTGAATGTGTATTTAAAATTACTTCTCTCACGGTAATATCATACTTTAGAGGAACATTATTCCCATGCAACTATACATAGTTTTAGTTGAGTCAAAGAAATTATAAAAGCCACTGAAGCTTTTTTCCTTGGTGTATAAACTTTTCCAAGTCACCAAAATTCCACAAAAAAGCAAGAAGTGCAAGGTTTTTACGGGTCATATTATGAATTAAACAACCGAAATTATCATCAGAAACTTTCTTAGAAGTTCTACACAGTATGGAAACAACAATTGACAATTGAAACGTTCAAAAATAAAATGTGTGGAGATCTTACATCTTACATCTTCAGAAAGTTCAATTACTGCTCGTTGAACGACTATGTAAAGCCGATATGTTGTTTCTGCAAGCAAAAGTATCACCCAAACCGTCTGGTAATGAAACATCACTAGACATTTGACACCATAGTCTAACACAGTTTAGCATGGGGTGACGATGATTGATGTGCGTGTTAACATTGAACATCTGATGTTTCATTGCCAGATACTTTGGGACATAATTTTGTTTCAAGAAACAACATTCGGGCTTTTTTGGTTATATCCGAGTTTTTATATTGTATAAATTCCCCAACAACAAGATTTTTCCAATCAGTAAAACCATAATGTTTCCAACTTATATTTTTCCACATAAATAAGGAGCCAACAAATTAACTTTTTCTTCATGAAAATACCTAGCTTCTGTTTTGTTTACGTAAACTGCATTTTCTATGCTACAATTAATCAGACTATATAGCATATCCAAGTTTTTTTATTATATTACTCAGAAGAGTTTTTTGGCGCGAAGTTTGAAATCAAAACTAATTCTTGCGCGGATTCTTTCCGAATTTCGGAGGTTTTTCTCACATGCCAGTTGGGCAACATTGAACAACATATTTCATAGAAATATTTTTTCTATAACCAGAAACAATGACCGCACTATAATAATCAGCCGCTGAGATCTTTCGATAAAATATGCGTTTTGTAAAAGCTTTTCACGCCGATTTCACCCAAACATGATGATCATCAATTAATCAAGTGTGCATTTACGTTTGCTATACTGTAAGTACTAGTAATCGAAAATATAAAAACATTTTAATCGTTTCATACGTTAAAGTTAGACAGTTTCTGTTTCCGTTGAAGAAAACAAGTTCAGTTGACTTGAATTTCGAGAATATCATTTCTACTCCGAATTTCATGAAGTTAAACTTCGATCACATAGAAGTATTTCCAAGATGTAAATCGAGATTTTTCCCTTAAAATTTTTTTTTCTCATACCTTGATTTTCCTTTTTTATTATTGAAATTTTTGCCAATGCAGTTTTAAATAACAATTAACCCTGGATAGGCTAGAACTTTGGATAGGAGAAAAATACCGGTTCATTCTGGATCGTACAGTATTTCATCGCCGATCACGACGAAAATCAGTGGATATTGCTAGCCTGAGGAAACTCGGGATAATGGACTCACTAACGGACGAGAAAGGGTGCGAAAAGGGGAATTCCCCCCTCTTTGGCGGTTTCGAAACGTAGAATATGTTTCTCTTGGTGTAGATAAAATGACATAATTTCCGTCATTTTCCCTCCTCTTGGAAAATATTCCCCTCCCTTTGGAGGTTTGGCTCGTCCGCCAGTGAATGGAATCCAGGACATCCGGGGTACAGCCTAAGCAGAGTATCTTGTTACTTAAAAATTGGCGCGCATTTTGAATTCAAACTAGTTTTGGCGCGTATAAGATTTATTTGGATTTTCGAATTTCCACCTCGCACGTGGACAACATTCTTATCGCCTTCAAATTTATCACATGTAAATGAAGATTGCGTCACGATTTGACCCATGTTCGTTAAACCCATGTTCGATTAAATTAAACCCATGTTCGATTAAACCCATGTTCGATTAAACCCATGTTCGATTAAACCCATGTTCGATTAAACCCATGTTCGATTAAACCCATGTTCGATTAAACCCATGTTCGATTAAACCCATGTTCGATTAAACCCATGTTCGATAAAACCCATGTTCGATTAAACCCATGTTCGATTAAACCCATGTTCGATTAAACCCATGTTCGATTAAACCCATGTTCGATTAAACCCATGTTCGATCAAACCCATGTTCGATTAAACCCATGTTCGATTAAACCCATGTTCGATTAAACCCATGTTCGATTAAACCCATGTTCGATTAAACCCATGTTCGATTAAACCCATGTTCGATTAAACCCATGTTCGATTGGACCCATGTTCGATTGGACCCAAGACTTCATGTAACCCATGCTGGTTCGTATGAAAAGTACATTACAATTGGACAACGTACGCAATTTGCGCTTCAAATTCTTTGCGCACATGCGAAACCGACCCGCAAAATGAATTTTGATAACAAGAAACCCTGACCAAGCTATATGTATCTTGATGCCGCTATGTATTTTGAAAAAGTACATGAACGGGAATCTTTAGGCAATTTCCTTTGGAAAGAACTTCCTTGTCAACTATAGGACATGCAGTAAGTCAAAAATAGTTACGGGAATTACGTTGTTTATCACGCTGAGCATAGAATTCCATGTCAATATTAACTACATATTTAGCTCAAAAATTGTTTCCAAAAGTCATTTCCACTCCATTATGTATCATACCGAGATTATGTTGTTTATCCTGCTTTATATATTAGACTTTCATCTCAATATTACTTAGCTCAAAAGTTACTCACTCAGAAAGTTTTCCAGCCCGCAATTCGTATTCAAATCTGCTTTTGGCGTGTTTTCAAATTTTCGAGGAAAATCCTTTTTCCTTTGGATTTTACTATGTACCGTGATCATGTTGTTTATCCTGCTGGATATACACATAAGACTTCAATGTCAATATTAATTAGCGCGAAGGTTGCTTACTACGAAAGTTTCTCAAAAAAACTTAAAAATCTGCTTTTAGCGCGTTTTTTTAATTTTCGGAAATTACTTTTACAGTGTAATTGTTGGACCCTCAGATGAATGATGTGACTAGTTCATTGTTAATGTGCGTAACGGCTTTGAAAAGGTGGTTACTATAACATGATTTTTATAACAAGATTTTTATAACATGATTTTTAAACATGATTTTTATAAGGTGATTTTTATACCATGATTTTTGTAACATGATTTTTAAAACATGATTTTTATAACATGATTTTTATAAAATTATTTTTATAACATGATACATTCCCTGATTCAGATATAATGCTGAAGACTAATTATTTCATGTGTGATATATGTAAGATCAAATCTCACAATTCACGTCTCCAATTTCAAAACTGTCTGATAAAAATGCGCGCATTCAAGTTCTGTATCATAATCTATTGGAGATGCTGTTATAAATTTCCATTGGCTAATGGCTAGGCAGACTTCTTGCCACTCCATTGCATATAAAAATATCCGCAAGCACGAGTTGCATATACATATTTCACATACATATAGTAAATTAGTTTTGTTATAAGATACCATCGTTTTTCTGTACGGTATGTCTTAGCTTATAAACGAAAGCTCAGAAGCGGTGGAAGCACTGACGGGCAAGCTAATTTTCCAAAGGAAGGGGAATTGGCAGTAGTCAGATTATTTCACCTAACCTAAGGAACAAATTCCACTCATCGAAAACTTCCTATTTCGAGTTCGAAAGGGATTCGGAATCCATTGTGACGCGAAAGAAGTCGACGGAAAAGTTCCGAAAAAATGCAACTCCGACTATGAAGCTACCCTAATGTATTCAAGGTTCGGACGATAGTTTCTTTAGTACTCAGATAACATTGGAGCTTGGTACTTTTGGAAACAATACTCTTTATAAGTTATGTAGCAAGATAACAGTTACTGTATTTAAAATTTTACTCTTATAAAGTGTGGTAAGATATTGATTTGTTTAATTTTCTTTTTGTTACAAATATTTTTATAACTCGGATAACACTTAGAACTCAGTACATTTTTGATAACAATATACCCGGAATAAGCTACTGTATGTATGTTTAATATCTTGACAGTTCGTTTGCGTATCTCATTAAGGTCAGACGTTTATCTTTTGTCTGACACTTTTCATACGGTGATGACAGTTGTGGGAAAGATAAAAATAGAAACAGCGGTGTTTCATCAAATTTTGTTACCCAAACGTGCACTCGTTTTAACATAATTTACATTTATGAATATAGGTTGCTTTAAACGTATTAGCGAAAATTCGAGTGATTTTGCTCGTTATTTGGAGGATTCTTGATAGTGACAAGAACTCTACATATTGACATGGAAGAGTACTTTTGTCCAATAGACAGACAGTGGCCTCTCAGCCTTCACTATTTATTAAGACCTAAATTTGAATGCGCGTCATTATTTCTATCGAAATGTGATCTGTAAAAATTCGCCTGGTATTTTATTTTGCAGAAAAAAGTGTACAAGAATCAAGAAACCATGATCCAACTATAAATAGTCTATGTCTCCCCTACATGACGTTGTTTTCCATGTGAGGCTGAGTGGCAGACGCTCTTTCTGACGAGTGGACAGTGGCATTTGGCAGTTTAGCATTCACGTTTTATTAGGCGATTGCATTTGAATGTCCGTTAATTTTCCGGGAAACATAACTTTTACTTGGTATTTTTTTTCAAATTATTATTATTACAAATTTGTTGGCACCCTACAAAGGACTAGACGCACGCACCCACTGTTCGTACTGACTGACTGATTGACTGAGTGACTGACTGATTGACTGACTGACTGACTGACTGACTGACTGACTGACTGACTGACTGACTGACTGACTGACTGACTGACTGACTGACTGACGGACTGACTGACTTACTGACTGATTGACTGAAAAAAAATACCAAGTAAAAGTTATGTTTCCCGGAAAATTAATCAGTCAATGACTGACTGACGGACTGAGTTGCTGACTGACTGACTGACTGACGGACTGACTGACTTACTGACTGATTGACTGACTGATTGACTGACTGACTGACTTGCTGACTGACTTGCTGACTGACTGACTGACTGACTGACTGACTGACTGACTGACTGACTGACTGACTGACTGACTGACTGACTGACTGACTGACTGACTGACTTACGGACTGTGAACACCCATAGATATTATTTCTGGTACAGAAACTTATTTGAATACCCAGTCAATTACTTTCTCACGACTATTGACTGTCCAACTAACTGAATGAGTAGACAACTAACAACTGGCGGACGAGTCAAACCTCCAAAGGGAGGGGAATTTCGTCAAAGAGGGGGAATCGGCAGTTTTCAGGCCATTTCACCTACACCTTGAGGAACAAACTCAACTTCTTGGAAGTGCCAAAGAGGGGGGAATTCCACTTTCCCCTCCCCTTCTCGTCCGCTAGTGGGGTATTGTATACGATGTATTGTAAGTTACCGTAGCTAAAATGGTGTCGTTTCAACGTCATTAGAATGCATGACCCCATTACATGAGTTACATATTTACTTACTGGCAGTCACTGGCGGACAAGCCAAACCTCCAAAGGAAGGGGAATCTCTCCAAAGAGCTGGGAATTGGCCAAAGTTTTAAATTTAACCTACACGTCAAGGAACAAACTCAACTTTTTCAACCAGCCAAAAAGGGGGGAATTGCACTTTCCCTCCCAGTTCGCTAGTGGTGGCACTTTTGTTGACTTGTTGGCGCGACAAAGTGTCCAATGGGGCACTTGTGGACGAGAAGGGGAGGAACAAGTGGAATTCCCCCCTTTTTGGCATTCTCAAAAAGTGCATTTCCTTCACTAAGGTGTAGGTAAAATGGTTTGAAAACTGTCACTTCCCCCCCTCTTTGACGAAGTTCCCCTCCGTTTGGAGCTTTAGCTCGTCCGCCGGTGCCGGTGCAATGGGGCTATAAACGGATAGCTTGGTCACGTTTTGTTGTTATAGCTTGGTCAGGGTATCTTGTTACCGATTTGTTTCCTGTAAACCTTTTATTATACGATTAAAATGAGTGGTGCTTGTTAATTATTATGTTGTCCACATAAAGTGTGAACAGCTGAAATTTTTTGTTAAGTTTGAACGCGCGCCAAAATTTGAATGCGCGCCAAAAGGTTAACGGTAATTTGTTCGGAGTAACGAGAAACTCTGACCAGACTTTATCAATGATGTCACGTATGCAATGAATTAGGTGCAATTTTTGTATGTTACCTAAATTTTATGTGAAATAGAATTAATTTCCCAGAAATTTTTAAAGCGCGCCAAAAGCATATTTGAAATTCAAATTTCCTGAGTAACAAGAAACCATGGGTAGAACATAATGTGGTTTAACATGAATGTGTGTCAGTATCGGAGGTCTCACCAGCGGTCGAGAAGGGGTGGGAAAAGTGGAATTCCCCCCTCTTTGGTGTTTGAAAAAAGTATATTTTGTTCCCCAAAGTGTAGGTAAAACGGCCTGAAAACTGTCGATTCCCCGCTCTTTGACAAAATTGCCCTCCCTGTAGAGGTTTGGCACGCCCGCCATGTGAGGTCTAGCCTTATATCAGTCACTTTGCAGGATTCCTCATCTGAACCATTTCACTTCACTTGTTATTGTATCCACCGGCGGAAAAGTCGAATCTCCAAGAGGAGGGGAATCTCCTCAAAGTGGGGATTGGCAGAATTTAGGCCATTTTACCTACCCCTTGAGGTACAAAACTTTACTTTTGTAAGCGCCAAAAAGGTGGGAATTATATTTTCCCCTCCCCTTCTCGTCCGTTAGTGCTATTGTGTCGTCTATTGAGTAGTCAGACTAAATGAAGAATGTTAACTCCTTTTGCAAACACTGCAAATGCTTTCATTATGTTTTTACAAAATCAAATAAAAAATACATATACGTGTAAAAAATTCAAATAACGAAAAAATCCACGTTTTTATATTTTTTCTCGTCTTATAGTGGGTCCAGGTATGTATGTTGTTATTATTCCGATCTTTTTATTTACATCATCATACCAGGCTTCTGCAGTCTTTCCCGACTGGCGGTGCGGACTACAGAAGAGATGGTAAAAATAAGATTCCCTTGTTGGAGCTTCCAAGCAGTAAAGTTCTGTCTTTAAATAAAAATAACGTGACCTGAAACCTGCCGATTTCTTTCTCTTTGAGAAAATTCCTTCCTTTTGGACTTTTTATTTCGTCCGCCAGTGGTTTGACCGTACTGTATCGTTCAACTCCCGACTTCTCACACGATTGTTTATCGGAGATTATGGTTTCTGTGCTAGCAACGTCCTAAACATTGTTGGACCACCCTGTAGAAGACCTTCTATGACGTCATCAGTATTGAATGATTAAATATATTTAGATATAAAGGTCATGAAGACTTAGTCTGTATACCGCTGTCAAACTTTTATCAAAACATTTTCGCTTGTAACATTTTTGTCCTGTATAATTTTGTGTTTCTGTTTCGGTGTCAGCGGTGGCGTACCCTTTATATATATTCATCGGAATCCAATTCCAATCCCCACTTTGGTGAAAAGTTTATAAATCCTCATTTTGCTCATGCTTTCAAGTGGTAATGTTTTGTTTTCATGTGACATGTACCGTCTGGTCTTCATACAATTTCAAGTTTGAACGCCTCGCATCTTCCAAGAAGGAGATATCTTCCACTATAATGAAGAGTAATTAAGATTAGGAATCTTGAAATCTATCGCCAATCTATAATCAATTGAAAATTCAGTTTGATCCCCATCCTTTCGGCCGTCCCTCATATGTTCATCACTGGCGGACAAGAAGGGGAGGGGAAAGTGGATTTCCCCCTCTTTGGCGGTTTCAAAAAGTTGAGTTTGTTCCCTAATGTGTAAGTTAAATGGTCTTAAAACTGCCAATTTCCCCCCTCTTTGACGAAATTCCCCTCCCTTTAGAGGTTTGACTAGCTTGTTCGTCATATATGCTCATATTTCATCAACATGTTTCCAACTTACAAATGCCCCCATTCCAAGCCCGGCAATGGCTGTCATTGCGTGTGCCACAGACAGACGAGCCAATCTTCCAAAGGGAGGGGAATATTGCCAAAAAGGGGGGGGGGGAGAATTGACAGATTTCATGATACTTTAACTAAACCTTGGGGAACAAATTTTACTTTTTGAAAACGCCAAAGAAGGGGGAATTCCACTTTTCCCCTCCCTTCTCGTCCGCTAGTGTATGCGTGTGCCATGGTGGCCTGATGAAAGGCCTCAGCGGATAAGATAACTTATTAAAATCGAAAAATGTTCCAAAAAAATTTCATGATTTTGAATGGACGATTTTCGTAGTATAATTCTTTGTTCTGGACATTAAATTTGGAATTGCGTTACTAAATTCGGTGAATTTTTTCGTGCATGGTTTTCAGTGGGTGGTTTCATGCCAACCACAAGCGGTCAAAAAGGGGTGAGAAAAGTGGAATTCCCCCGTCTTTGGCTGTTTCAAAAAGTGAAATCTGTTCCCTAAAATGCGGGGAAAACGGTCTGAAAATCGCCGATTCCTCCTCTTTGAGAAATACCCTTTCTTTGGAGAATTGGCCGTCAGTGCTGATCGCAGTGTCGAAGAATTGATGTCAGACAATATAGCTTGGTCAGAGGTTTCTTGTTATCAAAACATAATTTAGTACTGTTTATGCTTTAAGGTGTGAGTACGCCATAACGCTGCATACAAGTATTCACGGATCTTGAATAATTGGAAAGTTGGCACGGATCTTGAACTGAGTTGGCAATTGTCAGTATATGTACGTGCATGCGAACGTTTCTCTGAGTGCTTTTGGTTCAGAACTGATTTCGGCGCGCGTTCAAGTAAAAAAATCTGCTTTCTCATCGATTCTTCAAAATTGGTTCTTTCCGTAGGAAATTCAGCGACGGCCCCTAAAACGTGGGTATCTCCGTGGGCCATTTCCGTTTCCGCCACCCTGCACGAAAGATTCCACGGTTGATCAGAAACGTTTTTAGCATAAACTTTGAATTCAAAGATTTTGGCGCGTTTTGAATTTTTTTAGAATTGGTTTTGAATTCAAATAAGCATGCCGAAAACTTTTCTTTGTAACAAGAAAATTTGAATGGGCCATATACGCGCTATAATTGGGGTCAGTGCGACATTTGTCCTAGTTTTACGTTTGAGCCTAAAGTCAATCACTGAATAGTGTTAATTCAATCATCAATAAAAATAGCATGCATTCAAAATCAGCTACCTTATCAATTGTGTGTGAATGCAATATAAATTGTATTCACTGTTCATACATTTCCAATTACCTCTCGTGACCGCATGCGACAATGCAGTCATTCTGGCTTAGAAAATCACGTACATCAATTTATTAGTAGATTTATTTCTAAATAACTTGATTATAACAATTTTTTGAAAAATCTTGCCATTACTTTGTTCAGTGAGACGTTTTACTGGATTACAAGATAAAAAAATATCGGGAAATTATAGTTTATCGAAATGGGACTTGTTTTCTCGAACCCACTGAAACTTTATTCTTGCCTAACTTGCGCGCCCATCTCAGTTATACGAGTTTTGTAGCACACGAAAATGGCGCGTCGGAACGACTTTTTCATTTTTCTTGCTTAGTGAAACGGATGCGACAGACCCTTTTCTATATCCCCGTCAGTTTTTATTCTCGTTAGAGAAAAAAAAATAATTTGAGGATGTGTAAGACGACAGTTTTGCAAGACATATTCCGCTGTAATTACTGTAATCGAATGTTAATAAAAATCATTTTCCTTAATATTGGAACGAAATACGAATTGTGTACTCAATTCAATGCATATACAGTATAAATGATGATTATAAGTTGAGGTCATGAGGCTTAAGAAGAGGGGTTAATCTAACTTAACTTAAGTGGTATATGCGTAACGGGTATAGAAACAATTGTTTTTTTACAAGTTACATACATACCTTGGCCGAGCTATATAAAATAAACAAATAAAATACTGTAATTGTACTCATTTCAATGTATGTACATACATGAGCCACTCATTTATTCAAATCCTGAAATCCATTAACGGAAAAAGCTTATTATGGATTTCCGCGCTAGACGTTGAAACCCGAATCATACGTATTCATGACCAATTAGAGGTGTTTTGCATGAATCTCAAGCGTGTTTTTTTTCAGAAAGAGTGTACGTGAATAAGGAAGTTTTGAAATTTCAGTTGTTTACAAAAACTTTTTTTGCAAGAGATGTCTATGGAAAAAATCTTAAAAAATCTGTCTCAAATTTATATTCGAACGTTTCTGTACTCAAGTTGTGTACCCGGACATTGGCGGGCCTCTTATCGAACATTTTCAGGTCGGGTCAATAGCGGAAAAGAAGAGAAGAAGGGAAAAGTGGAGTTTCCCCTTCTTTGGGTGTTCCAGAAAATCAAATTTATCTATTAAGTTTAAGAAAATGTCTCATAACGCGAAATTCCCTCCGCTTTAGGAAATGTTTTCTCTCTTTGAAGGGTTCGTTTGGTTTGTTCGCCGATTGAAATGGGGTTTTTCAGTTCAATTGAGCAAACCGAGCAGAATAACTAGTTTATTTTGCCCGACTGCCCAGAGAATGGAAGTGAACACGATTAAGTAGTTTGGTCAAGTTATATTATTATCAAAGAATATTTCTATTAACCGGCCACCCTGTATGCAACTAAAGTCTGGTCAGATTTTCTTGTTACTCCAAAATTATTACGGCGCGCATTCAAATTTCGGCGTGCGTTCTAACAAAACAAAATTTTGCGGTTGTTCACATTACGTGTGGACAACATATGTATACTGCTCATGATTGATTATGCAAAGAATCCGATCCGAATTTTTTAAGCAAAGAAAACTAGATACGTAAGATTTTTCCTTCAGTGTCAGTTGCATACGAGATTTCATATTCTGGAAATGGCTCAAATAAAGGATTTTTTTCAATTCTGATGTATTTTGTTCTTCAGTATAATAACCCGTCATTCTAATATTTTTATGCATGTTTCTGAATTAATTATATATCTCTTGCCCCGAAGAGGTGAGCGTAGCCAATTTCCCCAGTAAGACTTTTCTCCTTCAACAATGATCGAAAGTGTTACAACGTATTGCATAATGAAACACGAGCAGTATACATACGAATAAATAAGCCGAACTCATTGTTCGTAAAAGAAAATTGTTGCGGAAAAAATGGTAACAAAAATCATGGTAAGAAGATGTAGATCCAGCTATAACTGAGCGCCATATTCATACAGTAACAGTATGTTGTGCAAATGTCATGTGGAAAGAGCTTTTTTTGATAGCTGATTTGAATAATGCGCTTCATGTTGCGCTGCGTGATCTTTTTTCATAACTGTGTTATAGAAAAAAACGGACCATATATCTGTTTGATTTCACTGTTTATTGGTGTGTTGTCATGTAGATTTCAAAAAATAGTTTTGTTCTTTTATTTATTTTGACAGATACCTACAGACTGTACTGACCGATGCTACAAAAATTCACCGACAGGTGTGCCAACAGAAACCGTTGAACATGCCACGCAAATACAGGGTGGCTGTAAAGTAACGACGCGTTTTTCGCACGCCCACATCTCAAAATTAATGAATCGCATGAACAACTTTTACGTGCACAATATATTTATTCATACTTGAAATTTTAGATAATGGGGTTCCTTTCAGAAAAAATCCGTCCAAAATTGCGAGAAATAAGAAAATTCTTGCTTTTTTGCAGAAACTTTTTAAAGAGGGAGAATTTGGCAGAAGTTGGGTCATTTTACTTACATCTCAAAGAACAAACTCTACTTTCGAAAACGCCAAAGAGAAGGAAATTCCACTTTTCCCTTGTCTTCTCGTCCGCTAGTGGTTTCATGAAATGTAAGTCGTAGTTAATAAAGCGAAGCGTTCCGGTTTCGTTTCCGGCACGTTGCGGCGCTAGCTGGCGAGAAGGGGAGGGAAAACTGGAATTCCCCCTCTTCGGCGTTCTCAAAAAGTAGAACATGTTCCAGAAAGGTGTAGGTAATATGATAGGAAAACTGCCAGTTTCCCCCTCTTTGACGAAATTTCCCTCCCTTTGGAGGATTACGTGCGTTACCGGTATGGTCGATTCCGGCATACATAAAGCCCGTATGTTATTTCTGCAAGCAAAAGCATTGCCCAAAACTTCTGATAATGAAACATCAGACAATCAGTGTTAACACGCATACCAATCATCATTACCCCATGCTCTACTGTGTTGAACTATGGTGTCAACAGAGTTGACTTGGGGCTACTGATGTTTCGTTATCAGAAGTTTTGGGCAATGCTTTTGCTTGCAGAAACAACATACGGGCTTTAGTTGTCGGTTCCAGCTCCAAGTTCCGTGTACAACTTTTCTCAGAAAAAATAAACTGATTTTGCACAGAAATTCCGAATTTGAAGAATTTCGGACTTGGAAAACAGTATGTTTAGACTGTCTTTCTGTATCTAATCATTTGCTGTTCATTCCCTGTACAACAATACTATATGATAAGGAAACTAAACTCATGAAGCCCACCCGTTTTTTGGAATTCAGTAAAACTGTTTTTCTGCTTATTATCACTTTATATTCATGTTATTTTTAGGGACCCATTGACACCGTACAAACCGAACTTTTCCTCGAATATTTGAACGGGCGCCTGTAGCAGTTTTGAACTCTTCCGTAACTAGAAACTCTAGTGCATTTGTACTTGATGGACACTGGCGACGTAACCTTCCACACGATACATGATGAACATGTATCGTCGTGGTGGAAGACTCGTATGAACATGCCCCATAATTATATACCGGGGCATCGTGGTCTACATTGCTACATCGAGTTCCACGAGACATATAATGTCGTCGTATGATACATACAGTATGTACCATATGAACCACAAGGACATAGGCTTCATAATTGATTATAAGAAATGGTTTAAAACTGCGTGAACCCACGGCATGGCCAGAACCAAGTCTAGAGCCGGATTCTCGAGTAATGAATTTTCTGTGCCACGTTTTAAAAATTTTTTGAAACAGATTCTCAAGTAAGGAATTTTCTGTGCCACGTTTTGGACTTTCTTATAGCCCATTACGAGGCCTATACATACATACAGTATGTACCTCAGTCTCTCGTGGCACACCTCGAAGTTCGTCTTACTCGGCACATTTTTTTATTATTATTTACTGCTTTTAATTATTCATTTAACTTTAATTTTTTAATTGGTTTAGGAAACAGAACTTACATTCAGTTCACAGTAATTTCTACCATCACTTTCAAATCACTTACATATGTAGGTTGCCTTACTGTACATTTTGGTCCTCTAACTGTTGATACTGTCCCTCTAGTACGTACCTGTTGTTTTGTAAGTTCACAAAAGATTTAAAAAATTATTTGTGTAAATGAATGAATGC